>CM053771.1:465799921-465822376 GCA_028658325.1 Potorous gilbertii | reverse complement strand
AATCAGCCTGCCTCAGATCTGAGGGAAAAAGTTCTTCCGATTTTTTTCTTTTTCTCTCCACTTTCACAACCTGGCCAGGGTTAGAAAGTAGAAAGAGAGAGAGAATTTTACCAACAACTTTCCAATAATTTCCAAAACTTTAATGCTTTCCTTAAACTTCATATCCATGTTGTTGTCCTAGTGGGCTTTGATTAAAGCCCCTTTAAAACTGCACATATATTATTTCCTTGCATTTCTTATCTAAAACTGCATTTTGCAATCATATAAACCAAATAATATAAGATTAGTTGCTCTCTTTCTCTCTCCTATGCTGCAGCCATCAGAGAGAAGGGAGGAGGGGGAGGAAAAGAGATAACATTCCAAAGTCCAGCTACCAAGGAACTGACTGTAATAACTCACAAACACACGCACACAAAACATGTAAAGACAGAACACATATAAAGACATATAAAGACAATGAAAAAAAGAATCCAAAAACTGAGAAAAAATTGTCAGAAATTCTCTGCACAAATTACAACTTTGGCTTACTTTCTATCACTGGGTAACAAACATCTTTTTTGAGAAAGGCCTACTAAGCAAGCCTGTTTCTTTAGCATTTTGTAAATAAACCTTGCATAAGATTCCTTTTCTAGACTTACTCCTGAAATCTTTTTTTTTTTTAAATGCTGAGTCTCTTTCTTCGGGTGATCTCCCCACTTCTGAGATGTCTGAATGTAAAATCCCCTCCTATCTTCCTGGGCTGAGGGATTGCCTGCCATGGTGTTTAAATATGGCTGAGGCATATTTCCTTGGCACTCTGATGCCCAGTGTCCCTTCTTTTTACATTTTGGACACCGTGTTTTTGGCCTACCGCCAGCTTCTTCCCTGGCTCTGACCTTGCAATCCCTTTTGAAATGACCTGTTTTCCCACAGGGGAAGCACCTTTTTCCTTCCTTTTTATCGGTCTCATTTCTATATTGGCACTTAACTTCTTCCTTTACATGAGCTGCAAATGTTACAGAACCTACATCCTCGCATCTTTGTATCATTTCAGCCACTTCTGTGTCTCTAGAGTTTTCTGAGAAGTTGGAAGGAATAGTTTGAGTAAATGTAGCAAACTGCCTGGCTTATTTATCACATTCCCCTTCTTCGGGCTGGAATGCGCATTTTAAAAAGAAGGTGGAGGGTGTTAAAGCTTTAGGTTTTTCAGAGGCAAATGCTGTTAATTGCTCTTCTACTACTTTCCAGGTCTGTGTGGAGACTGGAGGTTTTTCAACTACCCAAGGACACATCTCCTCAGCTTGTTCCAAGAATTTTCTGATTACTTTTAACTTTAATGTAACTCCTTGGTTTTTTGCTTTTTTGTAAATGAGACCTGTGTAAGCTTTCTTATCTAGCTTTCTGAGGATGTAGTTAGCCTCATAGTGCTAAGAACCTAGCTCACTGCTTAATGGACCTATGGAACATAAGCAGGTTACTTATAGTCTGTAGTTTCTTCCCTCTCCCAGTCAGCTAAGCGTGCATCATCCGGTCCTCCTTGTTGTTTTGATCTCCCCTCTGCCAGGGCACCATCTGGGGAACGTAGGCTATGTCTTTACCTGGGCTATGGGTCTCACGCTTTTGACCCTACGCTGATACTCCCAGAGATGGATCGTATTGATTAATTGTCCCTATTCTTATTCTGATTTGTTCCATGCCCCACGTTGGGCGCCAGTTGTTAGGGACCCCGGGAGTTTGGGCCTGATCTCTCCGGCCCACAGGCTTGTCTGACCAGCTGAGGCCTGTAGGCCCTGGTGGAGTTTTGCTGTAAGCCATGACTGAGGAGGGAGACAAGATAGTGAGAATTCCGTTTATTGAAGCAGTGAACAGCGCTTTTATCTCTTCTCTGACACTAGTGCCCTAATTGAACCTATCAGCTAGTAGTTTGCCCTTATAAGGAAGTAATTTACCTTAAGCCAGGACTGCCCAGGGTAGACATGTAGCCTCAAGAAAGAAAAATATTTTTGGCTTCTTTGTTCTCAGAATAGCCTGGGAAAATAGCCTTGAGCAAAACAGGGGCAGAATCCTTCCTCCCAGTGCCATCTTGTTCATGCCTTACCAGTCTCCCCTCAGTTTACCTGAGTCATGACCAGTGAATGCCGTCCAAGAGGCTGGGGGTTGGCAATTCCCTTACGTGAATCCATCTGGTCCTGGAAATTTTTACCTAGGGAGTTCATTGATGGCTTGTTCAATTTCTTTTTTTGAGACGGGGTTGTTTAAGTATTCAACTTCCTCTTCTGTTAATCTGGGCAATTTCTTTTTTTTAAAATATTCATCCATCCAATTTCGATTATCGAATTTGTGGGAATAAAGTTGGGCAAAGTAATTTCTAATTATCGTTTTAATTTGAAGATGGAGTTGTCTATTGAGTTCTGTTGTTTTGGTCAGGAAGCTCTGGAAATCCCTTACTTCGTTGAATGACTTTCTCCTTGCCTGAAATGTTATGCTGAACTTTGCTGGGTAGTTGATCTTTGGTTGTATTCCCAACTCCTTTGCCTTATGGAATATTGGGTTCCAATTCTTTTGCTCTTTTAATGTAGAAGCTGCAAGGTCCTGTGTAATCCTGATTGTAGCTCTTTGATATTTGAATTGTTTCTTTCTGGCTGCTTGTAATACTTTCTTGGGGTTTTGAGTTTGGGATCCCTTTTGGGAGTGCAACGTTAGATTCTTTCGACGACTATTTTGCCCTCTGAATCTAGCACTTCTGAGTGCTAGATTCCTTGAGGATTTTTCCTTGATGATTTCCTGGAAGATATTGTCCAGGCTCTTTCCTCCATCATGGGTTTCTGGCAGGCCAATAATTCTTAAATTTTCTCTCCTGGTTCTATGTTCCAGGTCAGTTGTTTTTCCAAGTAGATATTTTACAGTTTCTTCTATATTTTCATTCTTTAGATTTCGTTTGATTGATTCTTGCTGTCTCATTGAGTCATTAGTTTCTACTTGCCCAATTTTAATCTTTATCAAATTGTTTTCTTCAATTAACTTTTGTATTTACTTTTCCATCTATCCAATTTTTCCTTTTAAGGAGTTATTTTCTCCAGTTAATTTTTGTACTTCCTTTTCCACTTGTTTAATTTTCCTTTTCAAAGAGATGTTCTCATCAGTGAATTCCTTTTTTCATCATTGGCCAGTTTATCTTCTATTTCATTCTTCAGCTGTTCCAGGAGAGCTGCTTGTGCTTGTGAGCAGTTCATAGTCCCTTCTGAAGTTTCAGATGGAAGTACAGTCTCAGCTCTGACCTCTTTGGTGTTTGTTTTGGTCCTTATCCCCAAAGAAAGATTCTATGGTTTTTTCACCCTTCATCTGCTTTTTTTTGTTCATGGTGTTGACTGAGTGTTGTGGCTTCTGATTCTTTCAGTCAGAAGCTACAGCACGTTGTACTGAGCTGATGTGTAAAAAAGTTGAGAGCAGGTTTTTGTTTTGTGTTTCCCTGATCAGTCCTAAGCTTAGTTTGTTAGGTATGGGAGAGGAGTGGTCTGGTCACAGGAGATCTCCTCAGCTGAACTGAGGCAAAGGCAAGTTCAGAGGATGGTGATCCCAGCTGCCCTATTGTCTTCCTGTTTCCCCTGGAGTGCCGAAGCATGCCTAGATACAAATGCGTGTTGCCACCCCTCCTGGGGCTCCTCTCCTGGTACTGAGGATTGTCTGGGTCCTAGTGCGAGTTTTCTCTGCCCTGGGTCCTCTGTCCTGCTAGTTTGCCTCTAGCACAGTAGGAGGAATTCCCCTTAACTATTTTCCTAGCCTGAGGTGTTATGAGACTATTGTCCCCTTCTGCTGTTTCTACTTCTCCAGGATTTTTCTGGGGAAATATTTTATGGTTCTTTCACGGTCATCAAGTGGGGAGGAGAGAGCATTTACTGATTACTCCACCATCCTGGCTCCCAGAAGTTCAAGTAGGTGACTTACCAATGTTTAATCTTTGGGCTGAAAGTCTCAGGACTTGCTGCGCTGATATCTGGCGCTCAACGGCTCCGGCTAGTCTTGTCTCCAGGCCCTTGGGTGCTGTTCTGCCAGTTCTGCCCGCTCAGCTGTCCCAGGCCCCTTCTGTTCTGCTGTGCTGGATGCACTGCATTGTGGACTGAAGGCTCACCCCTGTGGAACAGATCCTTCCCATGGACTTTCCAGTCTAACCTGGGCTCTGAATCCATCACAGTCTGTCTCCCCCTGGATTCTGCACCTCCAAAATTTGGTCATATTCTCCTTTCAGAGATATCTGAAGATATCTCTGAATCTTCGATTTCAGAAGAGCTTAGATGAGTCATTGCTCTCACTCCGCCATCTTGGCTCCATCCCCTTAGAGTTTTCATTTTTGACCACCACCTCCCTCAGTCTTCCATTCCTTCTTTCAGTCCCCTTTCTTTTTCCTCCCATTTTTCCATACTACTTCTTCAATCCCTTTTAGCTTCCCTTTCATTTTTTCCCCTTTTCCCTACTACTGTCTATAGAGATAGTTATATTTCTATACTTTACTGAGTTTGTTGTTTGCTCTTTGAAACAAATCAGATGAGAGTAAATCTCAGACAATGCTTATCTCCCTCCCCTCTTTTTCTGTACTGTAATATATTTTTGTGCCTCTTTTTGAGATGTAATTTACCATTTTCTGCCTTCTCTTTGTCACATCTCCTGTTATAATGCCTTAAATTACCTTTTTCTTATCACATCATTTACTTTATACTGCTCCCTCTATGTATATTTCTTTTATATATCATGATAAATATTCAATTCTCAATATTAACAAGTCTCATCTTCCCTCATAGGGATGTACACAGTTGCCCATATTGAATATAATTTTTCCTCTGTTTACCTTTTTATCAGTCTCTTGTGACCTGCATTTTAAGATTGCATTTTCTATTGAGTTCTGACTTTTTCATCAGGAGGGTCTGGAAATCCCTTATTTCATTGAATGTCCATCTCCTCACCTGAAATATTATGCTCAGCTTTGCTGGGTAATTAAACTTTGGTTGTAATCCTAGCTCCTTTGCTTTTTGGAATATTGTATTCCAAATCCTTTGATCTTTTCATGTAAAAGCTGCAAGGTATTATGTGATATTTGAATTGTTTCCTTGATATTTGAATTATTTCTTTCTAGCTGATTGCAATATTTTATCCTTGACTTGATAATTCTGGAATTTGACAAAAATATTCCTGATGTTTTCAATTTGGGATCTTTTTCAGGAGATGATCAGTGGATTCTTTTGATGACTGTCTTGCCCTCTGGATCTAGGAACTCAGGGCAGTTTTCCTGAATGATTTCTTTGAAAATACTGTCAAGGTTCATTTTTCCATAATGGCTTTCTGGTAAACCAATAATTCTTAGATTTTTCTCTCCTTGATCTATTTTCTTGGTCAGTTTATTTTTTCAATGAGATTTGTTACATTCTATTTTTTTCATTCTTGAGATTTTGTTTGACTGTTTCTTTATGCCTCAAAAAGCCATTAGTTTTTACTTGCTCAAGTCGAATTAAAAAAACAAACATTGTTTTCTTCAGTTAGCTTTTACATCCCCTTTTTTAAGGAGTTATTTTCTCCAGTTAGGTTTTGTATCTCCTTATCCATTTGTCTAATTTTACATTTTAAGAAACTGAATGCATTTTTAAAATCTTTGGTCAATTTTTCTTCTACCTCTTTAATTTGGTGTTTGCAATACTTCTTGAGCTCTTCCAAGAGTGCTCTTTGGACTTTAGACCAGTTCATATTCCCTTTTGAAGTTTCAGATGTGAGTACAGTGACATTGCTGTCCTCTTCTGAATTTGTATTTTACTCTTCCCAGTCCCCATATTAGTTTTGTAATTTACTTCTTGTTCATGGTGATTGCCTTTTTCCTGGCTTTTAAAGTGGATTTCTGCTTCTGGGGTACAGGGATTCTCTATAACACATTTCTTGTGGGGGGAGTTAGGGTCCTGCTTACTGTCTTTGTGCTGTGTGGTCTCTAGTTCTTTCAGTTAAAAGGCATGTAATGATGCAGCTTATCTGGTGAAGATCTGGCTAGTGTGTGCCAAGTCTGAGGCCAAGTGAAATCCAAGTTTCACTGGGGCTACACTGAAACTGATGACGTGAGGTGTGGGGGAGGAGTATTCTCATCACTTAATGTCTCCTTCTCCCCTAAGGCTGCACCAACCCCATCTGTGTTGATGTTTGCCCAATTGTCCTGGTTGTACTAAGGCATATCTGGGGTCCTGGTGTTGGCAGTTACTGGCTCAATGCCCTTTGGGCTCATAATCTCCTGCTGGTCCAGTCAGATGGGGCTTGCTGAGATGTTTCTAATCCTGCTCTGGTCCCCTTCAGCCACAGCAAGAGGGACCGTTCCTGGTAGTCTCCCTAGCTTCCTGAACTAAAATACTGTTTATCCCTTTTGCTGACTCTACTATTCCAGGATTTTTCCTGGGGCAATATTCTCTGGGTTTTGTTAAGGTTAATCAGGGATAAAGAGAGCACTTACAATTTATTCCACCATCTTGGCTCCCAAACATTCAAGTACACTACTTTCAAACATTTATTCTGTGTGTTGATAGGCCCAGCATTAGGTACTGCAGCTGTCATGGGACTTGTACTTCTCTCTCATCAAGTTCTGCTTTACATACAGGGTGTGCTGAGCAATTTGGGAATCTGAGCTACTGCTAGAGATTCAGCACCCCAGTGTCATTCTTGCTTCACTATGGCTGTGTCTGTGCTATTACCTCCTCTTGTTTGTACTCCCCAAGTCCAGGGTAGCTGATCCTTCCTATCAATCTTTTAGGCTGTCCTAGGCTTGATATCAGTCACACTCTGTCTCCCAGTGGATACTGCCACTCTAACTTCATTCAGATTCACTTCTTAGAAGTACGTCAGGGAATTTTTGGATGAGCACAGGTGGCTCCCTGTTTTCATTCCATCATTTTGGCTTTATCTTTCCTAAACTTAATCCTTTAAAGAAAATAACATGGCACTCATCAAGAGGCAGAATAGACTCATTGAATGTGTCATATTAAAATAATCTACTATCCTGGAAGATTGGGAAAATTCCAAACATGAATCTCATTGATTTGAGAAAGTCATGTTTTGGGTAAAAGTATTTCATGTTGTCCTTTTAGACAAGATGGAATGATACAGACTAGGTGATTGATAAAAGATTAGGTAGATTTGGAGTTGGTTGAAAGTGTAGTGATAAATTATATGATATTAATAAAAAAGTCATTGTTATTGGAGTGTCCTAGGGATCTGTTCTTTATCCCATACTTTTCAATATTTACATTATTAACTTGGAAAAAGGCATAGACATCATTAGTATCCGATTTTCAAAACATATGAAGATTGGAGAGATGGCTAATTAACTAAATAAGGACATTAATATCAAAAAAGATCTTAACAGGTTAAAATGAACCAAATCTAATAGAGTATTAATAATGATACTTACCTTTTTCAATATCACTTACATTTTCTCATGTGATTCTCACATCTATCATATAACGGCAATTATTCCCATTCTAAAGTTCTGAGGCTTTAAAATATAACTTTCATAGTTAAATAGCTATTAATTATTAAAAGGAGAATTTGAATAAAAATGTTATTGACTTCAAATTGAGCACACCATCCACCATACTACATTTCCTCTTTCATTTGATAAGAAAACTATCTAAAATAGAGAACACTAAATTCATGATTAGAAAACAATTCAAGTTAGAAAAAAATTCAACCATTTTTAGAAGACTGCATTGATAGACATAATGTGCAGAATGGGTTCGCTTATAGTCCTCTTTTTCTTTTTTTCGCGGGGGAGGGAAGATGTTTAAAGGAAAGAATACTGGATGTAGAAATATGTCAAATCATGACACAGAAGATTAGTTGAAGAAAATGAGAATGTTTAACTTAGAAAATGGAAGAAGTATGCGAGAGAAATAACAATTTTTCATGTATTTTAAAGATTTTTACAGGGAAAATTGCTTAACCTTGTTCTGCTGGATCTGGAGAAGAGAAGTAGGAGAAATGAGTAAAGAATGATTCCTAATGTGAACTGGGGATGTTTATAATCTAAATCACTATCAATCATACCTTGAGGTTGTGAAAACAATGATGCCCCTCACCCCTTTATTGCCAAATACAGATTTCTAGAATGACTAGACACTGACTCTGATCCAGGATCATAAATTCGTTAGTCTTTGTCCGACATCTTACACCAGGTCTGTGTTTCTTCATATTAGGAAAATTAACCTCTATGAATACCTTATCTGTGATGATCCATAGTCATCCCTACCCTATTCTCTTTTCAAAGTTAGTTTTCCAAGTTCAGCCTATATATGTGTATATATATATATATATATATATATATATGTGTGTGTGTGTGTATACATACTTACATATGCATTCATATATAAACACATGTGTATATGTATATATCTTTGTATGTATGTGTGTTTATGTGTACACATATACATATATACACATACACACATATGCATAAATACTTATACACATATACATGTGCTTGTTATATATGTATACATATACATATGTGTGTATATGCATACACACTCATATACACATATAAGTGTGTGTATATATATATATATATATATATATATATATATGTGTGTACTAGTAACATGAAAGCATGCATTTAGAGCAGAAAATGACTTTACAAAGCATTGGGTCAATCTGCTCATTTGACAGATAAAGAAGTTGTTGAGTACTTTCACACTCCAGGTCACAGAGCATAAGTGTCGGGAATAGGAGCTGAAATCAAGTCTTCCTTACTTCAAGCCTAACACCTTATAGACTATGCCCCCTACCTGCCTCTATCATCACTATCTCAGGTATTTCATTACATTTCAGCCAATCCCTTCACTCCTCTGAGACCTACACCATTTACTGTGGTCTCAATTGAAATAATTCTCTGAGTTCCTTTTCCTCTAATCATATTTTCCCTGGGCTCTCTGTTTTTACTGTCAATTTGAGTCCCATACAAAATCACAAGGCAAATGAAGTTTGTCTTCACAATGAGCCCCCAGTTTTGGACTCTCTTTTTTTACCCATTGGCGTTCTTCCTTCGCTGCCAGGTTAACCTCCTTCACTATTTCTCTATAAAATTCCTTTCTCAAAAAAGAATGTAAATGTATTCACATGAAAGTATAAAATGACTAATAACACCTTTAGGTGTTCTGTCTTTCAGGGGCATTTACATATTCACAAGTGTCAAAGATTTAAAAACAAAACAGCTAGAGCCCTCTGGAAGAATTATAGGTATCAGTGAATAGACTAGGCACAGGTAACATCTTTTGAACTTATGTATCTTTTACTTCTTAAAATCATACCTCCAAAGAAAGCACCTGCTGTAACTTCATAATTCCATTTCTCTTGGATTATGTGGTCAGGCAATCTGGTCAAGGGGAGTAAGGGAGGTGAAATTAGGAAAGAAAACACAGAGAGAAGAATAAGTTAAATTATGTATTTATTAAGATTCATAAAAAATAAGAAAACAATAAAAAAACCCAATATATGGTTGTATCATGCAAGGCACTAAGGGTGCAAAAAAACCCCCAATGAAATATTATCTGCTCTCAAGGAGCATATATTGTATTGATGGAGATAATAAGTGAATTTTTAATTGGAAGGAAGTAACAATTGGGCATATCAGGAAAGGCTTCATGTATCAGGTTGACCTTGAATTGATCTTTAAAGGGATGATATATTCTATGAGGCAAAGGGGAAGAGTAAATGCATTCTGGGCATAGAGAACAGCCTGTACAAAGGAATGGAGATTGGAAATGATGCATTGCATGGCGGGGGGGACCAGCAAGAAGATGAATTTGGATTAAAGAAGGGGATTATAAAGGGCAATGATGTATAAGAAACCTGGGAAGGTGATTGAGAGCCTCTTTATGGAGGACTTTAAATGACAGATAGAGGAGTTTGTATTTTATTCTTGAAGTAATAGGGAGAAACTTAATCTTCTTGGCCAAATCTGTGCTTTAGAAATATCATTTTGGGAGTTATATAAAGGACTGATTTGAGGGGGTCTTGAGGATGTGAGATGAACAAAGAGGGACTTGCAATTACTCAGGCAAGAAGTGAGGAGAGACTTTACATTAGGGTGGTAACTGTGTGAGGGGAAGGAAGGGGGTATTTGTGGGAAATGTAGAGATAGAATAACATTTGGCAAGAAATCAGAGATGTGGGGTGAGGAAGAGTGAGGGTTTGAAAACAGTTACAAAATTGCCCTAAGAGAATGGTGGTTCCTTTGAAAGAAATAGTGAAGCTCAGAAGAAGGGTGGTTTGGGGTGGGAAAATAATGTATTCCATTTACGATTCATTGTATTTCAGGTGGACTGAAGGACATCAAGTTACAAATATCCAAAACACAGTTAGTGGTATGGTTATGTAGCTCAGGGCAGAGGACAGAACTAGATATACAGATCCACACAGAAATGATAATTAAGTCCATGATCTTGATAAAATAGTAATAATCACTAGCATTTATATAATACCGACTAGATATTAGACATGTGCTAGGTGCTTTAGAAATATTAATCATTTGATCCTCACCGGAATCCTGAAAGGTTGTTGCTCTTATTATTCACATTTTACAGTTAGGAAACTGAGGTCGATAAGAGTTAAATGACTTGTCCAAGGTCACTCAGCAATAAGTGTCTAAAGCTGGATTTGAACTCGAACTATGTTTAAAGCTACTAACTCCAGGCTAAAAATTCTACCAACGGATGGGTCTTTCTAGCTGCTTCTAAGGTTACCAAGAAAGCGTAGAGAAAGGAGATGGGGGAGTAGTGCACTATAAGTTTATGGGTGTGAATCGTTGTAACATGGATAATGATACAGACAGGAAATAGAAAACGAGTTATCACAGAGGTTGTAAGAGACTTGAAAAAAGCAGTTATAAAAATCCGAAGAGGTTTGTAAATGGTGTTTGGTGCTACACAGAAATCAAGAAGTATGAGGACTGAGAAAAACCCTCAGATTGGATCACTTAGAGATCACTGGTAGCTTTGAAAGCAGCAGTTTCAGCTGAGCAACGCAATCAGAAGACAAAGTGCAAAGAATTAAAAAGGAGCCATAGGAGAGGAAGTGGAGGCAAGGAGAGAAGACAATTTTTTTTTAATCCCCTAAGACTTTTGCTGTGAAAGGGAGGAGATACCCAGAATACACACTTGAGGGATGTATCATGTCAAATGAGGGTTTTTCAGATTGTGTGGACCTGAGTGTTTCAGTAGGCATCAGGGAAAGAGCATGATAATTGTAGCTTGGTTACATTCAGGATTCTTTTGTTTCATTAACATTGAAACAATTGGATTTCATGAGCCTGAAATCCCTCTGGAACTAGCTTTTTTTTATCTTCTTTTTCTGAGTCTAGTATTCATTTTATGTATCCTCATTACATACTGGAAGGCTAAAATGTATTTTAAAAACGTATTTCTCCCAAAAGGTCTCATGACAGGACAGGAGGTCTAAAATTGCTTTCATCTTCCCAGCATATTAACTATACATTTTATTCTGTTTATACATAAAACTCCAAACCAAAAGACATTAAAACTTATGAGTTCAACATCCACACATAGTTTGGGTTCAAAGCTAATCCCACCAAAATTAAGATATGAAGTATCCAGGCTAAATTCTAATTTTTCTACACTTCAGTCCCCACTTTGCTTAATAGAGCAATATGAAAGAAAACCAGGTAAAAAAAAGATCGCAAAAATACAAAAAAATCAAGTATTTTAAGGGGTAGATTACTGTTTTTGTAAAGTCACTGGCATATCCTATCATAGCTGTAAATTATCTCTATGGTCCTGTGATTTAAATACTTTATAGAATAAAGTCCACATAGATTTCATAAGTGCTTACTATATTATTGACATTACATAAAGCAAAACAAATACAAATGCAAACCAAAAAAAATGATAGTTCCTTGCTTTAAGGAACAAGATAATCTACTTGGAGGAGACAATAAATAAAAGAGAATAAAAAGTAGGGGTGGTGGAAAGGGTATCTGTTTTTGTGTTAATGGGATGAATGGTTACATCAGAAAGTAAAAGAAATGAAAGACAGTTTTTCTGGGCCCTTCCTCACAGTGGAATTTCTAATAGAAACTCTTAAACGGGAGAAGGGATTTGTGGACATAGAAGGATCTTACTGAATAAGAAGGAAACTGAATCATAGTATAGAGTGCTCATCTCAAATTGAGGGTTAGCTCAGGATTTTGTTTCCTTCCAAAGATGGCCAAGAAGATATATTTCTATGTTATTGGGGTTGGGAAAGTAACAATGTCAATGATAGCTAGCATGTATATATTGATTTTAATGTGTTGTGAAGCACTTTACATATAGTTTCTCATTTGTTCTTTGCAACAACCCTAACACTGGTGCTAATAACATCCCTATTTTACAAATGAAGGAATTGAAAGTGAGATTGTCTAAAAGGTGTCTGAAGCAGGACATACATTCAGATATTACGACACCAAGTCTAGCACGATATCCACCACAGCAACTTTGCTGCTGTAGTTCAGTCATTGAGTTATTTCCAATCTTTCACAGCCCTATTTAGGGTTTTCTTGACAAAGACACTGGAATGATTTGCCATTTCTTTCTGCAGTTCATTTTACAGATGAGGAAACTGAGGTAAACAGGGTTAAGTGACTTGTCCAGAGTCACACAGCTAGTAAATGCATAAGGCCAGATTTGAACTCAGGTCTTCCTGACTCCAGATCCAGGACTCTATCCACCATTACGCCAATCTGCCCAGTATGAGCTATCTATTATTATAGTTTGAATATAGGATAGAAGAGCTGTGATTAGAGAGATGCGAGGGAGGAAAGAAAATGATTAGAGAAGATGAGATTAATATGATATACTAGGTAGAATATTTGATTTGGTGTAAGAGAGTTTGGTATTAAATCCTCCCTCTGCTTCTTGCTACTTCTGTGATCTTGGAAAAGTTTAGGCTTTGTGTTCCTCAACTAGAAAATAATGGAAAAGAATTAGATAATCACCAAGTTTCCTCAGTTCTCTAAATCTGATTGCCTTACATCATTAGTTACAGTATATTGCAGACAACTGAATCATGGCCCAATAACTCTAAATCGTGTTTCTGATATAACCCTGAACAAAGACCAGTTCTGCTGAGTTTTCCAACATTATTGTCTACATTAGAACAGGATATCCTCACTGCCCAGCAATTTCCAAGAAGAAATAAATACAGCTAAAGGTTTTTCTATTGGAAGAAGAAAGATATCATTAAAATTGCATGTTTTTTCTCCTTCCCACCCAGATCTGGATCTTTTCAGAAAATTATAATCTAATGGAGACAGCAAGGTATAATTGAAAGAGACTTGTCTTGGCAGTCAGATGACCTGGGTTCAAATCTGACCTCAGATACCTGCTGCCTGTGTCCCTAAGAAAATCCTTTTCCTCATTGAGTCTCATTTTCTTTATTTATAAAAAGGAAAACATTACATATATGCTTTCAAAGTTGCTTCCAGAAATCTTAAATAGAGGATCTTGTCACTAGGATGAAGGTGTGTGATATGAACACAAGCACAATTTTTAAAACTTTTTTTAGTTCCATGTAAATAATAAATTTTAACATTTATTTCATTAAATGTTGAGTTCTAAATTCTCTCCCTTCCCACCTGACTTCCCCCTTCCTTGAGAAGACAAGCAATTTAATATAGATTATACATGTGCAATAATGTAAAACATTGCCATATTAACCATGTTGCAAAACAAGAATAGTAAAATGTTTTTAAAAATGTATGCTTTAATCAAGCATTCAGACTCCATCAGTTCTTCCTCTGGAAGTTGATTGCATTATTTATCATAAGTTCTTCGATTTATCTTGGGTCTTTATATTACTGAGAATAGCTAAGTGACTTACAGTTGATCATATAATATTACTTTTTACGGTAAACACTGTTCTCTTGGCTTTTTATTTATTTCACTTTGCATCAGTTAATGTAGATATACCCTAGTTTTTCTGAAAAAATTCTGCTCATCATTCCTTAGAGTGCAATAAAATGCCATTGTATTCACATACCAAAACTTGTTCAGTCATTCGCCAAGTGTTAGGCATCCTCTCAATTTCTAATTCTTTGCCATCACAAAAGGGTTGCTATAAATACCTTTGTACATATGTTTTCTTTTTCTTTTATTTCTTTGGGATACAGACCTAGTAATATTATTGTTGGATCAAGGGGTATGCATAGTTTTATAGCCCTTAAATAGTTTTACATTGCTCTCAAGAATGGATGGATCAGTTCATAACTCTATCAAGAGTATATTACTCTCAGTTTTCCCAGTTCCCCTTCAACTTTTGTCATTTTCCTTTTCTGTTATATTAGGTAATCCAGTAGATATGAGAATTGATTTATTTTGAATTTATTTATTTAATAATGAGAATTGTTTAAATTTGAATTTCTCTAATTATTTAGAGATTTTTTTCCTGTGATACTTGACAGCTTTGATTTTTTCATTTGAAAACTGCCTGGTTGTATCCTTTAACCATTTATCAATTGGAGAGTGAGTCATGTGGATCACAAACAAAATGTGGCAAGTCTTCAAAATGATGTGAATATCAGATTATTTTCCTTGTCTCCTGAGGAAACTATGTATGAGCCAAGAAGCAGTAGTTAGAATTGAACATGAAACAGTGATTGATTTAAGGTTGGAAAAGGAGTAAAAGAAGCCTGAGAATTGTCACTTTATTTAACTTATATGCAGAGTACTTCATGAAAAATGCTAGACTTGTGTCAAAAGTTGGAATTAAGGTGGCAAGAGAAATATCAGCAGTCTAAGACATTCAGACAAGGTCACCTTGATGACAGAAAGTGAGAAAGAATTAAGAAGCCTCTTGATGAGAGTGAAAGAGGGCAAAGCTGGTTTGAAGCTTAATATTAAAAAAAAAATGAAGATCTTGGCAAATAGTCTCATCACTTCCTATCAAATGAAAGGAGAAAAATGGAAGCAGGGTCAGATTTTATCTTCTTGGACTAAACAATCACTGCAAATACCAACTATAACAATGAAATTAAAAGACACTTGCTCCTTAAGAGGAAAACTATGGCAGATCTGGACAGCATACTAAAAAAAACAGAGACATCATCATGCTAGCAGAGATCCATACAGTATTTCCATACAGTATGGCTGTGAGAGTTGGACTATAAGAAAAGTTAAATGCCACAGAATAATGCCTTTGAATTTTGGTGCTGGAGAAGACTTTGAGAGTCCCTTGGCAGCAAGGAGGTCAAATCATATAACTGTTAAAGAAATTAATTTTCGCTGTTCACTGGAGGGTCAGATACTGAAGCTGGAGCTTAAATAATTTGACCACATAATAGGATGGAACTCATTGAAAAAGACTCTGACGTTGGGAAAAATTAAAGGCAAAAGGAAAAAGAGACAGTAGAGCCTGAGATATAGATAGTATTATGGAAACTTGGACAGACTTTGTGAGATGGGTTATGGTCCATGGGGACAGGAAGAATAGTTCAGGAGAGGATTCAATGACAGAACAATAAAAAAGAGAGTATTATATAAATATTCTATTTCCTCTTCTGTTAATCTGGATAATTTATATTTCTTGCACATATTAATACACTTCAATTTGGTTGTTAGATTTGTTGGCATATAGCTGGGCAAAATGACTTCTAATAATTGCTTTCATTTCATCTTGATTGGTGGTGAAATTCACCCTTCATTTCTTTGGTACTAGTAATTTGGTTTTCTTCTTTTTTTTTTTATTAAATTAACCAACAGTTTATCTATTTTTACTTTTTAATAAGCCAGCTACTATTTTTGTTTATTAGTTCAATGTATGTATTTTAATTTTATTAATCTTTCTTTTGATTTTCAGCATTTTCAATCTAATGTTTAGTTGGGAATATTAAATTTGCTTTCAATTTTTTTAGCTGCACGCCTAATTCATTGAAATCCTCTTATTCTATTGATATAAGCATTTAAAGAAATTAATTTTCCCCTAAGTACTCCTAAGTACTCTTTTGCCTACATCCCATACATTTTACCATGTTGTTTCATGGTTTTCATTATCTTTAAAGATGATATCTATTGTTTCTATGATTTGTTCTATGACCCACTCTTTCTTTTATTGTTGTTGTTGAGTTGTTTAAGTCCTATCTTACACTTCGCGACCTGATTTGATGTTTCCTCGTCAAAGAAAATGGAGAAGTTTGCCATTCGTTCCCTTCGCTCATTTTACAGATGAGGAAACTCAAGCAAATAGGGTCAAAAAGCCATCGGAGGTCAGATTTGAACTCAAGAAGACTCATCTTTCTAACTCCAGGTCTGGAACTCTAACTTCTGTGCCACCTAAACATGCCAATTGATTTTTGGAATTAGATTATTTAATTTCCAATTAATTTTCCATGATACTTTATTAAATATGTTATTATTATGGTCTGAAAAGGATATAATTAATATTTCTCCTGTTTACATTTGGTTGTGATTATATTTATTACCAATACATGGTCAATTTGTGATACAGGTTTACGGTCTATTTCCTTCTGTAACTTATTTAACTTTTCCTTCAGGAATTTGGGTGCTATAGCATTTAGTGCAAACATTTAGTATTGATATTACTTAAGAAAATGTAATTTCACTGACATCTCTTTTAATTAGACTTATTTTTGCTTTGTGTGAGATCATGATCATTAAATCTACTTTTTTTTTCCACCTAAGCTGAAGCATGATAGATTCTATTTCATACATATTGATACACTTCAATTTGGTTGTCAGATTCGTTGGCATTTAGTTGGAAATTAGAGTACAATAATATGCCATTGTATTCACATAACACAACTGTGGTTATTCTGTGCGTATCTCTCTGTTTCAAGACTTTTTCTTGTAAACAAAATATTGTTGGATTCTAGTTTATAATTCATTCTACTATGCACTTTCATTTTCCGGGTGAGTTCATCTCTTTCACATTAAAAATTACGATTATTCACTATATATTTCCCTCTGTCATAGTTCCCTCCCCATTTCTTCTGCTCTATCTTTCTCTTTACCATGTCCCTTCTCAAAAGTCTCTTTTCTTTCTATAGGCTACCTCCCTTAATCTACCCTTCCTTCTATCAGTGCTACCCCCACTTTTTTTCTTATCTCTTTTCTCTCCTACTCCCCTGTAAGGAAAGATAGATTTCTATACCCAATGGAGTGTGTGTATTATTTTCTCTTTAAGACAATTCCCAAAAGAGTCTTTTCCTTTTGTATTTCTTCTATATGAGATAATATTCCCCATATTACTTCTCCCTTCCCCTTTCTCCCAGTGCATCTCTCTCATACCTTAGTTTTATTTTTTAAAAATCATCCCATCCTAATTATCTCATACCCTTGCCCTCTCTCTATGTATACTTCTATTTATCTTAATAATAATAGAGTTCTTAGGGGCTATAATTATCATCTTCTCACATAATAATGTAATTATTTAAACTTGATGAATTCCCCTGTGATTTATCTTTCGTATTTACCTTTTTATGCTTCTCTTATAGCATGTATTTGAAAGTCAAATTTTCTATTCAGCTCTTGTCTTTTCATCAATAATGTTTGAATTCTCTCTATTTTATTAAATGTCTATTTCCCTCTAAAAATATTATTTTTAGTTTATCTTCTGCTTAGCTGTTCTTGATTATAATCCCACCTATTTTGCCTTCTGGAATGTTCTATTTTACCTTCTGGTTCTAGGATATCAGATAAGTTTTCCTTCATCATTTCTTGAAACATGATATGATATTGTTACTATTGCTACCATGACTTTTAGGTGGTCCAACATTTTTTAAATTTCTTCTCCTTGATCTATTTTCCAGGTCACATAGGGAAGCTTCTCAAGTAAAATGAAGGCTCAGTATTGTGATCAATGGGTCTTTGAAGTGACAGCGATTTGAGTAATATTGCATTGTTATTCTTGATCTTGAAATCAAAAGACCAGTGTTAAATTCCTAGTTCTACTGCTTCCTATCTATTTAACTATGGGCATATTTCTAGCCTCAGTTTCTTTTCCCCATAAAATATAGATAGTAAGATCACTACTTATCACAGGGTTATTATGGAAAAAAAGTATTTATAATCTGTAAAGTATTATGTACGTTAGCCATTATTAGAGAGGCTTTTATTATAGTATTTCAGAGTTAAATGGGAACTGAGAAGTCATTTGGTCCAATCTGTATTGAATAAAAATAGACTATACCAAAACTTGTACAAGTGTCCAGCCAGCTTTCATGTGATGATCTCTAATAACAATGAATGCACTAATTCCCAAGAGAGCTCACTACTCATACAGATGACTTTAGTCCTTTGGATGATTGCCCTTATTCTAAGTTAGTATCAACTCTTTAGCAACTCTAGTTTATTGTTACCAGTTTTGTCCTTCAGGGCCAAGCAGAAATATTCTAATCTTTTATGCTCTTCAAACATGTAAAGATATAACCTACATGCCATCTATGGCTTCTCTTCTTAATGTCAATCTCCCCTAGCTTTTTCAGTTGACTATGCCTATAGGTTTGTAGCACCAGTGTGATATTCACAGTGCCTACAGCAGCTATGACTATGCTAGTGAAGTTCTGAGTTGCAAAATACAACAGACTCTCTACACAGAAAACAGAACCAAAACACATATTCAAATACCAGAAACTCTATTACCAGTACCAGAAAGCCAAATCCAATATAGTAACAAGGAAATCCATACACAAGGCAGAAAGCAGCACCATCCCCATGCCTTCCCTCTGTTAGACTTCCCACAAACCAAGTCCCTTAAACAAAATTACAAACAAGCTCTCCCACTCATGCTAGTCAACTGTCTACTTACTCTTTCATTCAGTTCTGACTTCTCTGACCAATTTCCTCTCAGGTCTTCTCTAGCTCTGTCTCTTCCAGTTCTCCTTCCTGCTCCATGCCTTCTTATTCCATGTGACTTGACTCATGTGACTCAGGCTTCCATGTGTCTTAAGCAGGTCACATTGGCCTATCAATGGATGGGAAAGGTCATCCCATTAAGATGCAAAATTGCATTAACAAAAGCAAAAGTGCACTATCAATACAGGGTTCCAGTCATCTTATCTTTCTAGCTATCTTTCTTTGGATTAAATTTGGTTTGTCAAACATCTTTCTCAATATATGACCTATAATATATGACCTATAATAGTGCAGTCCTCTAGCTGTAGACTGACAAGGGCAGGACTAGTGACATCCTGATGAGAACTTTACCTCTATTAATTCAGTCAAAGTTTTGAATTACTTATGTGTGAGTGTGTCTGTGATTATCACAGTGATGACATAGTTTTGTAGTACTCTAAAACCTAGAGATTATTTTTCACATGAATTGATAGGTGGTTTCACCTATTCCTTCCTGTACTTGGGTTCAGAAACTGACTAATTATATTGATTTTTAAAATTTTATCTTACTTAGGAAATAATTCTAACTGAGCAAGAACATGTAGAATTTATTTCTGCCAAGCAAATTTAGATATTCTACCCAGTTTTGTGCTATCTGCAACTTTGATAAACATGCTATCCATGCATTCAGTCAAACCACTGATAAAATTTTTGAATGGCATAAGGCCAAGAACAGACTTCCACAGTACTCTACAATAGACTTTTCACAGTTATGTTGACTTATGTGCAACCTGATTTTAGTCACTCAATTACTCTTAAATATAAGTAATTCAATATTTTGATCTAATATATCTACTGGATGATATATACATATACACACATACATATATACCCATACACACACATTCTAAGACACATGACTTCATTTTCTAAACACATGCTACTTCCTACTTAATAGCCACAATTCCAATGATGCTTTCAAATTGATTAAGGGCCTTGCATCTTGTGATGAACTTGTAGAAGGATAACAATTGCTATTTTATTTTGTTTATTGATAAGTTAATTGCTTGATTGGAGAGGCAATGGAACCCCATGATTTCTGAAGGGAAAATATATTTCCCAGTGAAAGTAAAAAAAAAAAATGATCAGATATTCTACATTTGCCTAAGAGAAAAAATTATAAGGAGGCAGGTAAACATCTGTAATTCTATGTCTCTGTGCCATGTTTGTGCTTCCAGAGTTATTAATTTTGTTTTCTATTTTCTCCTTCTTGTCAGGTAGTCTGTAAATACTTCCACCAAAATATCATTTTTTTTCTATCCCTTGAGCTTCACCCAAATGTTCTTTACAATGCTTATCTACCTTTGTCCCTATATATCTCACTAGATTGTCTTTCTTTCTGTATTCAGAGTTACTTCCCCACCCTCTTTTAGGATCAAATTTGTTGATTTTCAATAAAATATATGCCCTCTATAACCATTTTCAATTCATAAGTCACATTCGGCAAGTTCTAAAAGGTAAATATAAGGTCAAGTTTCTTCATTGCTTTAAGATTTCTTTTTCCTTTCATTACTTATAATCTTGGGATTTTGATATAAACATCTGAGGCTATGATTTTTATTGCTGCCTCTCTTCTTATATATTGTTGCTTGTAAATTATTAGTTTTTCTAGTAGCAGTACTTTGTCTATGCGGTACTTTTGTCATACCTGCTACTATTTATGTTATCTGGCAGAAAGGATGTAGATGGGTAGTTTCTCCCACTTTCTCCTACAGATTAGATTTCTGTCTAGTATATTATGTTATAATCCCTGCCTTCCCTTAAACTGACTAGCATTCATCACTGAGTTGAAAGCATAGTTATAAATCATAGCCAAGTAGAAGAAAGAGGGACTCTAACAGATTTGTGACCATTTATTTACAAAGAACAGAAAATAAAGTGATTTCTATAGAAAATAATATTTAAATGACCCAGTTAAAAAACCTATTTGTTACATTCTTGCTAACAGAACATTGGATCAAACACTGAATTATAAGAATTTTGAAAAATTCTTTCTTAATAAAAAGTTCTGTAAGTGGTGCATAAACCTCAAATGTCTTCATAAAGTTAGGTCTTATTTTGAAAAGTTAATCTCTTAGAGGGACCACTAATGTCTGATGTAAAGTCATTCAGATATATTAGATAAATATTCTTATTCTAGCCTTCCAGAAATCTTATTTAAAGAATAGTGAAACTATAGATTTTATTGCTCCCCTTTTATTTTAAGTCTATACTAATAGAGAACTATAAGGAAAGAATATATATATGTATATATATATATATATATATATATATATATATATATTATCTCCTTCTTAAAATTTTTGTGCTACTCTAATCCAAGCTTTGCTAAATCCATGAACACTGAATATGGTAGTCATAACAAAATCTCAATTTATTCACTCAATGTTGATTTAATACCTACTGTGTGCAAGGTATATGCTGTATTCTGGGAGTGATACAATGGCAGCATCTAGTAAGGGTGATAGAATACATAATGTTAAATTATAGTTTTATATGACCCTAGTTCACGGGAGAAGTGTAAATTGCCATGAGATCTTTCAGGGGAGAGATTTCTTTTTCAAATGTGGTTATATTCTCTTCAATATTGCTTCTCTACATAGAGAAAGTAGTGCAAAGTCATCTAAATTTCATATGGATAACAAATGCTAACCAGATCTTATATACATACTCATATTACTAGCAATTGACTAGAAAATTGACATTTACTTCTGCAATTCTAACTTTAATACTGAAATAAATAAGCATTATCACTGATTAGGTTTATTGTAGGTCGTGAATTTTATTTATTTGCTCCATTTTTGCACATTTAAAATAAATTTTATCCATGTAATTCCAGAGTTGACTCATTAAAAAGAAGCACTGAATTATTCTTCCCATTGGCATGGTTCCCAGCGTCTTCTCCGGAGCCCATAGTAATCTTCTGGCTCTGAGACTGGAAGCCTGGGCATGTTTTTGAATTTTCTTTTGAAAGGCCTCCCATTAGAAATTTAAAGGACTTGTTTGTTTAAGGAATTCTTGTTGAAAATGTGACTTTTGAAAAGATGTGCTACTTTTTTTTTTTTTTGCCTTCTCTCTTTTCCATTCTTTGCAACTAATCATTTGCCAAATCTTTACATCTCTACCTCCACTACATTTTTCTTATCCAACTCTTACTCTTTCCTCACGGAGGTACTGACAGTTTAGACCTTCATCATTTTTCCTTCAGATTATTAGAAACACTCTTGATTGATATGGCTATCTTGAGTTTTTCATCATACTATTGCGGCCTACACATTTCTACCAAAGGAAGTTTTGTTAAACTCGAATCTGTGTCACCCCCTTACTAAATCAACTTCAATAGCTGCCTATTGCTCCAGTGTTTAGTTTTTAAAACCCTTTAAATTCTGCCTCTGGTATAGGGAAAAAGGATAGGGTTAAGCCAAGATGGCTGAGTATAGGCAGCAACCTGCTGAACTCTCCAAACAGTTTTCTCCAAACTACTTTAAAATACCACCTTAAACAATACTTTGGAGCAGCAGAGCCAATAAAAGGTCAGAGTGAGACTTTTTTTCTA
>CM053771.1:465770366-465799421 GCA_028658325.1 Potorous gilbertii | reverse complement strand
CTACCCAGCAAAACTGAGTATAATACTTCAGGGGAAAACTGGTCTTTCAATGAAATAGAGGACTTTCAAGACATGACTTCTCAGATTAATAAAACCATCCAAAACCAACCCAAAGACTGATGATGAAAAAATGCTATCTATCTCCAGAAAGAGAACTGATGTTCAGAGCGCAAATTAGAGTATATTTTCTTCCTTTTTTCTTTGATGTTTTCTTTCTTTCCTTTTTTTCTTTTTGCAATATGATTAATACAGAAGTATGTTTTGCATGATATCACATCTATAATTGACATTAAAAAAACCTATATTCAATATATTCTTAGAGACTCACTGTATTTTTACCTCCCTCTCACACTTCATGATCCAGTCAAATTGGCCTTCTCTCTCCTTGTTATTTAGCACAATCCATCTTTTATCTTCTTTGTACAGTTTGTCCCAGATGTCTTGAATGAGTTCTTTCTTCATATTTCTATATGTAGAGTCATTCTCCTTCTTCAAGAGGCAGTTTAAGCATTAGCTTCTGCATGAATCCTTTTCCAGGAACTCTAGTTGTTAATACTTTTTTTCTTTGTATTTAATGACTTTGTGAGATAGATATTGTATATACACATATATGTAATATTATAATGCAATTAAATGCAACATATATACATATGCATATTGATGTACATATTTATGCATGTGTGTACTTATGTGTATATTTATACACACATATATATTATAAATGCACATGCAAACACATAGATATGTAGCTATTTTGATACCTCTCAGAATATAAACTCTTCAAAGGTTGAAATTGTTTTATTACTTAAAATTATATCTCTTGTGCCTAGTACAGTGCTTGGCACATAGTTGGTGTTTAATAAACCTTTTTTATTCATTGAATGATTCAGAGGCAAGAAGGAGTGTTGATTCTCCTACTGCTTATACATGTATTTGATGAAATGTTTCATAGACAGAATTATATAATGTACATCTGTCAAAAAGGCATAAAGCTCCTGTTGCAGTGTGATTTGTAAACATGTTGAATAAAAAAAACAAAAACAGAAACAACTGTATTAGAGACTACCTTTTTACAAAAAGGCTATAGAACTAAAGCCTAATGACTTATTTACCATCAATTTCCTATCAAGACCAGTAAGTGGAAAGTAGGATAGTTTATTGCTTCCTTAGTCAGTGAGCCATTTGCTGTAACAAAGATTTTAGAAGAAAGAAAATATGAAAAGGTAAGCAAAACTGACGAATACACCAAACACTGACTGAAACTATATATAGCATTTCAAAGATATCCCACCCCTCTTCAATAGGGTAAAGAGAAAGAAATTTATTTTCTTAACTCTTTCCAGGGCTAAGACTAGTAATTACACTTTGACACATCATTTCTCCAAAATTGGTATGTATTACATGATTGTGAATTATGGAGATGTAATACTTCTATACTTATGTATCATTTACTTTATAATCTCATAAAATATGAAATAAAATTACAACATTGAAACAGCTGACACTTTAAGTTCTATTTCATGTATGAACAGTGTAAAATCTGCATAGCCAAGATGGAGGAGAAGAAGCACAGATCTGCTCAAGCTATGTCCCCAAAGTCCTTAAAATACATATGAGAATGACTCTAAACAAATTATAGAGCACCAGAAGCCAGAAAATAACAGAGTGAAACAGATTTCCAGCCCAAGACAGTCTGGAAGGCCAATAGGAATGGTTTATAGCATCAGACTAGAAACAGAACTGAACCCAGTGTGGGACATGCTGGCACAGAAAGTACTGGAGCAGGCTCCAGAGTGCCAAATCATGGGCAGCTGTTGTGCTTTCCAGATTTCTCAACACCAAAGACAGCTTCAAAGGTCAGTGAGAAAACTCTTTCACTTAGGGGAGAGGGAATCATTGTCTGACCCCAGCCCCAGTCCCTGGTCTGCTGCAGACCCTGTCACACAGCAGCCACTTCTGGAGCTCTCAATCTACAGACTGTGGGGAATTGAGCTGCTGATCTGGGTCTCAGTTCTGAGTGGCACTCATGGGATAGGGAGGAGCACTGTTGTGGTGGAGTTAGTGGCATCTGTGGGGAGGGACTACTCACATTTCTAGGGCAGCAAAGAGTGCTTGTGGTTGCTCACAGACCAGAGTGGAGACTGGGAGAAGAGGAAACACCTCTTCCTTGACTATGCCACTTTGGAGGAACATCTCCCTAGAGATATCATGGAGAACAACAGCACAAAACCTCTGAAGCCTGGGGAAGTATAACCTCCACTTGACAAAGGACTCAAAAGTTGAATAATTGGCTGAGAAAATGCCCCAAAGGGGGAAAAATAAGGTAACAGAAGGCTACTTTCTTGAATAAAAAGTATATTCTCCCATCCTTTTAGATGAGGAAGAGCAAAGAATACAATCACAGTTAGACCAAAGCATATAACTGGGGGAAGGCAGAAAGAAGAAGACTCCTATATCTAAAATCTCCAAAAAAAAAAAAATTAATCAGTCTCAGACCATGGAAGAGCTCAAAAAGGATTATGAAAATCAATTAAGAGGGGTGGAGGAAAAGTTGGGAAAATAAATGAGATTAATACAAGAAAATCACAAAAAAAGAGTCATCAGCTTGCTAAAGAGGACATCCCTCAAAAGCTAAAGTAAACAACACCTTTAAAATTTTACTAACTCAAATCACAAAAGAAATCCAAAAAAGGCAATGAGGAGGAGAATGCCTTAAAAAGTAGAATTGGACAAATGGAAAAGGAGGTCTAAAAAGCTCACCAAAGAAAATAGTTCTTTAATTTTTGGCAATTTATTTATCTTTAGTTTTAAACATTCATTTCCACAAAATTCCGAGTTCCCAATTTTCTCCACATCTCTCCCCCCCACCCCAAAATGCCACACATTCTGATTACCCTTTCCCCCAATCTACCCTCGATTCTATCACTCTCCTCCCTTCCCTTAATCCTCATTTTCTCTATTTTCTTGTAGAGCAAGATTTATACCCTGTTACCTGTATTTCTTAATTTCCAGTTACATTCAAAAACAATTCTCAACATTTGTTCCTAAAATTTTGAGTTCCAACTTTTCTCCCTTCCTCCCTTTCCACTCATCCCCACTGAGAAGACAAGCCATTCAGCATAGGCTATATATGTGTAGTTTTGCTAAAGACTTCCGTAATAGCCATGTTGTAAAAGACTGCCTATGTTTCCCTCCATCCTATCCTGCCCCCAATTTATCCTATTCTCTCTTTTGACCTTATCCCTCCCCAAAAGTGTTTACTTCTAATTACCCCCTCCTCTCATTTGCCCTCCCATCTGTCATTCCCCCACATCCCACTTAACCCTTTTTCCTCTACTTTTCTGTAGTTTAAGATAGATTTTTCATATCATATTGTGCTTATGTTTTTCCCTCCTTAAGCCAAATGTGACAAGAATAAGCTTCATTTTTTTCCCTCTCACCTTCCCCTTTTCCCCTCCACTGAAAAAGCTTTTTCTTGCCTTTTTTATGAGAGATAATTTGCCTCATTTCTCTCCAGTTTACAACAGAATTGAATTCAGGTATTCCTGGGTCATACCTAGATTTAGATATATGCCTGGAATGAATTGACACAAACTTCAATCTTGTCTGCCTATTCAATCCTCCTTTGTAGTCTTCTTTTCTTCTGCTTACAAACTACTCAGGCTTTCCCTTATTCCAGAATTTCAAATTGTTATGGATCTTTAATCTCATTGATGTAGGGGCAGCAACTTATCCATGAATTCTCATCCACTATGATTACTATACTTTCCCCTGACGAGTTTTGCAGTTTATCTAACTAATAAGCTTGAAGTATTTTTCTTTAAATTTTATATTTCATAGCTATCAATAGAATATTCAACCATCCCATACATTGGACCCTGAAGTTGCTATGTCATTTACCCAGGCATGTTTCTCATCATATGTTTTTTCTGGTCTTTATTATAGTTGTATGATCAATATATATTTCTCCATTACTCTTTGAATCACTCTTAATTTTCATTTTCTGTCCAGGCCTAATAAGAAATGCAAATTATGTGATGTAACAGTGGAAAGTGCACAAATAATCCTGAAGTTAAAAAAGCACCTCCTAGATATATCTAAAGGTATGATCAAATGACTAGACATCCATCCGAAACTTACTAACTCAAACTGTAATAGATAATAGATCTCTGTCTACAAACATATATCTCAAAACATTCTTAAGAAATTCAACAAAACAATTATAGTAGAAAGAGACCATCATTTCAGATAAGAACTGGTTTTATAATGGCCTGGACATACCATTTAAACACAAAAATTTAAGAATAGTATTTTTCTGACATTATACATATATATACATATATGTATATACACATATATATGCATATATATGCATACACACACATATATATATGCATTCACATACACACATACATATTCAACACTCAAAACTTCCATACTTTACAAAGTTAAAACCTTTGAAAATATACAGTCCTAGCAGAATAAATTAGAACTATACACTTTACAAAGTGTGTGATATATCTGTTGTCCTCTCCTATTTGAATTGTCCTAAAAATGCTTACAGTGAGGCACAGGAATTGAAAGTATATCCTGGTATATTTAATCAATTACAAAAAGCTGTTATTTTGTCTTTTTCTGTAAAAGCCTTCAGAATATTAAATATAAAAAGAATATCAAGTCACAATTGGTTGTGTATCATATTTAACTGAGCTCCTTTTTAAAAGGTTAGGAAATGAGATAATAAATCATTTTTTTTCATGACCCCACTCCGTCTAATATTATATTCTCTCGTTGCTCCCATTTATTGAAAGACCAAGAGTATGAATGTAATACAAGACTGAATTCAACTATCTCCCTCCCCCCACCAGTCTAAGAGTTCTATCCCAGTTGTTTTTGTTCAGTCATTTTTCAGTCATGGCCAACTCTTCATGACCCTTTTTGAAGTTTTCTCGGCAAAGATACTAGAGACGATTGCCATTTCCTTCTCCAATTCATTTTACAGATGAGAAAACTGAGACAGTATCAAGTGACTTTCCCAGAGTCATACTTCTATTAAGTACCTGCGGCTGTATTTGAACTCAGGTCTTCCTTATACCAGGATCAGTACTCAATCTACTATACTATTTAGCTCTTCTTTCCTATAGTTTTCTATAAACCTTAAAAAAAAGTAGACATGTTTCTGAAATGCTTTTCTATAGGTATTCTGAATTCTGAATTCAGGTATTCCTGGGTCATACCTAGATTTAGATAGTTTTCCATAAACCTTAAAAAAAAAAGTAGACATGTTTCTGAAATCCAAGAGTATAGTCACCCAACCGAGAGAATCTTGAGAATGCCTACAGAGAACATTAATATAAGGTCTCCTCTTTTAATAACTATGGAATGATCAAAATGAATTTCTAGATTGTTTGCAAGTCCATCTTTTAACCTAGAGGATTTATAGACACTTACAGGCTATGTGAAGCTGAGAAAATCATTTAACCTCTCAACCTTAGTTTATTCATTTGTGAAATGGGGCTAATAGTAGCTACCTCGGAGAATTGTTGTAAGAATGAAATGAGGTAAGATATACAAAGTGCTTTACAAACCTTGAAATGCTTCTAACATGCTACCATTTACAGTTATTAGTTAATATTACCTTAAAGAATTTTATACAAATTGTTAAAATGCCTCAAAACATATATATATGTATATATATACATATATATATGTTAGTTATTATTAACATGGAAAGGTTGTGTAATTTGGTCTTGGAGCTAGAATCAGAAATAGGATTTATCCCCAGGTGCATATATGTATTTATAGGTAAATATATGTATTTGTGTCTGTGTGTATATATCTATATCTACCTAAATGGACAATCACCTAAGTTTAACTAAACATAGTTTAGTTATTTTATTCAACGGATGCATCAAAAATGACATTATAAGGGTTTATATGAGTCTATTGCCAGAAGGGACTAGGATGGAGAAACACAATGATCCACACATTTTGCCCACTAACTTATCTCTATATAGAGAATTCAAACATGATTTCTCTCTCCTGCATACAGGAGTACAAAGCTCAAAGACAACAATTACTCATGACATCTAAAGTGCAGAGTTGTTTACTTCATTTGCTATAAGCTTCATAGGATTAAAGAAAACAACCACTACTCCTGCAATGACAAACAAAATACATGATTCAGGTAATTATGCAAAGAACACTGACCTATTAAAATTAGTCTGATCTTTAAGGAATTTCAGCATAGCAGCTCTAATGTTATTAAAAATAGCAAGTTCATGGCAAGTATTCATTTGAATTTGCATATGTGAATGAGAATGTACTTAATTACAAATTACATTCTCTAAATCATTTATAAGCTGTAAATCAGTGCAACAAAGACTAATGCTTTAAAATGTAAAGTATTTGAGGAATGCTTTAATGCAAATTATTGAGATGAGGAAACAATCTTTCCTGATCTTTTTGAGGAAATATTTGATTTGAAATAAAAAATGCAAAACCAAAAGCATGTATGACTTTAAAATATGGTGATCTGTTGACCCATACTTATATAGAAATTAGTCTACTGGCAACTTCAATCTTCTGGATTTCAGTCCTGAATGTTAAAGTAAAGCAGGATGGTCCAAGTGTTATTGTCATGTGTCCTTTCTGTTAGACTCTGGATCTTGTTTTTTCCTCCAAGTATTATTGGTTTACTTATTACATGTGTTTTTTCTAATCTTGGTTATTCAGATTCTCAGTACATAGTAGACTAGAATTAGCAAACTAGAAAAGGTGATAAATTTGCAGGAAAGAAAAGAAGGAATAAACTGTAAAAAAGAAGGATATAATGGCTCTACTGACATCGAGGGAGAATCAGAAGTTTAGAGCAGGAAAGGAATTTAAAGACCATTGAGTTCAAATATTTGACTAGTGAAAAATCTAAGGCCATTTGAGAAAAATTGAATTTTCCAAGGATACACACCTAGAATGAGCCATGAACACACAATTAGGGGCAGACCAAGAGTTTGAACACTTGTCAGCTGATCCCCACCAAAGTGTTCTTTTTATTCTAAACTCTTTTCTTAAAGGACACAGAAAAACCAAAAGCAATGTCACTAAGGAGCTTCATAATAAAATTAAATCATCAAAGAAAGTGAAATGATGTTTGATATCCCATTTAAGATATCAGGACACTAAAAAATATATTTCATAAAGGCTTTCATCAAAAAGCTTGAGAATAGAGTCTATCAAAAGTTTTGTTAAATGCTTACTAAGGTTAACTTAAGTTGTAAGGAAAAAATTTAAGTTTAATATTTTTCCCCTGAAGATGCTGGATATATGAGAATCTATTGTGCTAACATTAATTCCTAGGAACATTACAGATAAAATTATCAGTGCATTATCAAAGAAAGGTTGATTTCTAGACTAACGAGAGAAAAGTAGAAAATTACTTAGTTAATGATAAAATAATTTATGCAAATTTATAGGGAAAAATGAACATTTTAATGGGAATTTTTTTGCAAGATATATGCTTTCCAGTGGTATGAATCAATCAGTCAATCATCAACCATTTATTTAGCACTTAATTTATGTAAAACCTATACTAAGTACTAAAGACGAAAAAAGAAAAACTGAAATAATCCATAGAATGACTTGAGATCTAATCCCACCTAAATCACTATGAGATCTTACATAGGTCAATTAGGCTTTCTCAGCTTCTTTACTCATGAGTAATGCAGAATGGATTCTGAGCAGGATCTAGGTTGATCTGTGAATGGTGAAAAAGAATACTATCTTAATAGTTTAACTTCTATGTTATTTCTGGATGGTATCTCTCTAGACAATTTCTTTTTCACCCCAAATAAGAGGGACGATACAATAACATGTCCTCTATTGCACTGAATCCATTAGATAAGAAAAAATCGAATATATCAGATTGATTGTTCAAACCAACTGGAATTGTTCTATCTTCTTTAACAAGATCTGAAACCAAAAGGAATAGCTAATTGTGTTGGATAAACCACTTCCTTTCAGTAAAACTTTATTATCTTGATAAGATGCTTCTTCCTGTTTGCTCTATTTGCCATTTGGCAAGAGCCAATTAAGCACCGAGGAAAAGTACTTTAGAACAAGTTAAAAAAATGGATCAAATTGGATAGATCAAATTAACTTAAATAGGAAGATATTTGGGGCATTTAAACATGAATTTCAATATCTGGTAAGAGATGCAGAAACAATTATACTATATAACATTTAAGGCAATCTACTATTCCTTCAAACAAGCACTTTTGATCTAAAGGGGCTAAAGTAAGACATTTCAAACCAAGGATAAAGATGTGTCAGGAGCCTTAAAGCCATTCTGGACAGGAGAGTGAGAAATAAGGAGGAAAAAATATACTCATCAACATCTAGGCATTTAGACTTGAAAGAGAGAGAGAGAGAGAGAGAGAGAGAGAGAGAGAGAGAGAGAGAGAGAGAGGCAGAGAGATAGAGACAGAGACAGAGAGACACAGAGAACTAGAGAGATATTTCATCTAGATGTTTTCTGTTAAGTCGAAATGACCTGTATGTCAATAAATAACTACACTGTTACGCCTACTAATATAAAACATGAAATCTTTCTCCCTGTGAAACCTTCTGATCAGTGGGTAAAATACTATCTTCTTGCCCAAAGGGTGGGACATTGTATTTAATTTCTTTCTAAATAAAGTTGAATGCATTTCTCTCTTTTTTCTGTGTCTAAATACCTAGACATTAATGAGTATAGTTTCTTCTTCTTTATTCCTCTGTCCTCCACACAATGGTTGCAAAGTTTCTGCCTCATCCTCACTCTTGGTTTGAAAAGCCTTACTGCAGGCCACCATTATTGATTTAGGTAAGGTTTATCTGATAAACTGGTTAAATGGGCCAATAGTACTCACTTCAATAGCCAATCAACATGGGTAGAAGTACCATGCAGTCTTAGCGGTTTATGTTTAAATTTGTTGACCTACCTCTTACACATTCACATTCATGTAGACAAAATCTTTAACTCTTTTAATTCCTCATACTTTCTTTCAATCTCTCTGCATAGAATGTTCATTTACCACCATCTCTTCCTGCCACTGTGGAGTCAAAGCTTCCCCACATCACAACTTCAATCATTTCCCCTTTCCCACTAAAAATATCCTTCTCTTTTATTCTAAAGTTTTCCTCCAATCCCATTCCCTTCATGATGCTTTCCCAAGTACCCACCTTGCTTCTTAATAATAGTTTCATTTTAATTTTTTCACCCGGTAGAATCTGAGTCAGTATCTTATGAAATCCTTAGGTGTTTTGAAGGAAATTTGCCATACAAGTAAGAAGCTTCATTGCTAGGATTATTGTTATTTTACCTTGACACTTATGCTCTCTGGGGTCAGAAAACATCGGTCTCTCTATATCTATTCATAGACTGTCTTTGACACATAATACAAAGTACACTTTGACAAGCATGCTGTATTACAGTGGCACAATGAAGAGAAGGAAGGATACTATTCTCTAAAGGCCCAGCATGATATAAGATTTAAGGTTATCCATGCACTTAAGGCTGATTTTTGGAGGTCTCATTGAATTGAAATGTCATAGCCTATAGTCCAATCTTATCTGGGTTAATAAAAATAAAAAAAGGCAGTGAATGGTGCAACTCGTAGATATCTCTTATAAATTTTAAACATTTTCAAATTGCATACTGTTACTTCCATAAAAATCCCATGAGGTGGCTGAGCAAGAAATATCAATTCAGCACAGCTCCATAACAATCCATTTTAGGTGACTTTGATATTATAGTTTATATGTTATTTTGCTAGATGCAAATTCAACTTTCCTATAGTCACTTCCATTGAGTTTTCATATCCTCCCAATTTATAGGATTCATAAATTCCCTTGGTCATCATTAAGTTGCTTGGCATGGGGCTATACAACTAAAAGGTAGCATTGCCATGACCATTTGTGATCATTAATATTATTTTAGCCTGAGATTTATCTTCTGCTGGGTGAAAGAACAACCATCTATCTAGATCTATTCATATAATGCTTATGACATGTAGCACCTAAGCATTTTGAAAGCATGCTATGTTAGTTTGGCACAATAAACAAGGGATGAAGACCATTCCCCTAAGTATCAGCATGAGATGCTGTTGAAGGTTATCTTCAAATTTAAGAATGATTTTTAGAGGTCTCATTGAATGTAAATGTCATAACCTATGTATCAAAAAGAATGGAAGACAGGAAAATATGGAGAAGAAAATGCTTGTGGAACTTTCAAATAATTTTCACCAAAGATAGGTCATAATAATGTTTTAATTCTTAATTTAAAAGCTCCTAGGGAGATGGGATAAGGAGGATGTTTTAGCATTCTATTGTTTCACTATTTGCTGTTTGATATTATAATATGAAACTTAAATAATTTAATATTTTTTAAATATTTTATTTTAAAAAATGACTTGTTTGTACTCTTTGTAAAATCCTATGAAGAATAAATTGATTCTTTGCAAAATGATTTGTGTATATTAACTAATACAATACAGGTGTGGCTTGCTTGATGCAAGTGGTGTGTTGCCAGAAAAAAATGTGATACGAATTTTTATTTTTTGCATTGTATTCTGAACACTAGGGTAAATAGACTATTTTAGCTAATTCTGTAATGTGTCACTTATAGAACAAATAAGCATACCATGACCATTTTGCAAATATGTTTTTTTTTTCCCATGCTATATTTGCATTCAAATGTTAGGCAGCATTACACAATGCTAGTGGACTAGACTTGGAATCAGCAGGACCTGAATCTAAGTCTCACTTATAACATATATTGTCGGTATTATTCTGGGCAAATCACTGAATCTCTGAGTATACTAGGACATGCTCTAAGATTGTAAACTGTTGAGAAAGTATATGGTTGCTGTGATATGTAGGAAGTCTATATTGATGAAATCTCAGGTCCAATGTCTGCCTCTTCCCTAGATTTCCTTAAGATAGAGTCAAATGTTTACATTATATGTATCTATACTTGTATCTAGACATGTAATACATGTAGAAATGTGTACATGCCATTTCTCCTGATAGAATTCAAGATCGTTGAGGGTAGCAACTGTCACTTTTTGTTTTTGTGTGGCCTAGTATATAGAAAAGAAACAAAATTCATTTCTAAAATGGAAGGTCATCTATTATCAAGGAAGATAGATAAAGATATTCTTGTGTGAATTAGCCCATGTACTGTGAAATCTCATGAAAATCTCCAATGTGCTTTTACTATTGTAATGCCTTTCGTTTGCAGGAATAAGGAAGTTTAGGTTTTCAAATATATACCCTACATAAGCAGATGTCCTAAACTTGTCCTACATCACTTGCATACCTTTCAATCCTGAAGTTGTTGCAAGTTTGATTTTTCAGATTTACCCTATAGCTTCTCCCCATGATTTGATATTAATTTAGAATGTAGGAATACTGTTAGAATTTCAACTTGTAAGTTGAAAGACTACCCAGAAAAAGCTACTAGGATTGAAATTAAGGATCATGGTAGGAATAAAGAGGAAAGAGAGGGAAAGCAAGGAAGGATGAAAGTTGGATTTTTATTTAAGAATCTGATCAGTTTATTTAGGCTCTACCTTTTCTGTATCTATCTAGAGTGATTTTGTTGTCTATTTACCTCTCCCTTCTGCCAACAGCTGCAAATATACTTACAGGGTACATCTCAAAACTGAGCTGCGCTGTGCTATTCAGTTTTGCTTTGTGTCTGTCTACTAACTCTGGATCTAGGCTGTAAGATCCTTGTGGGTAGAGGCTGAAACTTATACATCTATATTCCTGGTATATGCTGGCATATTGCTGATCATATAGATATCACTCAGTAAGTTCTTATTGCTTTTCCACTTTCTCAATTGACTATCCATTAAATGATGGCTACTTGGAAAATAAGGAAATCTCAAGCTACCTCTCTTTTTTTTTCATTTTTACCAGTGTAAGTCTTCATTAAGGTGCTTTCAGAGTTTTCATATAATTTGAATAATGTTTTTAAGAAGGATTTGGACATGAAAAAGATTCAGGGACAGGACTTCCTTTTACTGAGATCAGGTGGACAATATGTTTTCTGAATATGTATTTGTAAGTCTATTTCTAACTTGAGACTCAAGAGTATAGGAATTCTCTACATTTAGGATTTTGCCTCGTTTACAAAGAACGTCAGGGAATTGATTTCATAAAGCTTCATTTATTCCCCAGACTAGAAAGCTTTTCCCATTTCCTCCAAGGTCATTTTACTTGAGTGAATTATGACTCACATATTATGCTTACCATCTTCCTCACAGAGTGTTGTGAGAATTAATGAGATAATCAGCCCAATTCACATATTTCTCCACACCTCTGTGGATATCTTCCACACCCCAAGGAACACTTTATAAGCATCCTTTACTAGTATTTTAGCATGCTCAATTAAGGAAAATTTAATTAAAAATTTATTTCAAAAATAACATCAAACTCCCCAATGCTTTCAAACTTACAAGCGTTACTCTCTGTAAAACATATATTAATTAGGGATCCCAGTTACATTTGGTGTTCTTTGGATGTCTTGAACTATTTAACCAAGCATTTTTTCCCCTTAATTTTGAAAACCAAGTGTAACTGAGGGCAAATTCTGAACCAGATTAATATGTGTCATGCACTCTGCTCATTGCTGTGTACATGGAGTTCTCTTTGCAATTAGTTGGAACTCTGCACCCTGATGAAATGTGCAGGTTGCAAAATCTGGCCCTTAACCTCTATGCTTCTGATTCGTTTACACTTAAATCATTAAGATGTTATTTTAAAAGGACAATTTGATTTTCAAAATTTATCATGGTTTACAGATATTGAAATGCTCCTTATAAAAGAAGAATGAATATTAGCTAACGTAAAGATAGGCAAAGAGAGTTTCTGAAGAAAGGATGAAAGGAATGAAGAAATAAAAAAAGAATGCAAAAAGGAACAAAGGAAAGAAAAAAGGAAGGAAAGAAGGGAAATAGGAAGGAAGAAAAGAAAGAAAGGAAAAATGGAAGAAAGAAATGAAGGAATAAAGAAAGGAAAGTAAAAAGGAAGGAAATGGAGATGGAGCAAGAAAGGAAGGAGGAAAGGAAGAAAGGAGGAAACAAACAAAGGAATGAAGAAAGAAATAAAACATGTAAGTAATAAAGGATAAAAAAGGAAGGAAGGAAAAAAGCCAGGTCTCATAGGAAATCAATTTTTGCCAACCGGAAAATATCCTGAAGAAATGCAATTCCTCAGAATCCTAGACCAACATGATTCAAGAAGAGTAGTGAAGAACATTGTTCATATGATCCAGAAGCCCTCCCTGTGCCAAGCAATATGTGTCCTTGGTAAGTCAATTAGCTCCTCTATGCCAGTATTTTCTTAATTATAAAAATTAGGAGGTTAGGTAAATGCTCTTTATTCTAACTTTAAAATTCTATAATTCTATGCTATAATGTCAACATTCAGACTAATGGCCAAAACTTCTTTAAATACAGAAAATATACATGCTCCCCTGCATGCACACATGCACCAACATTAAGTGAGTGAGGCTGGCATAGCCATCTTCCCAGATGAGAGAATATTCTCCACCCAAATGAGACATCTTAATATAAACATATCCAAACCAGAAATCATGACCTTTTCCCCTACTCCCCTCCTTGCATCCTCCCTTCCCTATTACTACAGAGCTCAACACCATATTCCCAGTTTCCCATGTTGACAACCAAATACTTTTCCTCACCTCTCACTATCTCTAACCACAATCCTCCTCCCCATTATCACAGCTGTAACCAATCAATTTCACCTTTCAAATACACCCCCTTCTTTTCTATCACACTACCACCACTTTGAATCAATCCCCCATCACTTCACACCTGTATTATGACAATAGCCTGATGTTGTGTTTGCCTGCCTCAAGTTTCTTCCCACTCCAGTTCCTCCTCCATCCAGCCAATTTCTAAAAAACACAAGTTCAAACATGTCACTCTCTTCCTCAGTAAACTCCAATGAACTCTCTATCACCTCTAAGAGTAAATACAAAACATTATTTGGAATTCAAAGCCCTTCACAATGTAGACTTCCTACCTTCCCAGTGTTTTTACATCTTATTCTCTGAACTTAAGATCAACACCCTATCTCTCAACTCCAGGCATTTTCTCTAGGTATTCCCCATTTGTGGAGTGTTTTCCTTCTTCAATTCTGCTTACTGATTTCACTGGCTTACTTTAAATATCAATTAAAATGCCATCTTTTAATTGAAGCCTTTCCCAATTCTTCTTAATATTAATGTTTTCCCTCTGTTAATTATTTCCTATCCTTCCTATAAATAGATTGTTTTGTATGCATTTCTTTGTATGCTCTCTCCTCCTTTAGATTGTAAGTTATTTCACAATAGTGATTATATTTTATCTCTTTTACATCTCCAGTGCTTACCACAGTGCCTGGTACATAATAGGCATTCAATAAACATTAATTGTTTGATTGGTTGATTAGTAGCCAAATGTTCTGAGGCCATGTTGTTCAATGGTCTCCTTTCTTCCTATTAGTTTCATCATAGTAAACTATGAGTTGCATGAGGAATGGAACTTAAGATTTTTCATTTTAGCATCTCTATCAGCTACAAAGTGAATAACATATTGTAGACGCTTAATAAATGTTTGCTAAATGTTTGAACACAATAAAAACAATCCATGACTCCTGTATAAATCCAAAGAATTTTTTTCTTTTTGTTTATTCTTTAAACAAAGGGAATGATAATGGAAAAGAAGATGTAACAGTTCAAGATAGACAATATGAGGGAGAAATACTAACATAAAAGTTATGATGTCCCGTTGTTCTCTAAGAAAAAACATGTCACACAGGCAATGGAATTTACCTCAGAACTGGAAATGCCAACTAGCCACAGTTTGATTCTCCCCAGTCAGGAGAGAAATTCACAAATGATCTATGTATAATGCCATTATAGCCACAGGTTGGTGTAATTTAAATGGGAAGATCTTTTCCATTTATTAATACACCCATGTGACCTGTTTAAATCACATGGAAGCCTAAGTCACATGTGATGGGAGGAGCTTGCTAAATGGGTGGAGCAGAACTGAGAGAAAGTTGGTCAGGCTAATCAGGGCTGGGAAGGACACAGATAATCAAGCACAGTTAGGCTCATGAGTGTTTGCTTGTTTGTAGGAAGGCCCCAGTAGGGGTAGGGCTGGAGATAGGGGAAGGCTTGGAAATGCCTTTATCCCCAGCAGTGCTAATATGTATTGACTTCATGGTTACTATGACAGATTTGCTTTTCTGATGCTGGGATTTGACTTTTCAGGTGTCTGAAAAAAATGTTTTTCTTTTGCCTTCTATATGGAGACTCTGTTATACTTTGTAATCCAGAACTACATTGGCATATTCATAATCACCTCCAGTGCTGTGAATATTGCCTTAGTGATATAGTTGGCTTTGAAAGTATCATAACACATAAAGAGAGCAGCATCTTCACATATGATGCACAAGACTGAGTGAACTAATGTTTTGTAACATTAAGTACATATCTATACCATGGGAAGCTTCTGAAAATGAATCAAATAGTGTATTTGTTTATCAGTGGCATATCACAAATGACCAAATACATATTTACAATCTGGTCACATCCACACATCCTGTAGCTGAACTTCAGCCACCATTCTGATTCTTTTTCCAATGGAAAAATTGTACTCTGGCCTGCGTCACCAATGGACTCCATAACATTTTTTAGACACACATTTCCCATCCCTTCCTACCTTTCCAATTCATTTTTATATGCTGTGGTTCCCCCTTTAAAATGTAAGATACTTGAGGACAATGGCTGTCTTGCTTATCAACATTTTTATCCCAAGTGCTTAGCATAGTGTACCTGGCATATGGTAAACTCTTAATAAATTTTCTCTCCCCTCTATCTCCCTCTCCTTCTCACTCTTCCCCACCCACCATGAAGTATTTGGTTCATTTGTGTATTATAGATGATGTGAAGGGGAGGTTTTCAATTAAAATATTTAATAAGTATTTACTAAGATAAGAATCCGCCCTAATAGCCTCTCACAATTTCCATTAATTCTAAATAATTAGATAGAGTCCTACCTGGTATATAAGAATATACATCACTTTCTTATCTCTATGGCATATCTATTCCTTTATCTGTAATACCTTCTCAACATCAACATCTCTTACTGGTACTTTCTTCCATTTCTAAGTGACCTGGATAATTATTGCCAATTTCTCTGACATTTGTGCCAATCTATCTTTCTGCCTCCTGATTTTCTTTCTACAGTTTTCTAAATAATTTCATAGATATTATTTTACTTTCCATTCTTTCAATCTCCTTAACAATATAGAAAGCTTCAACTCAAATTTAATTGTTTTCATATACTATACCTGCAGATATTGCTGTCTTCTTGACATATCTTGTTATTAGAGATGGTATTTGAAATTAGTATTTTAGGCCATATTGACAGTAAATTTGATGACTGGCCTAAGAGTTGGGAAAATATGAGTTCAAATATCATCTTTGGCACATATTGGCAGGGTAATCCTCGGCAAGTCTTCTATTGCCCCAGGTAATGCTCTAGAAAGCTCTAAGCAGAGAAGCTTAAAATCTGCAGGACAAAGAGTTTCTTCAGGTCCAGAGAGGGAAAATAGTATATAGATAGATATATACACATGTGTTTGTGTGTGTGTGTGTGTGTGTGTGTGTGTGTGTGTGTTTTCAGTAGAGCAACCTTATGGAATTTAACAGATCCTTGGGTTCCGGTGATGAAATGTCATTTTTAAAAATTATTTTTACAATTTAAATTTCTCACACACCAAAAGATTATGATGATTTTTCTTTTTTTGAATATCACCCCCCCAAAATTCCATCAATTTCTGCTTTCATTTTATAATTTTTTAAATAAATTGATTAACCTGAAGTAAATAAGAAATAATCATTCAATTATAGTGAAATTCTGAGTGTGAAGTCTTCTCAAGATATTTTCATTTGAATTGCAGGTGAAGAGTAGGAACAGATTAAGATAGGTTTCTGATTTTCACATCTAAAAACAATGTATTTAGATATTGTATAACATTCTACCTAATGAATTAAGTAATCATGACATAACCATTTTAGATAGAGATGGCATGGCATTTCAGAAAGTGAAGTTTGTCTGATTCATCTTTTGGTAAAAAATGAACAATAGAAGCTGGTATGTGTATGTGTACACATGCATATACATATATAAATATATGTGTGTATATATGTGCATGTATATATTTATATATATGTATGCATATGTGTATATGTATGCATATGAGTATATGTATATATATTATTGTTAAGTTATATTTATATTGCTGTAACTAGAGTATCCTGTAAAAACATTTTTCTTCTTGTTTATGTAACTGCAATTAGCCCTGATTGCCAAAAAATGTGAATGACCAGAAGGCTTTGTCTAGTTCTCTGTCACTGTGATGCATATGTCTGGCAAATCTCGATTCTTGGTTATTTACACTATGCCAAATGCTACTCGTGAAAAAGAAGAAAAACAATCTTTTATCTGGATATTTTGTCCTTATTTGCCTGGTCTTTGCATGTGTATAAAGTAAATTGAGTAGGATAGGAGTAGTTTGATCAGTTCAACAAGAATTTATTAAGTGCTTACACTGCTGCTAAAACAAAAGGAAAAGAGTCCCTACCCTTAAGGAGTTTATACATAAATGCAAAATATTTACAAAGTGGAAATCACAGAGGAAAGGGGCACTGCGCACTGGGGGCAGGAAGAGAAGACCTCATGTTGAATAAGATAATCACAGAGTTTAAGAAATGTAGGCTAACCTACCTAAAGTCCAAATCTTGCCACTTGTTGTTTCATAATCAATAAGAAAACAGGTATGTGAATGTATATCAGAATCTATAAAAAATTTCTCTGGAAAAGATGTAAGACCATTTTTTAGAGCCTATTTACATATAAAGTAACTTCCACAATAACAACTGAATAAAAAGGACACATGTATGTATATACAGTTACTTGCATGCATTTGCATATTTTTGCGCCCATATGTACACTTTACACACATGCACAAGGCAATAATATATGTACAGGTATTGTATACATATATGCGTATGTATATATACATTCATGAAATCGCATGTATATATTATTTCTATATATGTGTATATATTATATGTATGTGCATATGCATGTGCACACCTGTATGCATGCACATGTGTGCATATCAGGAAATACATTGAACTAATAATGAGAAGTTACTTTGTTCTCTGAATTCAGGCAAATTCTACTTCATTTTTCATGAGCTGCTGTATTACTTTTAAAGGTAAATGATAGTATAATATAGTGGAAAAAAATAAGATTTTGATTCAGGATTTGGCCTTGATTCCCACTCTACTGCATACTAGCTGGATGACCTTTGGCAAATCATCAGACCTTAGTTTCCTCTTCTATAAATGTAGGTGATTTGCCTAGATGATTTTATTGTCCCTTCCATTCGTAACTCTTTGAGAGAATGATCAATCAAAAAAGATTGAATGTGTACTACGGGGTCTATTCTAGCTTCCAAGGATACAAATATTAAAGTGATATATCCCATTCCCTTAAAGAAGGTCCATGCTTCCGGGAGTGGATATGAGTGGGAAAACACGAAAAGCTTCTTAGAGGATATGGAAATTGAGCGGAACCTTTAAAGAAATTAAAGGTTTCTAGAGGTATTTGTTTTTTTGCTTGTTTGTTTACATACTCTAAATATATCAAACACTCTATGTGCAAAACACAAAGGCAGAGGATTCAAGGGTAACAGAAAACAGGTCTGTTTGGCAGGGAGGTAGAGTATATGAGGGTTAGGAAAGTGGAACATGTCTAGAAAGGTAAGTTGGAGGCAAGCCATAGAGTGCCACACAAGAAGTTTGTATTCCTGGAGGCAACCGATAGCTAGTGAGGCTTCTTGAACTGAGGAAATAAGAAGGCATGTCTTTGCTTTCATAATATAGACTAGGAAGCAGTGTGAGGGATGTCTCATGATTCAGTAAAACCAGCCTTATAATATTTCAGAAAAATATTGGTGCTTGAAAAGATGACCAGAGTATATACATACAAAAACCTGAAATATATAGACCCTTCTCTGTCCCCATCCCCCTTTTCTCCCTTGCAAATTTCTAGTATCTCATATGCAGCAGAAAACACAATTCTAAGCCATCATATTTACTGAGTAACTTGAATCCTTAAGGTATAATCATATAAATGCTCTCCTTAACTGATATCAGTGGGAGGTTTGGGGAAAAGATAAAGTATTAGTTTTTCTCTTCTGTGACTGGAAAATCTTTATTTCAAGGTGTCAAGGGGAAACCTGGAGCAGAGGTAAGTGGCATCTTTTTATTTTTTCTGGCGTTTTATAAGTGTTCTTTGACTATGAAGTTCAAACTGTCTCTTTCCATAATTAAGTAGAGAAACTCTAACTAGAGCAAGGGTAGTTCTAGCTCCTAAGTTCTATGCTGCTACTTTGGGGCAAAATGCTGCTTCTTGCTATGTCCTCCATTTGGTGGCAAATATTCAGAATTTAATATTAACGCTGATAAATTAAAAGCAATAAAAAGAAATTCAACTGTGCTCTGTAAAGTCAATCTGTTGAATTCACTCTGATAGGAGGTCACTGAATCCAATACCATGGCTATATAATTTTATGTCTCTTAATAACACTTGTAGTATTCAAAGCAGGGTAAATCAAATGTTATGCTTCATTGAATATGTAGATGGTCAGGGAAGTCTTCATATGTTTGTATTTATTTAAAATAGCTTTTAAAACTTTTATACATGTAGATGGGGAACAAATAGTTAATATCTGAATGAAGATTCAGGAATTATAATCAATCATTTTGCATATTTTTACTCTATACTTATGTTCTATATACACAGATGAATATATAAACATGCATGGCTCTGCACACATATAACACATATACACATGTGAACAGGTATACATATACACATATGTGTATATATGTATATATGTGCATACACATGCATATTGTCCATATAGGTATTGCCTGTCTGTCTCCACATGTGTGTATATGTGTATATATTTGGGTATGTACATACACCTCTCTGTGTGTATAATGCTCCTCCCCAACACACACACATTCAAACACACACATAGTCTCTTCCATTCGAATGCTGCAAGTTTTTTGTGAATAGGGATGTCTTCATTCATATGTCCTGAGTCTAGCACAGTGCTTGGGACATGATAAACACTAACAATGTTTGTTGATTAATCTCAATGTTTTTCTTTGAGCTTTAATATCTATTGCTTTTGTTCTCAAAAATAAAATGAGGAAGCTAGGTAAATTGATCTGGAATATGTCCTTCTCCTCACCTTTCTCTACCATCTCATATTCATACTCCTTCCTTTTCTACTCTATTATAGTATTCACTCAGCTCATTTATATTTAGATGATAAGAACTGAAATTTGTGTAGCATTTTAAAGTTTGCAAGGGTACCTTACTTAGATTATCTCACTTGATGCCATAACAACCTTATAAAACAGGTACTACAGGTATGATAATATGGTAAGAAAACTAAGCCTAGGAGAAGTTAAGTGAATTGCCCATTGTTATACAGCTCAGTCAGTGTCTGGAGCAAGAAATGAACCCAGGACTCTGACTCCAATTTCAACTGCCACATAGTTACATTTGACCAAAGCAATTTTCTTTTAACTTGGAATAAAGATAACTATTTTGTATAAAGGCTACCTTCAAGTGTGAAATTTCAACTGTCACAGCTAGTTGGGAGACATATTTCTCTGGACAAGGTCTTCCTCTATACACAGGCAGCCAGATACTCAGTCTAGGACCAAGATGTTTAACAGGTATGTATACAGTGCTGGCCCTGCAGTGAAGAAAATCTGAATTTAAATCCAGGCCTCAAATACTTACAAATGTTTGACTTTGACAAGTCCCTTGGCTCCTGTCTCAATTTTCCCCATTGTAAAAAGGTATAAAAATACTACCTACTTCCTAGGGTTATTATGAAAGGGCCCCATGAAAGTACTAGTTGTGATGATGATGAAGAGGGTGACAATATACAAGACTAGAAGAAATCTTAGTGATGATCTGCTGCAAAATGCTCATTTTATTTTACATTTTTTACAAAGTCTTAATGATGTCTTTTGTTTTTACATCATGCTCATTTCTGAACACAGCCTGCTCAGCAAAACAAACAAACAAAAATGTGACTGAGTCTTATGGTAAACGCAAAAGTCTTCTGTGCTGTTTCTTTAATAAAAGAAGACTGGTATATTTCTTTAATTACTCTTCAGGTGCACAATAGATTATATTTTTACTCAGATATCAACCTCCCAACTCCATCATTTTACAAATGAGGAGACTGAGACCTAGAGAATTTAAATTAATTGTTAAAGGTCATATAAAGTTGTAGATCACATATCTAGGATTTGAATTTGGATCATCTGAGTCCCATTTCAGAGTCATTTCCACTTCATAGCATTGTCTACTCACATAGCTAATATTGCTATGGGTAAAGCAGACAGAAGAATAATATAATAAACGTAAAAATATGTAACTGTAAAACTAAAAGTTATCCGGGTCCAACTTCCTGTTCTGACTGTTATAGAGGGATATTTAGGCCTAGAAATACTGGGGTATTGCTATACTGTTAGGAAGCTAACTAACAGTAGAGCTAGGACTGGAAAAGGAAGAAAGAAAGAAAGAAAGAAAGAAAGAAAGAAAGAAAGAAAGAAAGAAAAAGGAAGGAAGGAAGGAAGGAAGGTACTTCAAGGGAAAAAATGTTCTGGGGAAAGAACAACTATAAAATGACAATTCCTCTGTCAGGTCTGCCACTGGTGAGGTTAAGTAGGAAGTTATTTAGCATACACTTTTGAGGCATTAATAATTATAAATGCAGTTTATATATAGTGCTTTACTGTTATTAAAGTACATTTATATACATCATTACATTTTATCCTTACAACCCTGTGAGGTAAGTGCTGATGACCTTATTATCCATATTTTGAATATGAACAAACTAAACTGAGACTTGCAGTGACTTGCCGAAGGTCACATAACTGGATAAAGTCATGGGCAGTGCTTGAACCTATATCTCTCCTAATGCCAAAACCCATTCTCTTTTCACTACACAATAATTTTAATGTCAAAAGGCAGAAAACAGGATTTGAAAACACGGTGCCCTGTGCAAAATTACACCCTCTAAATATGCAAAAGCAAATCTGAAAGGCAGAAGTCATAAAACAGTCCATGGAATACAGACTATTTTTAAATGAAAGAAAATTTGAATGCTGAACAATTTGATCGTGATTTCTGATTTTTTTGAATTGAGCTTATTAATTGCCTGCTTGAGATAATTAAAGCATTTGGTGCTCAAAATAATTGGAGTCATTGAATATAAAGAGTTTAACCTTGACAGTAGATTCAATCTGACTGGTGAAATTCATCCAAGTGAAGACAAGGGAAGTATTTATTTTCTCAAGGTCCTTGATATTGCCTTCTAAAACTCTAATAGGTTTCTTGCTTAACAAAATCAGCATGTCATTAAATATGCCTAACTCCTTTTTAGTTCAGCAGAGTAGTGCCCTCTCAGTATAACTGGGCTGGTTATTGAATATTTATTCCAACTAATGGCAGTGACTTGAGTATAATGGAAGATGAAACATCTACTTGAAATATCCTTATACCAAGAGGAAGGAAGGGAATATGAAGGAAGGAAGATGAAGAGAGAGGCAGACTAAGACTAACAGACACAGACACAAAGACAGATACAGATAACAGAGACCCAAAACATCACTAATAGAATGAAACAACACAACTATTTCATTTATACCAATCAGAATGAATAGTTTCTCTTCTTTGCTTCCCATTGACATTGTCATATATTTCCTCAATCTCAAGTAGAAATTGCATATACTTCATAAGAACCAAATAATAAAAACTGTGACTTAATAAAGATTTGTTTGGGGTAGACTATTTTTCTTCAATGCCTTTGGGGTCCAAGATTTATCGCTTTAAACTTCAAGTGATTAGTGCTCAATAAGAATCAATATGTGCTGCTTCATAAGATCACATTTCCAGGAGCCAAGAGAATTGGAATCATCATTTCACTTGCATTTACCATCTCTCTAACCACCATTGGATTATTTGACTTACCAGACTCAGTTTCTCTATCTACAAAATGTAGAGACTAAAACTGCAATACCTGCCCTACACGTTTGCTGGAAAAAGATTTTGCATATATCTTTAAGTACTCCATGTAAGTGTAGAATATTAGAATCTTTACAGCAAATCAGTGGAAATAAATGGAGGCCAATTTTAAACCCTGCCAGGCCAATCATTGTAGACACAACTCGTTTTATCAATCTGAATGAAAATCCCAGTAAGAAATAAAACGGATGCATCTGATCCAAGAGTCTTCTAAGAAAGGAAGGTGAGGAGATAGAAACAGAAAAAATGTAGAACTTAGGGGAATGAGTATGCATAAATCTTTGTTAGCAGAAAAAAATAAAAGAGAAGAAAAAAGACTCCATCGCAGCCAGGGGAGCAGAAAAGAGTGGGGAACCACTGAGTACCTATAATAACTGCATTCATTTTTCATTGAGTTTTCAATGTGTCCTGCTGTCCTGTTATTTCAGCCTCTGTATATGAAGGAGCTTTGAATCTTTCCTCTGCTATATTTCAAAGACAAGCAGTGGCATAAACATCCTTTGATCCTCTCCTTTCCTTTTCCTCTCTTTCTCTTCTTCTCTCTCATTTCCACCTGTTTCCCAATCAAACTATGATCTTAAAATACTCAAGCTAGGGAGGTAAATGGTCTTCAGCTCCCCAATGACAGCTCTTCTCAGTGTTTCTAAACCAGTTCAGGTCTTGGAATGGATAGTACTTTGCCAATCAAAAAGGAAGTTTGAACTGAAGAAAGTTGGAATTTGATTCATTATTTACGCTCGATCAAGACTGAGTTATTTCTAAAGTAAACAGACTCTCATTCCTTTTCACATAAAAGTGAAGGAAGACCTGTGAGAATCTACTGCAAAAATGAACAGTTGGTATAAGGCAGTAGAAAGAATACTGGGTGAGGGGAAACGCACTTCGGTTCTAGTCTTAGTTCTGACACTAATTTTGAGCCAGAGGCAGTTAATTCATCCTTTCTGGAACTCAATGTTATAATCTCTAATAATTAAGGGATTGGACTAGATTATTCCCCATCACTACTAAATGGAATATTCTATAATCACATATTATTGAAAGAAGTTATATCAATAATTTTCAATGGATATGAGTTTTCCATAAATGCTGAATTTTGTCATTTACATAAGATGTATTTTTAAGCAAAAAAAAAAATCTTGCTTTATCACTTTCATTTATATATAACTTGAGCACATTTACCTAAGTTTCATTTCAAACATTTCAAATGATCCTAAATCTTTATAATGAGGATATCAGTAAGGAAGATGATGTTCCTTCCCTACAAAACTCTATAATTGAAATGGTAAGACCTAGATTGGAATTCTGGTGCCATCATCTCCCAAATTTGTGACCTTGAGAATGCAGTGGTTAGACCATTGGATTTAGAGTCCAGAAAACCTAAGTGTGAATCCTTCCTTAGGTACTTGCTAGCTCTAGTACCCTGGATAAGTAATTCAACATCTGTCAGCTTCAGTTTTCTCATCTGTAAAACAGTGACAAGAATAATAGCTCTTACCCTACAAGAATTTTACAAGGATCAGAGGGATATATGCATATATATATTATATATTATTATAATATATATATTATATTATATATATTATATTATATCTAGCGATATAGTGATGGGAAAACCTTAAAGTAGTTTGCAAATACTAGTTCTTATTATTGGGCAAATCATTTAACCTCTCTAGGTATCAGTTTCTTCATTCATAAAATGAGGAGGCTGGACCATGAGATGATTTCTAACATTCCTTCCAGTTTCAAAGCTTTGATCCTAGGATCCTATACAGTAAGGATCTGAGACAGTGTGACTTAATTCTTATATCATCCTATCCTCACGTGATCTGGGCCAAGCCACTTAACCAATTTACATCAACATTTATGCTAGGCTAAATCAATCCTTTTAGTGACCATTAGCCTATGAGAGATGTCACTCACTGAATAAATACTCAAATTTACTTTTTTTTATGTGAAGCCTATTGCTCTAGTAGACAAACTCTTGGTGAAGATTTAATATTTGCATAGAAATTCTTTTGGAAGTGCCGTCTTTTGTCCAGTGGAGACCAAACAGGTGTGTTTATGGGTTTTTCCAAAATTCATACATTGTGTCCCAGTAACCCTTTCATTGATGAGTGCTCATTAAGGAAGGTTTCTCTGGTGTTGACAGAAGTCCTGCATAGAGAAATTCCTTGCTAGCCTGATGAAATTTGATAAAGGCATTCAATCTTTGGTAGGTTAAAGAAGAAATGAGATGGGAGGGAGCCAGTGTGAATGAAGCAGTCTGTGAAGGGATTTTTCAATAGGGTTCTAGTGAAAGCTTTTGAAAGGGTCCTACTTCTTTCCTGCCTGCCTGCCTTCCTTCCATTTCACTTCTTTCTTGTTTAGAAATGAAAAAAGTAATTTAAAGTAATTTTGAAGGTATAAGGACCAAAGGAAATCTGTTGCTAAAATAATGTGATTTCTAAAAAATCAAAACAGCATTTCTTCAATAATACTGTCTGTCTGTCTCTCTTCCTTCCACATTCTCCCTCTTTCTGTATGCTACACAGACTATACAGTTGTTTCTATTCAATATGAATCAATTTTTATAGATATAAAATATAGATATAAATAAATATGAAATATAGAAGGAGAAGTTACATGAAAATAGTAACAAAAATGGTGATTTTGGTCACAATCCTGAGCATAGACAGATAGCTTCAAAAGGTCCAGATCAAAACTAGTGTGACAGTTGAGGAAACTTTTTGAGATAATGGTTCTCTATATATCTTCTTATTTTACAGATTTTGACTCTATCTCTATCTCTTTTATCTCTGTTTCTTTTTGTCTCTCTCTCTCTCTCTCTCTCTCTCTCTCTCTCTCTCTCTCTCTCTCTCTCTCTCCCTTTCTTCTACTCTGCTCCTAATGATTTTATAAATGTTGAGAACTCCTGGTATGGAAATTTCCCTCTACCAATGAACATAGCAGCTCCCATATAACATATAGTCTTAGAAAGTTAATTGCCTGAGGCTCTTAAATGTTAAACATTTGCCAGTATGCATCAGAGTTAAGACTTAAACTCATACCTTCCCAACTTTGTGGTCAATATTTTATCTAGTATGTTTGATGTTCTTTTGCTCTTCTGGAAAAAGGTTAGAAACATTCTACGATGAATAAAATGTAAAAAAAATTCTTAGCTACAAATAAATTTAATTCTTTGCAGCTTACTTCTAAAAAGTAGAAACACAAGTGAAAAGTGCTTCATAAGTGTTTGTTGACTGATAGAAGCAGTTATTTAATTGACTTCTGATTTATCATCTGCCTGAATACAGATATGATGTATTTGTTTGGAAGAAAGATTCTGAAAATATAAAGGGGAAAAAATGTGAAAACTTTGACTCAGGTATTTTTAATGAAACTGACAATATTATTATTAAGCATGCTGGTACATCTAATGTAATCATGTCCCTAAAATTTACTCCTTTTAATGTAAATATCATAAATGCTATCATTATAGTATTAACAGCTTAGATAGATGATGAACCATTTCTTTCTTTTAAATTATTTCTCATCCTCTTGACCTTTGCTTTGGCTTTGATACTAAGAACAGGTCAACTATTTCATCTACTTTAGGACTGGCTGATACATCTTTCAAGAACTCTATGCAGGATCCTTTCTAGTAAAATAAAGAATTATTTGCTTAGATCTGTGATTTTCCCCTATGTAAATCTTATCCTGATTTTGGTGAGGATCTCTTTTGGTCCAAAAAAATTGCTTTATGAATTGAGGCAGCTGATTCATTTTTATTTCACCTATAAACATTTCATTAATAATTGCTTTCGTATCATAAGCTTTCTGTCCTCTCTTGATCACCCCTTCCCCATTTTTTACGAGCCAGATCTTCACATCTTCTAATCTTTCTTATTTCTGTTACTTCTTCTAATGCCCTTGGTTCTTAATATCTATCCTCTACTTCTTATTGTCTCTCACTGTACATATTCATTTGCACAAATTTGGCAAATCAGTTGCCAAATCTTGTACTTTTTGCCTTCACATCTCTTGTATCCAAAACCTTTTTCTCTACTCTACAGAGCTATAAGAGTTAAGACACTCATCACTTCTCATCTACTTTTCATCTCTTAATTTTCTTTAACTGCAGATCTAAGTATATGATTCCCTTAACCAGTTCCACTGACTTTGTATAACACTGGCCTTCCCATATAGATAAAGTTATATCCTTGTAACACTTATAACCTTTTCCTCATAAAACCCAATCTTCCTTTGAGATATGATTCAAGAAGCCTGAAATCTTTCCTGATACTCCAACATATAAGAGGCCTCTCTACTCAACTATTTTGTCTTTAAGTGTTTGGAATATGTGTGTATATAAATATATTGTGTATGTATGTATATGTACAATATACACACATAGATTGACACAAGACAGATAGATATAGATACAGATTTTTCACTTTATATTTATGATGTATCAATTTACGTGTTGTCTTTTTCATGGAATGCAAGCTCCATGAAAGGAGGAAAAGCTTTATTTTTTGTATGTGAATCTAAAGTATCTATCAAAGTGCCCTACACAGAGAATATAATAAATATTTGTTTGACTTTTAAAGAACAAGACAAAACTAGACAAAATAATAACAAAAATCATCAAGAACAAAAGTTATACAAAAAGGAGTAATTAAATTATGTAATAGTTTATACTTTTTTTATAAAACAACTTATAAAGCAATAATAATCAAAACTTTATAAGGTCCTGCTTTAAAAACAAAAGTAAATCTATGGAAGAAAATCAATGACTAAGAAACAACTGAAGTTTTTTTTTTCCTTAAGTAGTTAAAGTTTTAATAAACCCAAGAACATAAATTACTGGAAGAAATATTTATTTTTAAAACATGAGAGTTTTTCAAATTTTATTTTTAGTTTTCAGCTTTTACTTCCATAAGATTATGAGTTCCACATTTTCTCCCCATCTCTCTCCTTCCCCAGTCCCCAAATGGCATATAATATATAATGAAGAATTAGAACTACAAAGAAACCCAACAAAGAACAGCAACAACAACAAAAAATAAAGACCAAACACTATGCTTTGATCTTCATTCAAACTCAATAGTTCTTTTTCCTGATATGGACAGCATTTTCAATTATGAGTTTTTTGGCGTTGTCTTAAATCCTTGCTTTGCTAAGAAAAGATAAGTTGGAGGTAGGACCAAAATGATGTAGTAAAAGCAGGGACTTGTTTAAGTTCTCCTCAAAAAAACCCCAATTACTTATAACAATGACTGCAAACAAATTCTGGAACCATAGAATGCACAGAATGATGGTGTGAAGCAAATCTCCAGTCCAGGACAGCCTGAACAGTGGAATGGAAGAGTCCATCTGGGAGTGGAGCACAATCCAATGTGCCATGCTAGCCTAGATGGTGCCTGAGCAGGCCTGGGGAGGACTGAATCACTGACACTGATGGAGTTTTCCAGGCTTTTGAACACCAAAAGCTAAGGACACCTTGGAAGGCCAGTGGAAAAAAAACTGATTATACCTGTATGAGAAAGTAGTGTGACCAGGTAGCAACCCCAGGGCAGAGAAGGCGGGGGAATTGGGAGGAAGAATAAGACAGAGGAGCCCTTAGCAGCAGCAGCAGTAGTGGCAGCCCCAGCATCAGTTGAAGCAACAGCAGCTGTTTCTGGAGCACTAGGTCCACAGACTGTGGGAAAATCTATTGGCTGACAGTACACTTCCCAGCCCCACTGGAAGCAGAGAACTACCTTGACAAAGAGGTCAAAAGTGAAATAAAAAATTTGGGGAAATGAGTAAAAAAGGGAAAAAAGAA
>CM053771.1:465736706-465769866 GCA_028658325.1 Potorous gilbertii | reverse complement strand
AAAATATTTATAGCAGCACTCCTTGTGGTAGCCAAGAACTGGAAATCAAGGAGATGCCCATCAATTGGGGAATGGCTTAATAAATTGTGGTATAAGACTCACCAATTTGAGTTCAAATCTAGCCTGAGACACATACTGGCCAAGTAACCCTGAAACCCTGGACAAGTGTTTAACCCTGTTTGCCTCAGTTTCCATCTCTGCCAAGAAAACCCAAATTGAGGTAACAAACCTAAAAAATAACTGAACAGAAACAAAAACAACAAAAAAAACCAAGTCAGCATTCATTAATAGTCTGCCTAATTTTTTTTTCTATTTCAGCTGATTAATAATTATGTATTCCTACTAGGCTATGCAATGTACAAAATATTATATACATACATACACAGATATATCTATATCTATATCTATATATATATGTATTGATCTATCTACTATTTCATCTAGTCTTTTAAACTGTATTTTGAAATAGGCATGAAAACACCCCCATTTTACAGGTACCAAAACACATTCAGAGATGAGAAGTAATTTGCTGAAGGGACAATGTGAAGACTGGAAACTAGTTCTCCCTACTCATTCTTATTACTTAAATAAAGCACTACTTTAAAAATATATCTTTGTCCAAAATTGTGAGTTCTAGCAAGGAATGAAGAATTTGGTTTTGAATTTCATCCTATTACTACCAAATACCAAATACCAAAAGGCTCACAGAGTATTATCTCCTGTGAGGATGAAAGAGCAGTTATAATACAGAAGAGGGTATGGGAAGGACCAACATTTTTCTTCTTTAAAGTAATTTCCAGCTAGTGTAGAAACAGTTCTTGAAAACACCCAATATTTGTTGTAATCATCAGAGTCCTTTCTGTATATGGCTGCAAATATTTAAACAGCAGCTTGAGTTGTGTGGAATGCAGATATTTTATGAGTATACTTCAAATACAATATGGGATATTAGAAGCAATGTTTGTCTCATAACACCAATAAGGAACTAAGAGAGCTCACAGACTCCTTTATGATGGAATGAATGACTCTTGTATTGTAATTGCAAACAAAGCTGCAGATGCAATACAAAATTCCTTTTTATGCTTTCAAATATGTTTCTCATTGTTCCTTGTTTTAGAAGCAACCCTAATTTGTGCTGAAATTTCTGTTGGCATCATATTTCAATTGGACTTTGTCCCTTTTAACATAGGTCTATTTTTTCCCCAAACCTGTAAATGCTTTTCCTAGCAAAGTATTTGCTGAATTCATGAAAGCAGCACTACTCCTGCTGTTGTAATTAAGGTACACTACTTACACCTTAGCCATAAAAAACATTCACTCCAGAGTCTCAGCTCAGGGGCAAATCTTTAGTTTACAGCTCTCCAAAAAAGCTTTTGGGGCATATTTTATTGATACGTTCATATATAAAGAGATGTTTATAGTGTATAAAGTCTTCAGCCTGTGCATCCCAAAATTGCTTTGCAAGTTATTTGCCAGGCAAGTATTCAGACTAATCAACCCAGGATTCCCACAACTGTGATTTTTATAGATTGTTCAAACTAAATTCTTCCTTGCTTTATTTTATCTTTACAACTTTTTATTTTCTTCCTCCCACCTGATCCTGATTTAGAGTTGTGCTTGTAGGGATATTTCTGTCCAGAGGACAAAGTAAAAATTGGGGAGAGTGCTGTCAGTAGTCTCAAGAGGGCTTGTTTCTGACCATACATACTCAATGCCTTGATAGTCCAAAGAGGAGAAGAAGTGTGGGAATTATCTGATCAATTTGATTAAGGCAGTCAGGCCTGATAGAACAGGTTATAGGGTTTCTTAGCATTTCCTTATATAATAGACACTTTTGCAGTTTGGTGAAGCCTATGGACCTCTTCTCAGAACAGTGTTTTTAAATGCATAAAATGACACGTAGAAATACAAAGGAAACAAACTGTTGAAATTCAGTTTTTTGTATCTATATATTGATATTTATTTATTTAAAGTTCATGGATCTGAAATTAAGAACCCCAGGGATATCAGCTCATTTACCACCACTAACTATTTTTACTAGAGGAAAAATATTATGAATTCAAGCCTAGGCTGTGCCTATAGATGTCTATCTGATGGGCTGTATTATGTTTCTTGATTTAAGGCTAATTTACTGTTCTTATACAGTCAAGTGTAGCAGGAGATAGAGCACCAAATGTGAAATGAGGAAGACTGATCTTCCCAAGTTCAAATCTGGCTTGAGACACTTATTGACTGTTTGACTCTGGGTAAGTCACTCCACCCTGTTTGCCTCAGTTTCCTCATCTGTAAAATGAGTTGGAGAAGGAAATGGAAAACCACTTCAGTTTCTTTGCCAAGAAAACCCCAAATGGGGTCACAAAGTCAGATACAACTGAAAATGATTTAACAGTAGCATTGTAACTGCAGCTTGTATGAGAAGTGTTGATTGGCTATCCTGCCTGCTAAAGAACCAGCTGACAAAAACACACTGATGATACCACCTGGTTGATAAAGCCATCGTGCCACCAAGTAATTCGGAATCCATCTTATTTGGGACCTTCTGCCTTTCTTTTCAATTTGATTTTCATTTGGCCTTGAGCTAAAGCTTATTTGTAGCAGGTATATAGGCAGATACATAGAAGAATGGAGTGGATTTATGAATCTCCTTTTCAAATAAAACCATGTTAAGCAAGGCAAAAACCGGGTTGATAATCACTTTTAATTAATCACCTTTGGGTGTAAAAGGAAACAGCTGAGGAACTAAATCAGCTAACAGCAAATGTTAGCAGAAGTCAAAAATGCTTCTAGGAGTAAACCTAAGAGGCTTTTAGGTGCATACTTTCATTTTTCAGTTTCTTTTTATGGTGTACATTTTCTCAAGTAATTCTGTGTTGTGTACTTGATCTGTTTTAGGTCAGAGGCCAGCTGTCGCCTGGCTCTTGTTCACCACAGCTGCAGTATTTGTTGAACTCTTTCAAGCAGCTTTAATATACATTCAGGGAACTCTCCTCCCAACTCACCAACTCACCTCTCCCACCCTGCTTCAAGGGAGCAAGACCTAGAAATGGTCTGTGTCTGGAAAATTGCATGTACAGAAGCAAGGGAATGCACAGCCACCATGTGCACAGTTCATGGAGTGATGAGGACAACAGGAGCCTCCGAGGGAATGATTGTTTCCCAACAAGGAGCTCATGCATTTCAAATTGCTCTACACCTGGGTTTGAAATAAGCCCATGCTCCTGTTGGTTAATGCTATTGCACAGTGGTACTGGCCAGAAGACTGACAGATTGAAGGGATATTCAAAAAGTCATACATACAGCATGTTAATTCTGATAATGCATTTTTTTTCTGATTGGCATAATTACAAAAAAAGAAATTGGCCATATCTTTCTATAACTGCATCTGGTTGCATGGCACAATGGAAGCAGAGACTGAGAAGAGTTTATCCATTTAATTTTGAGTTTTCCCCTTTGCATCAGCACAGTTTGCAAAGCCCATATAAAGGCAGTTTTTCCTGGGATAGGCTGCCTCTTGTGCCCTTCATTAAACTATTCATATTCATTCAATTCCTATTCTCTTTTGTCTGACATCCATGCTGCCCAGTCACTGAATTGAAAGGAAATGTGTGCAAAGCAGACAGGAATCTCTGTAGAAGGGACAGAATCAAGAGGATTATTCTTAAAGGAGCCACTATGACTGGACTCAATTTTCAGTACACAGAAGGGTACTATTGATGATCAACCTGTGAGGAAAATTCATGACATACCTTCCTTTCTCTTTTCTTTGCCTTACCATCTATTCAGCTAGTGCCTTGAGCAGGAATTTGGTGAAATCTTTAGTCTCCTACATTCAGCCTGCACTTATCCTGTTGCTAAATCTTATGCCATATATTAAAACTGATTTGGATCTTTTTCTGTCTCTAGCTATACACATAACCTTTGCTGTTACTGGGAAAAAAGGAGTTTGAGTAAACTAATTATAGGTTTAAAAAATATGGTACCCTCAGAAACCTTAAAAATCTGACAGCACATTGTTATGACCATTCATAACCCCTTTCAGCCCCCCAAAAGAACAAGCCTTGTCTTTAATCCATCACTTGGTTTCAACCCTGCTTTTGATCCATTATTCACTTTGAAACTCAACCTTTGTTCAGACATTCACTTTAGCCCAACTTCAGGAAAAGCTCAGAAGGATGAAGCTTTTAAATAGTAGAATTTTCTTAGTTTTAGAAGATCATGGAAAAACATAGAAACTACCTAGAACCTAGAACTTTCTTTTGGGTATTGTTTATTAATTTTTGAATCACATAATAAGCCAAAGCTACTACAAGATTTGTATCTCATTGTAGGGAAGGGTCTCACTCTTTTGAGAATGTGTGAAAATAAATGCATTTTAAAATGTTTAGGTACTTGGAACTGACAACACCATTATTTTGGTGATGTTCAGAGCCTTAATCATGGACTTCAATAGTTTCCAAAGTACAGGAGTAGAAAATACACCAAAGGACAATGATAAAGTAAATAAAAAGGGTGCAACACATAAAAAAAGGACTTACACAGGAGGATTATGAACACATGCTCAGAGAAGTAAAAGGGAGGGAAAAAAAAGATAGATTGGTTCCTGTAGTGAATGTGAGGGCTAACTAATAGATCACCTATGTATTCCATTAGTATGCCAAACACAACATGAAGAGAACTTGTGAAAAGCTGATAGAATTTTTGTGGACCTCCTATGATGAATTTAGGAGGGGACATAGGAGTCATGTAGGGATGGCAAATAGGGATGGATTGAGATCTGCATTGCGGGTAATACCACAAATATTCATTGGTATATTAGAGTTCACAGTTCATACCTACATAGGCTTTGAAGTTACAGAACTCTCAAGATACATCATATCATTTGATAGTCATAAAAGCCCTGTTGTTCAGGTCCTTTGGGTATTATTAGCTCTGTTTTAAAATGGGGACAAAATTGGACTTAGAGGGGTTGTTTCACAAGCTGATATGGTTGATCAATTGCACTCAGGGCCTTGGAACTTGAGACCATGTTTCCTAATACTGACTATGATTGTTTTCCTCTAACATGAAGTAAAGTACTTGAAAATGATTTTATTACTGAGTTTTATGCTCCCTTTCACTTATTATTATTTGAAATAACATTTTCTGATAGGATGTGTAAAAGTCAAGGCTAGCACAACTGAACTACAATGCCAAATTTCAAATTATCAAGGTCTGAATGAATGAAGTGTTTTTGTATTTATGGCAAATAAAATTAAGTCCCAAGTATTTCAAAGTTAATTTCTATATTTACCATTTAATAATGAATGGACTCATCATTCATTCCATTTAACAATCTTTTATAAAGTGTCTAGACTATGCCAGTTCCAAAACTTGTCTCAGAAAGAGACAAAGGAAAATAAGGAATATGAACACGTTGTCTTCTTTGTTTGATATTTAATAACTGAGAATGTGTCTGAGGACTGCAACCCAGATCAGCCACTCCCATCAGCCCATGAGCCCAAACCACAGCAGTTGTGGCTGATGTTGGCCTGGGGCTGAGGCTGGGACTGGACAATGTGCCTCTTTCACACAGGTGAGAGAGCTTTCTCACTGACCTTTGAACCTGTGTTTGACATTTGTAGATTGAGAAGACTGGAAACCACTATAGGTGCCAGTGATTCAGTGCCCTGAGGCATTCTCCTGTGCTGGCACAGACCACACTGGGCTGTGCTCCACTCCAAACTTTGTGCAATAGACCCTTCCTGTCAGCCTTCCTGATTGTCTTGGGCTGGAAATCTGTTCCACTCTCTCATTTTATGGATTCTACTATTCTAGAATTTCTTTAGAGTCATTTTGTACAGCAATTCGAGGGGTTTGGAGGAATAGCTCAGGCAGGTCCCTGCTTCTACTCCATAGTCTTGACTCTGCCCTCTCTGACGCTTTTTGACTTTGGCAAGCCACTGAACTTCACTGTCTCCCACTTTGTTCATCCAAATGAATTTGTGTTTTCAACCTTTTGGGGAAACTCATGATGTGGAACCATCTCCACTTGGCATCTAATCTGCGATTTTGAGTCTGAGAAAACCTACTTGAGCCTCAGTATGAAATGAGGACAGACTAGAATATCCCTGAAATCCCTTTTAGCTCTGGATTTATGAACTAGAATTACATTCCTTTTACCTTCATTGAACTAGCATAACCCTAGACTTATCTACAGTCACATAACTGTTATGTTTCAGAGATGGGAATTGAGTCCAGGTACTCCTGAATAAAGAGCTAACCATTCATTTATGAGGTCCAGTCATAAAGGGTCCAGCTCTTGCACCTTGTAGACATTTGATACATCATTGCAGAGCTATACTGCTGAATAATGGAACCCTCACTTGAGATTATATGTGCCTGTTGATTGATATCTTACATCTTCAAGATAATTGGTTGGCCATTATATGACTCATTGTAGTGCCAATGCAATATTCACAGTGCCTATGGTGACCATGAATATCCCAGCACAGTTCTAAATTGTGAAATACAACAGACTCTACACATGGAAGACAGAACCAAAACCTTTATTCAGACACCAGAAATCCAAATCCATAATAGTAACAAAATCTGTATATAAAACCAAAGCAGAGATACAATAACAAAGTCTTCCCTCTGTTAGGCTTGTCAAAAAGTAGCTTCCTTAACTCACAAACTGGCTTCCCTTACATAAAATGCCCTTCTCACACTCACAGCCAGCTGCAGGCTTGCCTGCACTCAGTTCTGATTGCACTCTCACTAATTTCCTCTAAATTCTGCTCTAGTTCCACCTCTTCCTGTCCTACCCTTCCTGTACCACCCATTCAGCCAACTCCTTCCACCGCAGGCTCCATGTGACTCAGGCTTCCATATGGGTCTAGTAATGTATGAGAAAGATTTCTCCATTTAAATTACCATTACATTTATCTTAATTTTCCCCTATTTTAAACAACAATTTCCTCTTTAATATTGGGAACTGTATTCTTTTGAGTGGGGAGTTTGTATGCTGGGATGCAGGACATCATGTCTACATTTTCTTTAATTTCCTGAGTGGGGAGCAATAGGTAAAGAGAATAATCCTTCAAGTACATCTATGTTCTTTACTTCATGGGAAATCCCTTGACACATTGACTAAACTTATTAAATTTCTCATTTAAATTAAATAACTGTTTATTCTGTATTTGTTGTATAAAAGGCATTATAATGCTGTTGAGGAGATAAAACCACACAAAGAAGTTCTTGTCTTCCAAGAATTTATATTAAATTATCATTAAATTATTAAATCATTAAATTTGGCCTAATTATTGTTCTAATAATCCTTGCCAACTTTGGAATTTCATGTCATGTCATGTCAATTATTCCCCGATTCATGACACTATTAAAACGAGATACTTTTTGGAAAATAAGGACTTATCCCTGAGATACTTTGCCAGAGATACCCTTCTGAATAAATATGTACCCTTAATAATTCCTCTTTGAGTCCATTCATTTCCTTTTCTAGTACATTTACATGGTATTAAGGTTCTGATACAGTTAGGGATGCAATAGCATTCTGATAGAAAATTAAAATAGTATTCTGATAGGTTCCCATGTAATTAGATCAGAGTTCTGACAGAGTTATATATCTAAGAGAAAAGGGAGGGTTAGTGTAATTGGATTAGGATTAGGTTTAGAGGGAATTTGATAAGGTTAGAAAACATGTGCAGAACATGAGAGATATAATTCTTTGCCAAAATTTAATGGGAATATTTCTATAGAATAGGTCTTATATATTAGTTTAATAACTTTCAACAAATGAATGTGGTCAGCTTGGCATGGTCAGTTTTTGATAAAGATGTCTTTACTTTGGCAACATAGCATCACTTTGGTTATCCATTCTGAAATTATGTCAGGAATACTAATTAAATTCACTAGTTTAGAGTTTTTAGATTCTATAGTCTTCCATTTTAACAAATGGAACAGCATTTGTTCTTCTTCAATCTTGGCATCTCTCTTGATCACCATTATCATTGCCAAGAAGTTGAGAATTCTGGCAAAGAAAGAACATGTTCATTCCAAAGGATGTAGGGATACACAACTGACACTGCTTCAGATCATCCCTTGAGATTACTGCAGGACTTCAGAAAACATCCTCACTACTGGTTTTGCTTTTTATAAACAAGCCTTGGTGTGATGAAGTCCGAAGTGTGGCTAGGTAACTAGTGGTATACCCTATTCCCTCCATGTACCCTGAGATCAAATGGCACTGGCCTGCTTGCTGTTCTGCCCATGAGACAATCCATTCAGCTCTAGGCATTTTCAGTCATGTTCCTCCATACTTTAAATTCTCCACCTCTTCATCTTTGACTCTTGGCTTCCTTCAGGTTTCAACTAAAGTCCCACCTTCTGCAATGAGGGAAGACTTTGCTAGTTCTCCATAATTTAGTGGCCTTCCTTTAAAACAATCCCCACATTATTCTGCATATAGCTTGTTATATTTTTTATAATTGATTTCATTCTGTCTTCTCTATTAGACTATTATCCAGGGACTATTTTTTTTGCCTTTTTTTATCCCATGTGTTTATCACAGTGCCTGGCACATAGTATTTTGATTTTTTTTTAATAAATGCTTTTTGAATAACTTACCAAGAGGGTCCATAAGGGCTAAGACAGAGACAGACCTGCCCAACCCTTGCTACATATGAACACTGGTGTAAGAGACTGAAACAAGGACATTTGGCCTAATGCTTTCCTTTCTCCAGTGTGAGGACCAGCATCTCAATCTGTGATGAGAGACTGTTAATGAAATGTGATTTCATACCATTTATCTGAATCTGACCATCTATTCTGTGTGGGCAAAACAGTTCCTGAGTCTGCTGGGGCAGAATGAGAACAAATGAACTGAGAATGCAGAACTGTCAGTCAAAGGGCATGACAAACATTGAAGAGAACTTAGCAACCACAACTATCAATTCTTTCACAACTCGTTGATAGAGTTTTGTGCCTACTTGCTGACAAATTCACTGATATCAAGATGGTGGTCTTACTAAATCCTTTTTGAGGATGAGGGTTAACTAACCCCCTATTATGCAATTTTGTGCTTTCCTCATCCATCTGATAATTCTCTTTTGCTGCAAAAAACACTATCAAATAAATAGTTGAGTGAGAAATGAGTTGCTTTTGTAATGTCTGTTTCATCTTTTCTGAACAGTCGCCTATTCTTTTCTTTACTCCTAACATAACTTCGAAAGAAAATACTTTTTTGCCATCTTTATAAACAACATGCAAGAGATGCCTGTGATGTATATTAGCTGTGACATTGATCAAGTCATTTAAACTTTTAATGTTTTAGGCAATCCTTTTTAAGATGCTAACAGGTTGCAGAGAAGGTGAGGAAATTTCCTTATTTAGGAGTTCACATTCCAATGAAAGATAGATCCAGTCTGGATTCCTTGTCCCTTAACGTTCATCAAAAACTTCAGTTCATTCTGACCTTTATAGCTCCTGAGGCTATTTCCAGAAAAATGTGTCTCTTTTGTATTCATCTTCATTTACCTGACCATCCCTACAACTTAAGGGGAAAATAAGTCCCATATCTTTAACAACATTAAATTATTTATTCCCTTAGTATCCACATTTATCTCTTTAACCAGTTTTCCATTTTATTACTCACTGTACTTCTACTGCACTTACAATTTCAGTACTGAGGGCTTCTCATTCTTTTGAATCTGACTTTTCTCTAATAATCAGGGCATGGCAGTATATGTATCTTTCTGTTTACAACCAGCTATCCTAAAATTCACAGGCTGCATTAGATTGTGTTAGGGCTATTTTTTTGTCCTTTTCTACAATATATTCAAAGATGCAGTAGCTACTCCCCCCAAGTTTCTCATCATCTCTACTTAATTAATTTATTGCTTTTTTGTTGTTGCTGTTGTCTCTAGAATTAAATCTAGAATAAGAATTCCATCATTATGGAGTCTCAGTTGAGTCCCACAAAATCCCTGTGAAGCAATGAATGTATGTTTAGTATCCTCATTTGAAAACTTAGGAAATTGAATTTCAAAGAACTCACGTGGTATGTATACTACAGACAGTATGCTGCCACGATGCCCGGTGTCACTATTTTACATTGTCTTTGGCTATAATACATACTTTACCTACTGTGAAACTGCAAGTTTAAACTGCCTCATTTCTGTAAAACAACTTACTTCTTCCTGTTCCCTGAACCAAATCTTTCCCATCCTAGAAATTACAACATAAATCCTCATGAGCCAAGAATACTTCCCTAATTAACTATTCAGACTTAAAAAAAAACCACAATGAATAATTGGGAAATCTGGTTTCTCATTTCATCACATGAAGTCTTTCAGCCTCAATTTCTTCATCAGGAAAATGGAAATGCTACTAATAATACTTGAATTATTTATCTCAGATGCTTATCACAAGGAAAAAAACCCCAGTACATTGTGACGTATTAAAGAAATGAGGGCTATCAATATTAACATTATTACTTTATAATTATCGTGCTGAATCATGGACAAGTTTGATGATCAAGGTCTGAAATTTGTCAATATTCTGGAAAACTGAGACTTCGGAACATCATGGTACAATGACAGTTATCCTGATGGCCACGTGTAGATTTGTTTCTCATAGATATTCGTTGTTATTTCAGAATCAGGAATGCTAACTTTCCCTTTACTCTATGTTCATATATATTTTAAGGAATGACAATTCCCCAGAGAATTGTGTTGCCTGATCCTACTGGGGGAGTGAAGACTCTTCTGGGCATGATTTTATTTTTTTTAATGACATTTGATTTATAGCAATATTTAGATTATAGATATCTATAAGGCATTATTAAATATTAGCAATGTTGGAGGGGTTGATGCAGATAAAGTGTTCAAAGAATAGTGTTGAAGATTAAGAAGGAATAAAATTTGAGTATTAGAAAAAGATGGTGAGGGAAAGACATGGGCAGGGATGGCAGCATTAGCTTATGTTCAACCAGGAAATTAAGGTGTTTGCTGGGCATACATGTTATATAAGGGGAGGACTTCATGTTCCGGGAGAAACAGAAGTACATATCATGTTGGCAGGTCACTACAAACATGATCATAGATTCAAAACTGGAAAGGACCAAAGAAATTATCAAGTCTAACCTCCTCATTTTATGGTTGAGGAGCTGAGGGCAAAAGAGTTTAAGTGATTTTCCCAGGGATACATACATACATACACACATGCATACATATATACAAACAAACACATCTACACATACAAACATACACAAAATGCACACATGCATATGTGCATGTGTATGCATATATATGCCCACACATGCCCATACACAATACATGTATACACACACACATACACACATATATGTATACACATATACCTGCACACATATGCAAACACACATATGTACACACATGTATTGCATGTGTATGCATATGCACACACATAAATGTGTATATATACATGCACACAGATACACATATACGCATGTGTATTTATGCATGCATGTACATGCGTGTGTATGCATATGTAGGTACATATAAACGTAAATTTATGTCGATATAAATATTTGTATGAATATATGTGCATATACACATATACATATATACACACGTATGTGCACATATACATGCATATATATACATTTGCATATACACATACACACATGTATATTTCCAATATAGAATGTGAACTCAGGTCATCCTGATATTAGGTCTATCACTCCATTTGTCCTCAGGTCTAGTACTCTATCCACAACGCCATCTGTTATTTGTATAGATCACAAGACCTTATCTTGCTCTGATGAACAATAAGTATATGAGTTGATTGTGGGGATGAGGGAGAAGAAAGGATAGCTCTTTGGTTTCCCTTCTGACATTTCTTCCCAGCAGTCTGGTAAGGAATGAACCATATAGACCCACTACTTCTGCACTGTCCTGCAAGCATTACTCCAACTCCCCCTGCCTATAACAACAACAACAAAAAAAAAACAACTTTGCCTCTTGTCTGACATATAAAATTTCATTATAAGGGTTTTGTGCATTTCCCTATTAAATCTGTGAACGATTACCAAATCTTTGTTTTTCATGGATCTAGGTCAATTTTATGGGATTTTTCGACTATTGTTTTTCTTTGAACGATTCTTACATCCAGTATTTCCCTTGGAAACATCAAAATTTCCTGGTTCTGATTCTCCACCATAAAAAGAGACTCAGATCTCATATAATCACTCAGGCTAACAAGACAAAAATGAAAGTACAGAACAAACTTGATTTAACCTGACAAAACTGCAAAGACTTGCATCTAAGTCCATAAGCAATCAAGACAACTCTCCTACCTATTTTCAGCGGTATGGCTCTCCTTCCTTTCCTGGTCCTCCATCATTAGTGTGTTGTCATAAACTTAGGCCTGTTCCCCTACCAAGGAAGGATAAAGAGAATTAACCACCTTCTCCAAACAGAAGTAGTCCACGTGATTAATAGGTCCTGTAGAAGGCAAAGATCATGTTTATTCTTTCATATTTGGGGTCTTTAACTTTTTCTTCAGTTTCAACCCAGGATGGGGAATCTGAGTCCTCATGGCCACATGTGGCCCTTGTAATGGTAACTTAAATGGGAAATTCTTTTCCATTCATTAATAGGCATATGTGACCTGCCTGGGTCATATGAAAGCCTAAGTCATGTGAGTTTAAATCACATGAAGCCTGTGGTGGGAGGAGTTTGCTGAATAGGTGGAACAGGAAGGGATGGAGAAAGAAGGATGGAACTGAAAGAGGTGGAACTGAGAGGAAGTTGGACATAACATTCAGATCTGGGAAGGACAGAGGAAGCAGGCAACTTGGATTGTGAGTATTTGTTTGTTTGTGAGAAGGCCTCTGCAAGAGGTGGGAGAGTGGGGGAAGGCATGGGAATGACTTTGTCCTCTGTAGTGCTAATGTATATTGACTTCTTGGTTGCTATGATGGATTTGGCTTTCTGGTATCTGAATAAATGCTTTTCCTCTGCTTCTATGGAGAGTCTGTTTTACTTTGTGATTCAGAACTATGCCAGCATATTCATAGTCCCATCAATGCTGTGAATATTGTCTTGATGATACATTTGACATCATGAACAGAATCACTGGGTATAAAATCTCTATTTGGAGACAGAAAGGCTTTAGAGGAAGAAATAGATATCCTAGGATGGGATTATTTACCTTATTCCTCCTTAGCAAGAGAATGCACCAAAACACTGGACCCTATGAAAACTGGGAATTCAGGTTATAGGAATGGAAACCTAGAAATTTGGAACGTTGTTGGCAAAGAATACCAAAAAACAAACAAACAAGTAAATAGGGAAAGAACTGGCAGTGGTGAGTAGGAGAGGCTGGGTTTTATTAACAAATTACAGTATTGTGTGGGGTGTAGGGTGTGTTCAGGGAGGACCAGTTACCTTTGGTGTGATGGCTGCTGAGCCCTTTTTGGGTTTCTTTCTACCTTTGGTGTCCACCTGTTCCACCTAACTCTCACCTGTGGTTCCAAAAAGCTGCAGTATGCACAGCAGCCACACCCTGATAAACCATTTTGGTGGGTGAGCCAAACCAGTTTGAGAGTAACCAAGGCTTCTGAAATCCATTGGTGAGTTAGGAAGGTGTCTACCCCAAGCATGTGAAGACATACCCTGGTGGAATGGGTGAATGAGAACAATTTGTTCCAACGGTCATGAAGGCAGATGAAGCAGACGATGTAGAGCACTTAGAATTTGGTTAGATGCCAAAGATGCCAAGGTCATCCACTGCATCCTGAGCTATTGCCAGCCATCTTGACTCTGCCCTGCCACTGAACTATGTTGATGACTCTGGAGGAAAGAGTAAGACTGACGACGTCCTTCAACTCTGCCTCACTTAAATCCAATTTACACACGAATCAAAAGACATCACCCATACCATTTCATTATTCTGCCTCAAAGTCCTGTGGTGACAGGCAGGTGATGAAGTAGCAGGTGCAGCTACATGGGGAGCTGTAGTCACAACCCTGCACACAGGTGGTCCAAGCCATAGGGTTGTTTCTCACTAGAAGCAGTAGTGGGATTCGGCAGCGCCCTGGGTGTCTGAGCAGCCTTTTAAGAATTGTGCTACTCACCTCCGAGTTTGATGAAGAGGGCTAGAAAAGGTGCCCTAAGCATTATCTGCTTCCCCAATCCTAGCATGATTACCGTAGCAGGCAGGGAATCACACTGTGCAATCAAAACACAAAAAAATGTGCAAAATGTATGAAAACATCTGCAAAGACGATTCCTCTCACCATTGGCATATGGGGGGTGCAAACACTAATAGACCACACAAAATCCAGTAGACCTGAAAGAAGAACTGCTCTTATTGAAAGAGAACTCAACAAGTATCACATTCAAATAGCAACCTTGAGTGAAACAAGTGAAACAAATGAAGGGCAGCTTACTGAAGTTGGAGTTGGATACATCTTTTTTTCTGGTGTGGGCACAGTGAAGGGGAGTGCTGTGAAGGTAGCATGGGTTTTGCAATCAAAGCTAATCTAATCAGCAAGTTGGTATGCCTTTCAAAAGGAGTGAATGACAGGCTTATGACAATGTGATTGTCACTCGCAGGAAAATGCCATGCTATCATCATCAGTGCCTATGCTCCCACCATGACAAACCCTGATGAAGTCAAAGAAAAATTTTATGAAGACCTAGAGACCTTTATCATCAGTGTGCCAAAAGAGGACCAGCTTATAATTCTGGGCAACTTTAATGCTAGAGTTGGCTCAGACTACCTGCTTGGCAGGGAGTCCTAGGGAGGAATAGAGTTGGAAATAGCAACAGCAAGGGTCATTTACTGCTGAAGACTTGTGCACTGTATGATATTTTCATCACCAACAATGTCTTCCATTTATCTAAAGGCAATAAAACTTCATGGATGCACCCTTGCAGCAGACATTGGCATCTAATATACTATGTGATTGTGAGGAAAAGAGACAAACAAGATGTGAGAGTGACAAAGGCAATGTGTGGTGCAGAGTGCTAGACTGATCATAGACATCCTTTCCAAGCTAAATATTCACATTCATCAAAAGCACCACTCCCAAGGCAAAATGGCTACCAGAAGAACTGTCAACAAATGAGACTCTTCTCTGAGTGTGAACAGTTTGTGGCTAACTTGGAGGAGGAATTGAGCCAACACACAGTTGGGAACAGTGGAGCAGAAAAGGAATGGGCAGCTTTCAGAGATTTGATGTATAGCACTGCATTTGCTCATCTGGGTCAGAACACTCACAAACACCAAGACAGGTTTGATGAAAATGATGGAAAATTCAGAAGCTGCTAAGTGAAAAATGAGAACTCCATAGGTTATACCAACAGGATAGTTCATCTGCCTATAAGAAGACAGTATTTAATTCCATCAAAAACAAAGTACAAGCAAACCTTAGAGAGATGCAGGATTCCTGGCTCAGTAAGAAGGCAGATGAAATTCAGATTTATGCTGATAGTCACAATCCAAACCACTTTTATGATTCCCTGAGAGCTATTTGTGGACCAAAAACCTATGGTCCATCACAACGACTCAGTGCTGATGGAGCCACATTGATTACTGATAAGGAGATGATCCTAGAGAGATGGGCTGAATAGTTCCACAGTGTTCTCAACAGACTATCATCCATTAATGCTGAGGCTACTGACAGTTTACCTCAGGCTGAAGTCAATCCCTCCTTAGCTGAATTTCCACCTGAAGAAGAAGTTTTGAGGGCCAATAGGCTCCTCTGGTGGCAAAGCACCTGTTGCTGATTCTATTCCAGCTGAAATTTACAAGGTAGGGGGACCATTGCTCACACAAAAGCTGACTGAAATTTTTCAGGTTATATGGCAAGAGGAGGTTATCCCCCAGGAGTTCAAGGATGCCTCCATTGTCCATTTTTTTAATGGTAAAGGGAATAGATGGTCCTACAACAGTCACAGGGGGATTTCTCTCTTAGTCACTACTGGCAAAATTCTTGCTAGAGTCCTCCTTAATAGACTGATCCTTCACCTGGAAGATGGTCATATATCTAAGAGCCAGTGTGGCTTCAGAAAGGACCAAGAAACAAAATATGGTGTTTGCTGCCCTACAACTCTAGGAGAAATGCCAGGAACAGAACAGAGTTCTGCACACAACATTTGTTGATCTGACCAAGGCTTTTGATACTGTTAGTTGTGAGGGATTATGGAAAAAAAATTTGGTTGCCCAGAGAAGTTCATTAATATTTTACACCAATTTCATGATAGCATGTCTGCCTGGGTTCTGGATAATGCACAAAACTCTTGTGCCTTCCCAGTCACCAATGGAGTGAAACAGGGCTGTGTGCTTGCTCCCATGCTTTTTGGTATGATGTTTTCAGCCATGTTGACAAATGCTTTCAATGAAGATGAACATGACATCAAGGTCAACTACTATATTGATGGTAAGTTCTTCAATTTGAAAAGGCTACCAACCAAGACCAAAGTAGAGGGAGCATTGGTGTGTGATTTTATGTTTGCAGATGATTGTGCACTCAATTCTGTCTCTGAAGGTGAGATGCAACAAAGGTGAGATGTGGATCAATTCTCTGCTGCCTATGCTAATTTTGGCCTAATAATTAGCTTCAAGAAAATATAGGTGCTCCATCAGCCACCACGACACCATCCATGCATGAATTAGCTTCAAGAAAATATAGGTGCTCCATCAACCACCACGATACCATCCATACATGAAATCATCAACTGCAACAAATGAGGAAGTTTTGAATGCTGTGGGTAAGTTCACTTGCCTTGGTAGTGTGCTTTCCATGGATGTGCATATTGAGAATGAGGTTGATACATGCATTTCAGTGTTTGGGAGACTCGGAAGAAAAGTTTGGGAGAGAGAAGGTATTAGACTGACTACCAAACTGAAGGTCTACAGAGCTGTTGTGCTGACTTCATTGTTATATGCTTGTGAAACATGAACAGTCTACCAGTGCCATGCCAAGAAACTGAATCACTTCCACTTGAACTGTCTTAGGAAGATTCTGAGGATCACCAGGCAGGATTAGACCAGACACAGAAGTCCCTGCTCATGCTGAACTGCCAAGTATTCAAACTATGCTATAAAGAGCACAACTCTGATGGGCTAGCCACGTTGTTTGAAAGCAAAATGTACTGTTGCCAAAAAAGACTATTTTATGGAGAACTTGCATAGGGCAAGTGATCACATAATGACCAGAAGAAGCAAAACAAGGACACTCTCAAGGCCTCCCTCAAGAACTTTGGATTTGACTTGCAATATGGGAGACACTGGCACAGGACCGCTTTGGCATGGTGTGCCCCCATCAGAAAGGGTGCTGTGCTCTTTAAGCAAAGCAGAATTGAGGCAGCACAAAGTAAATACTGGATGAGCAAATTTGGGGTATCCACCTCAAATATTCACATGGACTTTCTGTGCCTAACCTGTGGTCAAGCATGCCAAGCTTGTATTGGTCTGATCAGCCACAGTTGGGCATACTGAAATTTCACTTTATCATGATGATGTCATTTTTGTCCTCTTCGAAGATGTAGGACAACAAAAACAATAACTATATTTTGTGTGAAAGCAGAGATGAATTGCTGAAGAAAAATTCACATGGTAAAAGAGTTAGCTAGTTTGTGTGGGAATTCTCAGAATTTGAGGTCTCCTTTAAAAGAAAAAGCTGGGGGGTCTCAGGTAGTAGAAGAAAAAATTTTTCATTTAGCTTAGAAGAAGAGAAAAGATGGGGAAAGAAATGTGGTCATAACCTTTGTACAGACCCAACCTAGATGCCACAGCCATGACAACTGCCAGAAGAATGTGTGGAGGAAATTGTAACAAAGTCATTGCTTGAAAATGAAACAGTGTTAAAGGGAGAGGCTTTTCAGGCAGAAGCATGCCCAATATTGAGGTGGAAAGAGGAGAACCAGGATGGATAATACAATGTTTAGGTAGATAACTGAGGATTTTACTCTGCAGAAGGTCATAGATATTTTGAGTTGGCTCACCCAAAGAATGAGAGAATTGTTAATATCTTGGACGATGACAATCAGTGATGAAGGGGCCTGAGGAGTATCTATAGATAGTGTGGATTGCTTGAAATTCTTAGGTATTAGAATCTTTTCATACAGCAAGCTTTAAGAGAGTACATTATGCAAGGAGGTAATGATATGACTGATTTGTTACCTTTGGCTGCAGAAGGATGCACTAAGCAATATCCTACAGACTCTATGTGACCTAGTGGAGACAGACTCTGGTATTCACTTAGGGACTGTATAATCAAGTTAAAGGAGGAGGTAATAAAGACTGCCATAATGATCCATAACACAGATGCATACTATGACACCCCCTCAGCAGTTTCTTATTGTAATGTAGTAGTGAAGATGGCTCCCCCTGCTTGCAAGCCACTAGTTCTGACTCTAATAATTGAGGAATTAAAACACCCTCTTTTGGAGGTGCAGACAAGATTTCACAGTTAATTGACTTAAGGGACTGGGGAAAGATAAGTTTCCTCAAGACAGAAGAGTAAATAGCCAGTGGATTCAAAGTCAGAATAGATTGACAAGAAAAAAAATTGTTTACTGCTCTGTTGAGAGCAGGGCTAGGTTTTGGAAGAATTGATGGCATTCCAACTAATGAATTATACAAAATGTACTGAGAAAAGGGGCTTGATATTAGATTGAACAAGGAAATAAGAACTGTCCCTACACATCCTACTGAAGCATGATATCTAAGTTCATCATACCTGGAGGGAGATTAGGAAATTGGCCAGCCCCCAGCTCACATTAGAAAAAGTATAACTCTAGCTAGAATGATGGCCCCAAAACTGCAAATTAGAAAATAGTAAATAACAGTGATTGAGGCTATGACAGTGAGTTCATGGACTCCAGAAGCATGGCTGACCCTATATCTATTCTGCTTCTGGTTGTTGTTTCCTTGTTTCTTTTTGACTTTTTTGTCTGTTTACCATGTTTGTTAGATTATTTTTTCTGCAGGCATAATACCCTCCACCTGCAGATGCCTGATTGCTTAAGTCGGATGTCATCCCCAGCTGATATTCTCTATCACCCCTGGACCTGGTATCGACCAAGCTTCAGATGCCAGCTAAAGCACTGACCGCTTGAATGGGACTCTTGGGATAAGGACAGTTCTAAGTCCAGTTTCAGCAGGAAGCAATGATGGAAGAAGAGACTTTCACTCCTTACCCCCAGATTTTGGACCCCATTTCTTTGAGGGGGGAATGATGGGGTACTTGTGTTCAAGACCCACCTTGAGATATTTTATTTATATTTTATATGCTTTTTTCTGTTATCTTTATTGAAATTCTGTTGACACCAATTATTCCATCAATCTATATAATGTATATGAAAGATCTTGGGGCTGAATGTAATGGTAATTTAAATGGAAAGATCTTTCCCATTCATTAATAGGCCTATGTGACCTGCCTCAGTCAAATGGAAGCCCAAATCACATGAGTTTGAGTCACATGAAGTCTGTGGTGGGAGAGGCTTGCTGAGTGGGTAGAATAGGAAGGTGTGGAGCAGAAAGGATGGAACTGGAAGAGGTGGAGCTGGAGCAGAACTGAGAGGAAGTTGGTTAAACTAGTCAGAGCTGGGAAGGACAGAGGAAGCAGGCAGCTAGGATTGTATGTTTGTTTGAGGGAAGACCCTGGGGCAGGGACAGGGGAAGGCTTTGGAATGGCTTTGTCCCTTTTAGTCCAATGGACATGGCTTTCTGTTGCTGGAATTTGACTTTCTGGTTCCTGAAGAAATGTTTATCTTTTGCCTTCTGTATGGAGAGTCTGTTATACTTTGAGACTCAGAATCACACCAGCATATTCATTGTGAATATTGTCCTGAATATTCATAATTCATAATGCATATTGCCTTGGTGATACAACCCTCTAGATCCTCAAGTGCAGTCCTTGCATGGAATCCAAACTTCACAGAACATCTAACCTGGTCTGCTTGTCACAGAATTCATCTGATGTGAACACTGAAGCTCTGGAGCAATGATTCTCTGAAGCTGTGTGGCTATAGCAGTGTCCCTCCAGGGAATCGAATCTCTGTCTAAATATCTTATCTCTTCCCAAGTTTTCATTATCTCTCGATGTCTAGCTCTGTTGCCTCCCCCCTTTTACAACATCACAATTGGTTGAGACCTTTATATAATCAGAGTTGGCTGACACCTCACAGACCTTCTACTACAACTCACAAAAGGATGGCCCATTCTAAAATATATGATTGCTTTTCCTCCTTCCTCTGCTTGAAAACATCCAAAGGGTGGGGCAGAAGGAACACAACTCCTCTCAAGGCATATAGTTCACTTTTCAGAGCTCTGTTAGAAAGTTTTCTTTAAAGGAGCCCTAAATTTCCCTTTGCAAATTCTACCCATGACTTCTAACATTCCTCTGGGGCCAAATGGAGTGAGTCCAGGGTAAATATGACTCCTTCTTTCTACATTACACCATTTTTTGTTTCATTTTAACAATATATTTTTTCTTTTGTTGAACTTGATAAACATAGAAAACATGACAATTTCTCCATAAAAAGAACCATAGAAAAGAAGTTTCAATATGAAACCATTATTTTCTTACATGCAGCTTTCATTTATTTTCAAAAGTTATATAATAAGTTCAATATATTAGTTTCAAAGTTGTCTGGTTTATCTGTGTCTCCTTCTAAACTTTCTTCTGTTCTCTGTGCATTTTAACATATACTAGCTTGACTCTTTTCCTTTTTCTTTCTTTTTTTCATGTTATGGTGGCTAGTCCCCTATTCCTCCTCAAACCCTTCCCCATTAAAAATAACAACTTTGTAGCACATGAGCATAGTCAAGCAAGACAGATGCACAAATGGTCTATGAATATATAGCTCAATCTATACCTTGAGTATGTTTCTTCTCTTGTCAAATGACATAGCATGTTTCCTTATTCACCTTCTGAATTCTGTGATAGGTCATTGCATAATTAGGGTTTTTTTTTAAGTCTTTTAAATGTGAAATTCTTTACAATAGTGTAAATGTTAATTCCTTATCCTTTCATCATCCAATTTCATTTCTATCTTCAACTCCCATCTATGGTCAATAGCCTCTTAGATATCCATACTGAATATCCAAAAAAGAAATCATCTTACTCATTAAAATTGCCCCCTCTCCAAACTTCCAAATTCATGTCCAGTACATTATCATCTTCCTAATCACTAATGTTTTTAACTGTGAAGTTATCCTTGACACTTCCTTCTACTTAACCGGTTCCCCTAGTGCAATTAGATATTAAGTCAAGCTGATTCCATCTTCACAACATTTCTCTAATCCTTTTCTTTTCACTCACACAAGATTATCACCCTCATTCAGAATCTTATTAACTCAGTTTCACTTTCTTTACTATTTTCATTAAATGGATAAGCTCGTGAAGGGCATGGGAGAGAAACCCTTTAAAGAGGGGGAATGAAGAAAAATGGGAATCTGAGGATGCTGAAGACAAACATCTCTTCATTAGCTCATTCATGCAGTCAATAAACATTTCTTCAATAAAAATAAAGTGCATTGTATTGAATTTTAGAATGTTCCTAGAGTCAGTCATGTTTATTTACCTTAAGCTTTAAATGGAAAGAAATAAGCCGAGCAAAAAACTATTTTGGTATAGAAAAGTTGTGCATAGGCTTGACTTAATGTATCTATTCTATCATATGACATACAAACACTGTGATCATAGAATTCTTAAAAACTTTTGTAGCATTATTCAAATCTTTCTCTCTGTATACGTTAGCAGTACACTCTCACACTTACTGTTCCTTGGACCATTAGGAAACAATCTTAAGAAATTTGAATAACCCCTTCCAAGTGTTTCAAAGGAAATCTCAGGGGAATGAAAGACAAATAAAGAAATTACTTTGTTATTATTAGTTTTTCCCCTGAACCTTCAGACCCTTGGGAAGTACTGAAAATGACAGGAGGCGCACTACTGGGAAATGGGGAAAGAAGATATGAAGTAAAATAGATCACCATATAATCTCATGGAAATAGGGAACAAGTGCCACTTATAAAACACATTGCCATCAATTCTCTAGATCCCTTAGAGACTGCTTGTGATTCAGACCTATGATCATCAAAAGTGAATTATAAAATAATAGCCTGAAAAAAGATGAATCTGGAACTGTGAAGCAGATGGGACAGGGAGTCTAGTGATCCAGGCTTGCTCCTCTGGGAAAGGGAAAGATTTCTAGACACTGGAAAATTTTAGGTGAGAGTTGCCAGTAACACAATTTAGGACAGTAAAAGAGACCATGAATGCCAGGAATGACTAGTGCAAACTGTGAGAGCAGCTACAGGTATGCATATCAGAAGCAAAATTGTGTAGACATCCAGAGGAGTGACTTAAGAATCATCTCCACAGAGGAATAATCCCAGAAGACCCTTTAGACCCCTTGTTGGAATCTTAATCAGGGACAAGATTATAAATGACTAAGGCCTCTGGAGGTAACATCACTCACTGATGGGTATTATTATATTTATAGACCCTAATCTGAGTCATACTTATTTCTCTTAATGTCTTTTTAAAATATTCTAAGTCTTATGGGCCAGGAGTCGGGGAGAGTCTGATATTGAAGTTCATACATTACCTGTTTTGGAGCATTGAGTCAAAGAATCTTACCCAATTTGTACCAGGAACTTTTAGATCAGGGGGAAATATATGACATGAGTTACATTTTATTATTTTTTAAAGAATCCAATTTCTTAATAAAAAAGCTCATTTCTAGAGGGCTAATCATTTGAGAAATTATTACATTTAAGGTCCTGGGATGAAAACAGTCCTCTGGTGCATTCAAGTACTCTTTCATGTACCTGAAAAAAGTTAATAAACTTTTAATGAATAATGCCTAGTTAATGTGCAAAGTTTTACCCTATTATAATGAACTCAATGTTCATCTTGTTTTCTAGTTACATTTTATTAAATATATTCCATTAATTTAATTTAACTTTTAAATTCCATTTGTTTATAAATTTATATAACTTATTCTATAATCTACTAAAATATATTATTTCTGATATCTATTTTGCTACTTAGGGATCTCGAGATAGAACACTAATTTTGATATCACTGAAGTGGAAAAACTGTAAGATTTTAATGGCTAGAACCTGTGCGTTAATCTTCCTCCATATAAGTGTTAGACTGTATAGATTAGTGCCAGGACCTGCTTGGTTAAAAAGTGAAACAAAGGAGGTTAGGTACAATGCTGAAAACCCTCTGGGATTCTTTTGCAGTATTCCCCAGGCTGTGTCCACATATGCAAGTGTTTCAAATGTATTAAGCCAATGGACAGATTGTCAACATAACTTCTTCAATCGTTTCAGTGCAGATGATACAAATTAAAAAGCAGGAAGAATCTGGAAAACAGACAAATTCATTAACAGAATGACTCACATTTCTTTTCCAATAGCCGCATTTCTGTTCTATCTTTTGGCAATGTAGGAATAGACTTTCTGTGAAAATGAAATCCTCTTTTATGTCCCCTTATTGAGCATCACAAAGAAATCCACCCTAAGACTCTGTCTATATGCACAACTGATTTTGACTAAATTGACTGGTTCAAAATGATTCTTATTTTCAAGAGCAGTAGCAGATCCTGAAATAGGAGACTGTCTGAATGGAAGCTGGATTATCCTGAGACAATTGAGTTCTTCTACTACAAACACAAGGAATTTCAGTTGGTGCAAGTTAAAAAAAATAGAAGACTTTCTTCCCTTGCAAGTGCTGTAAATAACCAGTCTAGAGTCCGGACATCACAGGGACGAGGGTGAGCATTTATGAAACAGCATATGGAAGCAGAATTGTTAATAAAACAGGGCTTTTTTTATCCTGTCATGAATCACAGAGCTGAAAGTGTGTTCATTTAGTCAGCTTTCCCATTGAAAAAATCAAAATAGTTGCCCAAATTCTTGACACCCTAAGGCGACTTAAAGAAATGAGACAAAACCTTCCAGTCTCACTGTTCTTTAGAGAACATGAAGACATTTTTGTCTTCAAATCAAGATGAAAGTGGCCCTGTGATAAATTAAAAGTCTTTCGTATTTTACCACAGGAGTATGACAGTGAGACATTATGAGTTCCACAGCTTGCATACAAGTCCCATAAACAAGACTGCTTTGCTCATGTAGGTGACAGAGCCTGTCAGAGAGAACACAGTTTACTCTATTCTTGTCATACTCCAACCTTGCACAGGAGAACATGGTCTAAAAAGCTATTCTTCGATGATTTCTAAAAGCATTATATAAGTTTCTTTGCACTTTTATTCATTTTAATAGAGTAGTGCTGGCAGAGACAATTTTAAAAAGCTTGTAAGGGATCACTTGCAAGTTGAATCCAGTTCTAAATTTAATAATCAATATCTGTAGCTGTGCTTTGCGCTTTCCTAGCTTCTTTTCTTTGCTCTCTTCCTTTACCTCTGTTTTCCCCAACAATAAATAAATCACTTCACCCTAAACTGACTCAAATGACAGCTTGTATATACTTATTATTTAGCAGCTTTCTGTTTCCTCTAATTGATTTTGTTCCACCAATAGAGATCATTCTTTTATGTCTTTTAATGAGTGCCTCCAGGCTCTTGCTTGGAGCCTATCTGTACTTTGGGATTTTTGTGAGGTCTAGACTTTTGGTGTCATTTGCAATAAGGAGTGGGGGATGGGGTGGGATTGGAGAGGGGGAAGTGCATCATTTTGCAGTTATCTGCACGGCTTGTGAATGCTGACAGCTCGGGCACACAGAGACACACACTTTAGCACAAGCAGAATTCCTTCCGACTAAAGCAGATGATTGTAACGACACACCTCTTTGCACATACTGCAGTTGTGGTTTTATTGTTTGGTGTAAAGCATCATGCTTAATGTAGCCTTCTTTTTCTGTACTTCAGCTAGAAACAGCTGAAACAATAACAATGTCACATTAGAGCTACAGAGGAACAAAGTTTCCTCTGGTTCAAGCGTTTTAAATTCCAAGTTATGAATAAAACTTCCATCTTAAACTGTAGTTTTTGCTCTCAGCATGAGCTTGTTCGATTTCAAACATTCTCTATCAGATTTCTCTGTTAGATTATATACTGTGGCTTTCATGCCATGTGATCTTTATGTGGCCAAAGCATCAGAAAAGTCTCTTTTTAAAACCTATACCATATGCTGCACGAAAGGACTCCACTGAGCTGATTAACATAGAAATAGCAAATTCTGTTTTTAATCATAGACTTTGGAGATGGAAGAGACCTATTCACCCTGTCCTTTTTCCTGCCAGAGGGAGTGGTTACCCCTTCCATAGTGTGCATGTATATGTGTACATGGGAGGTATGAGTATAATAAAGTGAGTGAGAGACAGACACACAGAGGAGAAAAGACAGTGGAAGGAAGGGAAGGAGACAGGGAATAAGAGAAATAGGGAGAGACAGACAGAGAGAGTAGACATGATTCCTCAACTGCAAATGTTGAGATCTGAGGTGTTGGGGAACCCCAAAATACTGAAACTCCGGGTCCTGCTCGAATGAATTTTACACAAGCCTTCTTAAAGCCAAAGGAAAACAAAGTTTATTAAAGATTCGCCATAATGGGTTGACCTTAATGAGCCTAAGCATTTTTAACTCTAGTATTCACAAGCAGGCCAAATAGAATCTCAGCTAGGCAGATCTGAGCTGGATTGGATCTGAGAGCCTTCATGGAGGCGAGATGGAACTTAAATACTGAAAAAGACTGAGGGAAGGATCCAGGTGTTACCGGGTAGTCTGGGGTCCCAGGGATGGTCTTGATAGACCAAACACAGAGGATCCTGATGGGAGTGACTGGTAGTTCAGACAATTCACAATGCAGGCCAGGCAACTTGGACTTCAAGAGAACACTGAGTAGTCAGGAATATCAAAAGGATGCTAGGATGAAAGGAAGAGAAGGGTGATCAGATAGAGAATATTCAGGCTGGGAGAAATGGAAGGGCGATCCAAGAAGCCCCCCAAAGGCCAGACTTTCCAGGGCCCTTCAGACAAATGTAACAAAAGCCCTCCCGATCCAAGTGGAAAAGGTCTTGGTTTGGCCTTGTACCCCATCACAAAGACTATTATTCCAGAATACTTTCTGGGGTACTCCCTCTTCTGCCACGAGAAGCTCTTATACTTGGGTTGGAGGTGGGCATGACTGCTACCTCAAGTTCTGGGATCTGTCTGTTCGTACTCCTAAAAAATATAGATCACCAACCCTCACCGGGATGTTTTCTATTAACAGTCTTGTCAGCAGATCTGATTAGTTGTTAGAAAAGGCATTCAATATGTGTAGTAAGAATAGCAATCACAAAAACACTCCTCAGTCCCTCCATCAACCCAAGGCTACACACTTCCTCAAATACACACTTCCTTCAGTGTGTGAAGGAACAATGGGCGAAATTAGAGTGGAATGGAACTGAGGCACTCATTTAGGGTACATGTATATCAAAGTCAACTTAGGACTCATAGTACTGTAGGCCCTTGAATGTCTTTATTTCTCCATAGTGTTCTCATGCTGGGTTCTCAAATTTTAATTCTTTTTACAACTAAACCTTGAATTACTTTGTCAAGCTCCTGTAGTTTGAAAGAAGGTGACTGTCACTGTATATGTATTCCTGTCTGGATTTTGTTTCTCTCTTCTCTGTTGGATGCAGGATGTCCTAATTACCTTTTTGAAGCCATGTAGCCAGTCTGTTAGGGAAGGGAGATAGTGAGTGAAGGGGAGAAAAATCGCTCTTCCACCCTAGGGCTTATTAAACAACTTCTCTGAGCTTTGACTGCTTAGAGTTTTACAGGAAATAGCTACTTGAATTCCCCAAAATCATGACTAATCTGTTCTCTTAGCTAATCACATCACCTTCTCAATAAGGAAGGTATTTGCACCTCATAAAAGAATCAAGGTAGAGATGCATCTCTATGTTCATTCTAACACTCCATTAACACCAGGCAATTTCTTCTGTTACTATACTAATTGACCTTGGTCAGGGAAACTTTCTTTTCCCTGTTTTAGTTGGAAATGATAAAATGTGATTTTAAAAATCAGTAAGGCTAGGAAAGGAAATCATGGAAATATGGTCACTCCTAGAAATCAGAAAGACTTATGTTCAAGTTCTAACTCTTATACCCTAGTAATTTATCTAGGATATATTTCAATGCCCCTGTCCACTCTCTGAAATGCTACATTAGACATCAATGAAATCACAGGTCTGTCTGCATACACATGCATAGACACAGGAATACAATTTGTTAGCAAATTAAGAACATCATTAAAACATATAGACAATTTACCTTTTGCAACTTCAAACATTCATGTGATTTTATTAGTAACTTCATTTCTACTTTTGCTTTGGCAACAGCACACATTTGAGGTTATGTTCAGTAGAGGAAAAAATGACAAGTATGATGCAGGAAAGTTTGTAGAACTCTTGGAATCCTACTAGGCACTTCACTGATCTGGTTCATCTTACCATTGCAAGGAGTTCCAGATATATTTGTGGAATGTTTTATATTGTTTGCCTATCTTGTCATCCATCAAAGCTTCAAGGTTAAACATCAATTCACCTCTACTATGTTCCTATACCCCAAGACTCTTAAGAATCACAAATAGTGTGGGAAGAAGACATTACCTACAGGTTATTTTAAACTGGTGCATCCTTCATGATTCCCAACACCATCCTCTAGCCATGAAGGACAGAGTGTATGAGATGGTGCTGAGACCTTACCAGATTTGACATTTCCCGAAAGCAGCAGTTAGTCTTAGCAACCTCTGCCTTGGTTTTCAGAGTTTGGCCAAGGTAATGAGGTTTACAGAAATATAATACACAATACAATGCCCTCACACTGCCATCTGATACAATGGAAGGTAAGATTCAAGTTAAAAAAAAGTTTTAATTTTTAGAATTTTATTTGCTATACATTATTTATGGTACTGAAGATATTCTGTGTTAATGTTGTATAAAAAATCTTTTAAATGTGATGTTAGCTCAAGAGTTCAGAGAATTGTAAGGAATTACTCATGAGAAAAATATTTTGCATGTTAGCAGTTTTGCTTTATGCACTGTTTTACATATATATATGTATGTATGTATGTATTATTTCATGGTTTCTGTGTTAAGAAAAGGGCATGTTATCAGAAGTATTTTTGGTTGTGTTACAAAGGATTGTATATAGAAAAGTCTATCTTCAGCAAATTCTACTGAAAGATTCTGTTTTTGGTGATGGCAGGAACCTAACCCCCAATTTCTCATTGTATCAACATTCATATTTATTTTGACTTTGGCATCCTTTTCTACTCAATAGAAAGTTAAGGATTGCCTGTATTTGTAAGGAAATGATTAAAAAAAATATTTCCTTGCCCCGCCCCGCCCCACAAATGAAGAGGAGCCAAGACTGAACCTTTTACCTAGAACTAGAAAGTAATATTAGAGAATCATCAATTTTCCTTGGAACAGTATTTTATATCACTGTTTTATGTCAGGAAAAGAACCATAATATTTTTCTTGTTCAGGAGGCATTACTGCATATGTTGAAATTATAAAATCAATTAGACTGTGAACATTATGAAGTGAATGCTATTCAATACTTACACCTTAAAAATTCAATGGAACTTTGAACTTACCAGTCTGGAATGCTTTTCCTCCCATCCTTATTTCTTGATATCCCTACCTTTTTTAATAAACTTAGCTTAAGTGACCCCTCTTTCTAGAGGCCTTTCTGGATTTCCTGAGCTATTAGTGTTCACCAACCTTACTCAACGGTTAGTATGTTGTCTCTCTCTACATTGTAGAATGTGAGCTTATTAACGGCCAGTATAGTCTTGCTTTGTTCTATCATCATCATCATCATCATCATTATGTTTTTTATTTGCATCCTTAGAGCATAGCATAGTGACCGTAATGTGGCGTGTACTCCGTAAATTCAGGTCGATTGACTCGTGATGTTGGTTTGGATGTAGTCATTAAAAAAGGGTAGCGATGCTTGTATGGTGTTAGAAACCCTCTTGCTTCAAGGTACCACAGTGAGCCAGTCATGTCTTCTATATAGATTCTCTTCCTTCCTTCCTTCCTTTCTTTCTTTTTCTCTCTTTCTTTCTTTTTTCTTCCTTCCTTCCTTTTTCCTTTCCTTCCTTCTTTCCTTCCGTCCTTCCTTCCTTCTTTCCTTCCTTCTTTTTTTTCTTTCTTTCTTTTTTAACTTACCTAGGCCAAATTTTTCACTAAATAAGGGGACCAGGCAGAGCCAATCAGTTTAAGGAACCCTAAGGTTAAAAGAGACTACTTTTTTGCTCACAGCATACATTTTTCTCAGTTTATCTGTTTTTTCCTTTCTCATTGTTTTAAAGAAATATCTATGGTTTGACTAAACTTTAATATATCACAGATAAATTGCATGAGTTTTCTTTCACTCAGTTTCTGTTCCCAGCTTTTACTGACAGGAAGATGGTTCCTGACACTGATTTCTCTCCTCCAGCTCTGGTTGATGGTTGTCAGGTTTTTATAATAGCAATCTGAATAGCCCAGAAACTGAAAGTAAGAAATTACAAAATAATTTACCCAAAGGTAAGGGGCCAAAATTGGTTCCTTCCCTGCCACTTTTTAAAAAACTACTTCTTTTGTGAATAAGGAAGATAAAATCAGAAAGTGAAAAACTGGTAAATGGGAAAACAAATTCCTTGCTGAACCTATGAAATAGTGAAAACAAAGATATTGTTAACTGGACTGCCTACTTCTTTTTTTTTTCTTTTTCAACTTGCCTTCTTATTTCTTCTCTGAAGTCTGTTTGGGGTCAAGAGCAAGATGCTGAGGAAACTTTGGGTTATGTTTGCCTATCTTTCAACCATATATCATAGTAATCACTTTGGAGGCAAACCCAGATTACCTGGGCATTTGCTCCATATGAGGAAATTGCAAATCAAGTTCATTTTCTACTCCTTGGTGATTCTTATCCTTGTTCTTCCAGATATTTTGCAAACATGAGCCATCCAATAAATCGGAGACACTCTTTTTAGGCCTTTCTATATCTTTGGCATCCCAGTAAGACCTTTTGGAATCTCTATTCACTGTTCCTCATTTAGCTGGCATGACTCCTCTATCACTCATCAATTTGTGAACATAAATAATCACCAGGAATATCCAATTAATTATTTGATGCCCACTTCTCTCCCTTGCCCTTTGGGTTGCCTATGATTTTGAATATACAGAGATTGTCGTATGTCAAGTACAACATTTCCTAGAGAAACTTTATTTTTAGAAGATGGGTCTTTGCATTGGGGAATATTGTGGGAAAGAGCTAGGCTTTGGGGTCAAAGGACCTAGGTTCCAATCTCATCTAGGACACTCTGTGTGACGTTGCAGAAATCCTTTAAACTCCTGGGCCTCATTTTAATAATTTCTAATGCATTTGAACTTATCTAGACTAAAGAATCTATAAGGTTCTTTCTACTTCTAGATCTATGATTCTCTTAATGTTTTAAATATGTGTATTGATTTTCCAAAAGTAATTCATCCTGATTTCTTTCTATTTAATTTTTAGCTCAACTCACCTCAAAATGACTATGTCTCTGATGGGTTTATAATTTTTGTTTTAAAAATTTATCCTTATTGAATTTTAATTAGACATTCCTATAAGATTTTAATTTTGAGGATAGAATCCTTTAATACATGCCTATTGGTATTCTAAAATAAAATTGTAGGCCTTTTCCCTGTATATAGTCTTGGAACTAAAAGCACAATATCTAAAGTTGCTAAGGGCAGGCTGATGTTGTGATCTAATAGGAACAAGTAAACATAGCATAGAACCATAAGCACTATTAGGCAAATTCTTTGTCTTTCTAAGAAATAATAAGATTATAGAGTTAAAACTAGAAGGGAGTAGGGAGTTCTCCCATTTTACAGATGAGAAAACTAAGATTTGAAGAAGTTATTGTCTCAGAGTCACAAAGCTAGTGTCTGAAGCAGGATTTTAATAAATATCTTCTTGACCAGCACTCTAAACACTGGGGCATCTGAGAGGTACTTTCAAAAACATCTAGTCTCACTTTACAAATGAGAAAGCAAAACCCAGAGGTATGATTTGTGTAAGGTCACACAATCAAGTTAGTGTCAAAAGTGAGGCTAAAACTCTAAAATGTTTAATCCTATGCTCTTTCTAAAATACCATGGTTCTAACACATCTGGTGTTAGGTGGTTAACCAGTCTTATTAATATTTTAGAGTTTGGGAAACTGAGTATGGAATATTTGAATAGTATAATAAAAAGCTTTTGAGAAGTGAGAAAAATTTTTTAAAAAGTTTTTAAAAGTGGAATGCTCTGCTTTTGCAATTTATGTGGTTTTTTCCCTTGTTTGGATGATCACTTTTCTGATGTGTTTAAGAGAGATATTTTTTTTCACATATGAGATAAAGGTAACTGAATTTACTTCTAACTTTAACATTTTGTGCTTCTGCGATTATGTCAATTTGAGGCCTATCTACACCAACCAGAAGAAACAGGCATTGTACTGACGAATTTAATGAAAAGTAACACTATCCTTGGTGCTTATCACAGTACCTGACACATAATAGACACTTAAGGAATGTTTATTGATTTATCGAAATCACTTTTGAAAGCACTTTTAGGGGAAAATGTTGTTACAATAGGTTGGCAAGAATCCTCAGTGTGTGTAGCACATTTCTTTAAGGTATATGGGTAGGTAATTTTGTTCATTTTTCTAAGGTTATTGAATATGTGATGATTAGCTCATAGGCTTAGACCTGATAGGGACCATTGCGTTTACCCATGTCCTCATTTAATAGACATGGAAGCTAAGGCACAAGAAGTTAATTTACTTGCCCAGGCTAACAAAACTAGCATTTGTCTGAAATAGGATTGGAATTTAACTCATTTTCATTCAAAGTCCAAAGCTCTATTTTCATTGATCAACCTAAAAAAATGAACAAACAAACAAACAAAAAACCCTGAAACAATTAAGCTAATGTCCCACAATAATAACTTTACTTTAAAATGATAGACAAAAATACCATGTGTGAGCCTACTTCTTTCTGGGCATATTTTGGACACCTAGTTCAAATGCTAATGGGAAGAATCGCCCATATTTAAGTTCTAAACAGAAATTGATTTGTATGTCTGAATATCTGAATTTTATTATGCTGGCTTTTCCATTAATCATGTGATTCTAGTCAACTCACTTGTCCTCTTTGATCCTTTGCCTCATCTGTAAATAAGGGGATTAGACTAGATGATTTCTACCCTCTCTTCCATATCTCAAATTCCATAATTTTATTGACAATATAGAGTTCATTAATAGTTCACTTTTGGAATCAAAAGAAAGGGACCTGTTTATCAATATTTAATTGTATAACTTTTATATTAAATTACACAGTGAGAATGAACACATGTGTTCTGCTACATATTTATCTATTTATGAGTTTTAGCTTGATCCTGTTTTGTGAAATATTTGCTGCAAAAATCCAGTCAGGAGCTGGGCAGCTCTGCCAGAACTACAGGCTAACCTGAGTGCTCTCTCTTCACCCAACCTGAACTCCCCACTAAGGGACACATTTATCTTCAGAGTAATCAAATCATTGAGGTGCATATTTTTTAATGTACCAATGCAGAGTAAGAAAACACAAATGTACTTCTGACTACATCTGGCAGAAGTACACTACATAAGAAAGCATACCCATGTTAGTTATAGTTCCTTTACCATTTAGTCCCTGATATTTACATTTATTTATACTTGTCACTGACCCTGGCTCACCCCCATCTCATTTCCAAAAGGACCAAGTCTGATCAGTTTGCATCATATATTCCCTTAAATTACATAGGGCATCACTCCATAGATATAGATATTGAAATAGATAGCGGATATGCTTGTGTGGGGAGGAGGTATATATATGTGTGTGTGTGTATGTGTGTGTGTGTGTGTGTGTGTGTGTGTGTGTGTGACTGAAATAGAATTCAAAACTAAGACAATAAACTTGCTAATGGAATACAATGAGCAGATTCCTACAGGGAAAATAAATAAATAATGTAGAAATTCCTATCACTTAGGGCTAGATTAAGTAGTACATGAAAAATAAATCGTTTATTTATTTTTTAGGAGATCTGCATGTATACTTGGACCTATACCTTTAAATTTTCAATTTCTCTCTTCTGCTCCTAGTTCTG
>CM053771.1:465677629-465736206 GCA_028658325.1 Potorous gilbertii | reverse complement strand
ATCTACTTTTGCTTTTTGCTTTATCTGGGATCATGATTTGTACCCCTTCCTTTTTTTTTATAATACGACTGAAGCATAATAAATTTTTCACTAGAGGCTTTTTGTAACTTGGTGTGTTTCTATGTTTCAAGTGTGTGTTTTTTAAGCAACATATTGCTGAACACTAGTTTTCTAACATATTATGCTGTCTGTTTTTGTTTTATGGATGAATTCATTCCATTCACATGCGAAGTTGTGATGTGATTTACTGTGCATTTCCCTCTATCCTTTTTCTTCTGCTTACCCTTGTCTCTTTCTTTTTACCATCTACCCTCTCTATTTTGCTTCTGAACACTGCCTCCTTTAATCTGCCCTTTCTTTAATCTATCCATCTAGTTATGTGCATATGTGTATATACACATACATACCTATATATACATGTATATGTATATTCTTCCCTCTTTGGACAAATTCAAATGTGAGTAAGGCTCAAGCACTGCGCACTCCATCTCACCACTTCTCCCTGCAGTGTAAAAGCTCTTCCTAGAATGCCTCTTTTATATAACATAATTATCCTGATTCTTCCTCTCCCTTCACATTTCTCTCATTGCATACCTCTTTTTCATTCACCCCTTAAAAAAAAATCTCATGACAACATAACTGACTCATTCCTGTGCCCTCTGTTCATGTACAGTCCTTCTAATGTATTTCTGTAAAAAAAAAATTGCTTTAATAATTATATAGTTTTAGGGTTTTCGTGCATCCTCTCCTCGTATAGGAAAATAATCAGTTTAACCTTATTGACTCATTTATAATTTGTTTTTCATGTTTACCCTTTTGTGCTTCCCATGAGTATTGTATTTGAAAGTCAGATTTCTCTACTCAAGTCTGGTCTTTTCATCAGGAATGCTTGAAAATCCTTTACATCTTTATTCATTTCCCACCTTTGAATTATACTCAATTTTTCAGGGTACTTTTCTTGTTTGAACTCTTAAATTCTTTGCAATCTTGAATATTATATTCCAAGGCCTCTGCCCCTTTAAAGTGAAAGCTGCTGTATATTGAATGATCTTTACTGCTTCACAGCTTTTGGATGCTTATTTTTGACTACTTAAAGAAATTTCTCATTGACCTGGGCACTCTGGAATAATTTAGATATTATATTATTGGGAGTTTTCATTTGGGATTATTTCCAGGAAGTTACTGGTAGATTATGATTATAGGATATTGGGATAATTTTCCTTCATAATTTCTTGAAATATGGTATTTATGCTCTTGTTAGATTAGGGCTTTCAGACAGTCCAATAATTCTTAAATTATTTTTCTGTTGTCTATTTTCTAGGCCAGTTTTTCTTTGCTGATATACTTCACATTTTCTTCCTTTTTTCATTCTTTTGATTTTGTTTTATTATTTCATGATGTCTCATGGAGTCATTAGCTTCTAGTTGCCCAATTCTGATTTTTTAAGGAATTATTTTCTTAAGTGAGCATCTTTTTCCTATGTAGCTCATTCTGCTTTTGAAAGAGTTCTTCAATGAAATCTTGTATCCTTTTGGCCAGTTGGACAAATCTATGTATTTTAAACATAATTTTCTCCAGCATTTTTTGTGCCCCTTTTGTGAAGTTGTTAACTAGTTCTCATTTTTTAAATTTCTCTTATTTCTTTTCCCATTTTTTCTCTTTCTCCTTTATTTGATTTTTAAAATATTTTAGCTGTTATAGGAATTCTTTTTCCATTTATCTTGAATTCACATTCTTCTTTGAGGCTTTGTTCGTAACTATTTTGACTTTACTGTCTTACTTCTGAGTTTTTGACTTGATCTTCCTGATCACAATAGTAGATTTTTATGATAAGATTCATTTTTGTTGTTGTTGTTGTTATTTGTTCATCTTTCCAAACTATTTGTTGACCTTAAACTTTACATTGATACTTGGTTCTTTTCCTGGGTTGAGAGTGTTTTTTGTTTGTTTGTTTGTTGTTTTTGCATTACTGATTTCAGAGCTAGTTCTGGGGGTTTAGAAATTTAAAGGGAGAGGCATGGTCCCTTACCCCTCCCAAACACAGATGGCAATGATCCACAGATATCTTGTATGATTGTAAGCACTTATCTCCACCCTGGGACTGTGATCCAGAAGTTAGTATAGGGCATGGCGTTTCCAAAGAGCATCTTGTCCTTTACTTAATGCTAGCATAGGGATCCATTAGTCTCTTTCTGAACATTTGCCCAATCCCCTTACCATTTTTAATTTTTGAACTTCCAAGGCTGTTTCTGCTGATGCTGGAGATGCTTCCAAGGTTCAACACTGCTGATGCTGCCACTTAGTCTCTGGGTCCAACCATACCCAAGTGTCATAAACTACTCTTTATGGCTTGTCTGCGACTGGAAACGATGTCTCATCTTGGTTTTTAATTGGCTCTGCTACTCCAGATTTTTATTTGAGGCATTATTTTAAAGTTTAGAATGGAATGTTGTGAGAGCATCGATGCCTCTTCTATTCTACTCTCTTTCCTCTGCCTCTGCAAGTAACACAATTGTGTTTTTTTAATCACTCTGAAAAAAAGAAACAAATGCTTTTAACAACTAGAATAGATAATTTCACGGCTGATGTGGAATAATGTGTTTTGCAGACCACAGATGAATGTAAGAACAAATATGTCTTACCTTGTTAGGAGAATCAGTTTGCACATGAATGTTAAACTCTTGTCGTTGTTTGGAAACAATTTGATGATTGTTGAGGATCTAAAAGACCATATATTCAGTCAGAATTGGCCCAAATTTTATTTGATTGCTGCAGGAACATCAAAATTGTCTTGCACATAATCATGACAGTGTGAAGTATCTGCAAAACAACTATCCTATAATGCTTTTAATGTCCATATTCTTATGCTTATTTTCACAATGGAAATGTGCACATATGTATATGTATATAATTGTCCAGTTATTTTCAGCTTAAACCCACATTAAAAATTTCTAGAGCAAATGCCTTTGACCATCATCCCTCACAGGTTTACACACCACTAAATGGGAATTACCATTCCAGGGTATTTCAGAATAAGATCACTAGCACTGAAGTTTTATGGTATTACTTGAACATTTAATACATATACATAGCTGAACATATTTCCTCCAAGAGTCTTTTGTTACTTTTCACCCTCTGAGAGATTTTCTTCTGTTTTGTTTTGTTTTACCAGTCATAAATTTTTTTTTAGTTTTCACTCTCTGAGAGTTTTTGTTTTGTTTTGATTTGTTTTACCACTTATAAAATTACTCTGTCTTGTAGATTAAAATCTAGGTTTTCTATCAAGCATCAATTTAGTACCTCATATCTACCCGAAACAACTATATACTACTGTCAGTGTTCTGCATAAAACAGATACAAAGATTTCTGGGCCTAGGAGGATATTAAGTAAAATAAATATTGCCTACCCATTAAACACATGTTCTCTTCACAAAGTAAGGGAAAATAAATGATCTCATTTCTTTTAAACATTTGTTATTCTTATTATCTCTTTTCTATTCCTCTACCTATAAAAAAATAAGACAACAACAACATAACAACTGCAACAACCACCTTGAAAAATAAATTGATTCAGGGAATTTTCCTTGGTTTAATTGGGAAATGTATCTTGAAAGAAGAAAAACATCTATAGATGCTACCTGTTAGCTTCTTAATTTTGAGAATAGCTAATATGAAACAGACTAGACCTGAGCTCAATATATCATCTTTAAGAAATGACCCAAACCTTCAATCTATTTTACTTTATTTTTTCTAATTAAATTTATTTTCAGTTTTCAGCATTCACTTCCACAAAATTTTGAATTTAAAATTTTTTCCCTATCTCTCCCCTCCCTCACCTCCAATATGCCCTTCTTTCTATCACAAAGCCCCCCTTAATCCCTTCTCTTCTATTTTCCTGTAGGGCAAGATAGATTTCTATACCCTATTGCCAGTGTGTCTTATTTCTTAGTTGCATGTAAAACTTTTTTTTTAACATTCATTTATAATGTTTTGAGTTCCACAGTTGCTCCTTCCCCTCTCCCCCAACACCCTCATTGAGAAGGCAAACAATTTGAGATAGGTAATACATGTGTAGTCATGTAAAATTCTTCCATAACAGTCATGTTATAAAAGACTAACTATATTTCCCTCTATCATGTCACATTCTCCATTCATTCTATTCTCTCCTTTGACCTCTCTCTCTACAGAAGTGTTTGCTAACAATTACCCCTTTCCATAATCTGCCCTCCCTTATATTATCCCCCTCTCTTATCCCCTTACCCCCTGCTTTCCTGTAGGGTAAGATCAATTTCCATACCAATTGAATGTATATGTTATTCCGTCCTGAAGCCAAATCCAAAGAAAGCAAGGTTCTCTTATTCCCTCTCATCTTACCCCCTTTCCCCTCCATTGAAGAAGCTCTTTTTTGTCTCTTTTATTTGAGATGATTTACTACATTCTACCTTTCCCTTTCTCTTTGTCCAAGTACATTCCTTTCAACACTTAATTTTACTTTTTAGGTATCATCCTATCATATTCAGCTCACCCCGTTCCCCTGTCTCTGTCTCTCTTTCTCTCTCTCTCTCTCTCTCTCTCTCTCTCTCTCTATATATATATATATATATATATATATGTATATATATATACACATATACACACATACATATATATGTATATATATATACATATACATACACATATCTATACATATATAAATACATATGCATATATACATATATATACACACATATGCATATATGTATACATACACACACACACACCTATATATTCCCTCCAATTATGCTACTACTGAGAAAGGTCTCCTGAGTTACAGTCATCATTTTTCCCTGTAGGAATATAAATATTTCAAATTTAATAAGTCCCTTATTATTTCTCTTTACTATTTACCTTTTCATGTTTCTTTTTTTCTTGTATTTGCAGGTCAATTTTTCTATTCAGTTCTGGTTTTTTCAACAAGAATTCTTGGATATCCTCTAATTGAAATTCCATTTATTTCCCCTGAAGTATTATACTCAGTTTTACTGGATAAGTGATTCTTGATTTTAATTCTACCTCCTTTGACCTCTGGAATATCATATTCCAAGCCCTTCAGTCCCTTACTATAGAAGTTGTTAAACCTTGTGTTATCCAGATTGTATTTCCAAAATACTTGAATTGTTTCTTTCTGACTGCTTGCAATATTTTCTCAATTATTTCTCTTTGACCTGGGAATTCTGAAAGTTGGCTACAATATTTCTGGGAGTTTTCCTTTTGGAATATCTTTTAAGAAGTGATTGGTGAATTCTTTCCATTTCTATTTTATCCTCTGGTTCTAGAATATCAGGGCAGTTTTCCCTGATTATTACTTGGAAGATGTTGTCTAGGCTCTTTCTTTAATCATGACTTTCAGGTAGTTCAATAATTTTAAAATTATCTCTTCTAGATCTCTTTTCCAGGTCAGTTGTTTTTCCCATGAGATACTTTACATTGTATTTTATTTTTTCATTCTTTTGGCTTTGTTTTATGTTTTATTTATTTCTCATAAAGTCATTAGCCTCCACTTGCTCCATTTTAATTTTTAAGGACTTATTTTCTTCAGTGAGCTTTTGGACCTCTTTATCCATTTTACTCATTCTGCTTTTTAAAGCATTCTTCACATTGACCTTTTGGTCTCTTTTGCCATTTGGGTTAGTCGAACTTTAAAGGTGTTATTTTCTTCAGAAGTTATTTTTTGAGTTTCTTTTAGCAAGCTATTGATTTGTTTTTCATGATTTTCTTGCATCACTCTTATTTCTCTTTCCAATTTTTCCTCTACTTCTCTTACTTGATTTTCAAAATCCTTTTTGAGCTCTTCCATGACCTGAGATCAATTCAGATCTTCCTTTGAGACTTTGAATATGGGAGTTTTGACTTTGTTGTCTTCATTTTTTTGTATGGTTTTATCTTGCTCATCACCAGTGATGTAAAAAAATACCTTTTCACTAAGGAAGTAAGAATCTATAGTCTTTTTTCCCCGTTTGTTCATTTTCCCAGCCAATTACTTGACTTTTGAGTTCTTTTTTAAGCAGAGGGCTTCAGAAACAACCACTGCTTTCACAGTGGCTGCCACAACCCTGGGACTGGGCTCAGGGTTGGACTGCACTTCTCTCTCAACCAGGTGACATACCCTTCCCACTGACTTTTGAGGCTGTCCTTGGTTGTTGTGCATTGAGAAGTCTAGAAACCACCATAGCCATCAGCAATTCAGTCTCCTAAAGCCTACTCCCACTCATTCCATTCAGGTTTGAACTGAGCTCTGCCCCCAGCCAGATGTGATATACCTTTCCTGTTGACCTTCCAGATTGTGGTGGAAATTTGCTTCAGTCTGCCATTTCATGGCTTCTGATGCTCTAGAATTTGTTCTGAGTCATTTTTAAAATTTTCTGAGGGGTTTCAAGGAAAAACTCAGCTGTTCCCTCCTTCTACTCCACTATCTTCAGTGACATACTCCATTTGACCATTGTCTTTTTAGACATGACTATTTTAAAAAAAAATCCTAACATAAGCATATGAACCTGACTAACAAGAGAGCACACAAGCTAACTTGTGACAAAATATTTATTTAAAGTTAGACTTAACTTTATATGTGGATAGAATAAATGTTTGTTCTTATTTTACAGTTTTAGGAGTAATGAGAAGATCCAGATATCCTTAAAGTGTTCTAGATCTGCCTGGAATCCCTAAATTAAGACTTTAGTTTAAGGCTCAAATAGTTATCAAAATGCAAACTATTTTGGAGGATAGCACTTTTATCGATTATTGGCCCTGTTGTTCGTGAAAAGATAGTGTGTTATAGTGAGATAAATATTGACTTTTGGAGCAAAAAGACTAGGACTGAAATCCAAGCCATTATGTGATCCTGGGAAAATTACTTCACTTTCCTGGGTTTCAATTTCTTATTTTATAAAATTGAGGTGGTAATGGTGGTGGGGGGTGGTGTGTAAGGAGAGAAGCGTTGGGCCTGGTGGCTCTAAATTGGCCATTCCATCTCAAAAAATGTATAATTCCAAGCATCAGACAAGCGATTTTAAGGAGAGTCAGGTAGGGATAACCATTAGGATACTGTACTCCCTCAGTTTCTTAGCGGGGATGGGACAGTGTGGGCAGGTTGGAGAAGCCACTCTCAAGTAGAAAAAGTCAAAGAAAGTGGAGGCTGGGTACAAGGAAGACAAACTTACCAACCTCACAATTTTGCCAAGGGTTTTCTCTGGTTGAAACACTGACTGAAATGGTAACACTTTGAAATCCACAGATAGCTAAGAAATGCCAAATGCACTATAACTGCAAGTCTAACATCTGAGCATATTCGCCCCCAGGCATCATCACATCTCTGCCTTCACTGTACTATAGTTATTTGACTAGTAGGCAGAAGGGAAATGAGGAGAAACAGGAAATGGTCTCACTAAATTAAACTGAACTGTCATCTGAACTTAGCTTCAGCTATAGCATCATGTTTCAGATTGTCATGGCAACTCATATTTGAGAGAGAGTAAGGATCAAAACAGATACTTTTCTTGGGTTTGACTAACTGTGAAAATTCCTAGAGAAGGAAAAGGTGGATTCTGATAAAGATGTTAGAGCCTGATTCAATTTAATTGTCTACTTTTTGAAATGATTTAAAGTACAAGAAAATGCAGTCTAATCTCCCTGTAGTTACCCCACCTTATTCCCTATACATACCTCTCTGGAAGCAAACAAATATTTTTAAAAAGAAATGAAGTCTTGTGTCTATAGAATGCCTTAGTTCATTATCTGTCCTTTGATTCATCCCCATATTGGTTTCAATCTTGCCACCCAGTTGGCAGATTTTGAATCTGGGTCACTTTAAAAAATGTACATTGACAGATTAATGGGAAAAATACTGACTGGACAGGTTCCCTCTCTTCTCAAGATGTTAAAAAACAGATTAGGTGGGAAGAGCCAAGATGGTAGAGTAGAAAGACACACATACTCTAGTTCTTCCCCCACAGTCCATAAAATACCTGAAAAAATGACTCTAAACAAGTTTTAGAGTAGCAGAAGCCACAAAATGACAGAATGAAAGAGATTTTCAGCCCAAGTTAGCCTGGAAGGCCAAAAGGAAAAATCTGTTGCACTGGGGGCAGAGTATAGCACAGCCCACAGAGCCTATCCCAACCTTGGACCCAGGCACCATCAGGAACAAGACCAGACAGGTTTCAGGGGTGGAATTCCCAGCAGCAGCAGTGATTCTCAGATTTCCCAACTCACAAATGCCAAAGACAGCTTCAAAGATCAGTGAGAAAGCTTTTTCACCCGGTTGATAAGGGAGCAGGGTCCTCCCCTAGCCTGGGTCCCAGGTGGCAGCAGTGGCAGCAACAACAGTTATAGCAGTGGCCGAGGTTCCATTTTTGGAGCCCTCTGCCTAAAGCCCCTAGGGAAATTGAGTGGCTGATCTGGGTCTGAGGTCTGAGGTGGCCCAACTTGGGAGCGAGGAAGTGTGCTAGAATGCTGCCTGGTGTGGTGGAGTTGGTGCAGACTCTGGAAAGGAATTCTACTTGCAGATCTTGGGCAGAAAAGCTTTGGTAGTTTGGAGGAGCTGGGAACTTACATGTCCCCAGAATATATGCCCCTCTTGACAAAGGACTCAAAAGTCAAATAACTGACTGGGAAAATGCCCCCAAAAGGGAAATGAAAATAAGATTATAGGAGGTTACTTTTTTTGGTGAACAGATATTTTCTTCTATTCTTTCAGAGGAGGAAGAACAATGCTTACCATCAGAGGTCTCCAAAATAAATATGCAATGGTCTCGGGCCATGGAAGAGCCTCAGAAAAGATTTTGAAAATGAAGTAAGAGATGTGGAGGAAAAATTGGGAAGATAAATGAGAGTGATGCAAGAAAATCATGAAAAGCGAGTCAACAGCTTGCTAATGGAGACCCCAAAAAATGCTGAAGAAAATAACACCTTGAAAAATAGGTTAACTCAATCAGCAAAAAAATGTTCAAAAAGCTAATGAAGAGAAGAATGCTTTAAAAAGCAGAATTAGCTAAATGGAAAAGGAAGTTAAAAAGCTCACTGAAGAAAATAGTTCTTTAAAAATTAGAACAGAGCAGATGGAAGCTAATGGCTTTATGAGAAACCAAGAAATTACAGAACAAAACCAAGAGAATGAAAAAATGAAAGATAATGTGAAAAATCTCATTGGGAAAACAACTGAATTGTAAAATAGATCCAGGAGAAACAATTTAAAATCTATGGGAATTCCTGAAAGCGAGGATCAAAAAAAGAGCTTACACATCATCTTTCATGAAATTATCAAGGAAAACTGCCCTGATATTCTAGAACCAGAGGACAAAGTAAATATTGAAACAATCCACTGATCACCTCCTGAAAGACATTCAAAAAGAGAAACTCCTACTAATATTGTAGCCAAATTCCAGAGTTCCCAAGTCCAGGAGAAAATATTTCAAGCATCTACAAAGAAGCCATTCAAGTATTGTAGAAATACAATCAGGATAATATAAGATCTCAAAGTTTCTACATTAAGGGATCAAAGGGCTTAGAATATGATATTTCAAAAGTCAAAGGAACTAAGATTAAAATCAGAAATCACCTACCCAGCAAAACTGAGTATAATACCTCAGGGGAAAAATAGTCATTCAGTGACATAGAGGACTTTCAAGCATTCTTGATGAAAAGCCCAGAGCTGAATAGAAAATTTGCCTTTCAAACACAAGAATCAAGAGAAGCATGAAAATTTGGTAAACAGGAAAGAGAAATCAGAAGGGACTTACTAAAGTTAAATTGTTTACATTCCTACACGGAAAGATAATATTTGTAACTCTTGAAACTTTTCTCAGTATTTGGGTATTTGGAGAGATTATACACAAACACACACACATATACATACACACACACAGTGAGCACAGGCTGAGTTGAAAAGGAAGGGATCATATCTAAAAAAATAACATTAAGGGGTGAGACAAGAATATATTGAGGGAGAAAGGGAGAAATTAAAATGGGTAAATTATCTTTCAAAAAAAGTTTTTCAATGGAGGGGGAAACCCGGAGGTAAGAAGGAAAGAAATGAAGCTTACTCTCATCACATTTGGCTTAAGGAAGAAATAACATGAACATTCAGTTTGGTGTGAAAATCTATCTTACACTACAGGAAAGTAGGGGAGAAGTGGACAAGTGGGAGAGGGGGAAGATGGAAGGGAGGGCAAATGTGAGGAGGGAGAAATTAGAAGTAAACATTTTTTGGAAGGGACAAGGTCAAGTGAGAATAGAATAAATGAGGGGAAGATAAAATGGAGGGAAATATAGTTAGTTTTACACAACATGGCTGTTATGGAAGTCTTTTTCAAAATTACACATATACAACCTATATTGAATTACTTGCCTTCTCAGTGGGGATGAGTGGGAAAGGAGGAAGAGAAATTGGAACTCAAAGTTTTAGGAACAAATGTTGAGAATTGTTTTTTTCATAAAAGTGGGAAATAAGAATACAGGTAATGGGGGATAGAAATTTTTCTTTTCCTACAAGACAACAGAGAGGATGGGGTTAAGGGAAGGGAGGTGTGTTAGAAGAGAGGGCAGATTGGGGGAAGGGGTAACCAGAAGGTACTGCGTTTTTGGGTGGACGGAGGGGTAGAGATGGAGAGAAAATCTGAAACTCCTAATGTTGTGGAAATGACTGTTGAAAACTAATAATAAGCAATGATTTAAAACAGAAAAAAAAATATAAACAATAGATTGGTCGTACTAACCATGGGTATATCAACCGGAAACTGAAAGGTCTTAGGAGACAGCTGATATACTTAGATTTCCTTGCTCCTAGGATTCCTATTTATTCATCTAATCCCATCTCCTCCAGGAAGCTTGCTGTGAGTACCTACATTGAAGGATCATAGATTTAAAGTTGAAAGAGGTCTCAGAGGCCATGAAGGTCAACCCCATTCCCATCTCCCTTTTACAGATGAAGGGACTGAAGTCAAGGAAATGTATGTGACTTGAGTGTCAGATGACCAGTGTCTCAGGTGGATACAAACCAGGTCTTCCTAATTCCAAGTCCATTACACCATGCTTTCTTCCAATTTTTAGCCTTCCATAGACTAACTTGTTTCCTAACTCAGTAATGCGCATATTTGATATAGTGTCTTATAGCCCTTAATTGTTGGTGTTATTCCTCTAGTAGACCCTAAACCCTTTGAAGGCAGACTGTCCTCTTTTATTTAATCGCCCCCAAGCAACTAGTACAGTGCTCTGAAAACAGTATTTTCTAGATAAATATATATTGTAGGGTAATGTTGAAACCAAGTCACAATGGTATCCTGAGAGATTTTGCCAAAAACTCTAGTTAATTTTCAATCAATCTACAACTTTTCATGATCTAGAATCGGAAAGCATGCTCTAATACATAATGATAACATGCATTTTATACTTTTTCAAAGCAATTTCCCATCCATTATCTTATTTAATCTTTACAGTAAGCCCATGTTATAGATCAGCCACGTATCACAATGTTCATTTTATAGATGATGAAAATTGCCTGTGGTCACAATCATAGCTGGTGACTCAGCCAGGATTAGTTTCCTCAACTTCTAACTCCTAATCCCAGGATGTCTCTGTCATGCACTCATAGCACCAGGAAACCTCATAATGATATGAACTGTATTTGTATAAAAATCATGATTGGTAAATTGAGCATTCCCTCTGACTTAAGTCATGGATAGAATTTTCCATCACAGAAAGTGAAAATTTTACAAGCAGCACCATGTCCATATATCTCAAACTTCCCCCTCTTCAACCCATCCTATAGAAGTCTGGTGGCCCTCAAACATTATTTTACACAGCCTGAGGTCAATTAATCAATTAAAAATATTTATCGGGTACCTACTGTATGCAAGACAATATGGTCAGCTTATAGAGAAATATAAACAATGATCCCTGGTCTCTTTGGAAATATTCTTACACTCATTTGACTTTGCTTACAGTCAAGTATGGGAGATAAAGCACACATCTCTACATAATTTAGAATAAAAGACACCATATAAATACCAAAAGAGTTGGTACTGACAATAAGTTTTATAAAGGTTCAGAGAAGGGAGAAATCATGTCTAGCTTGAAAGATTCACAACACAAGTGAGATATGATTTTGTTTTCAGATATTAAAAAGAGTTTTGATAAACAGGAGGGGGAAAAAGACTCCAAGTATGTGTCTGGGAGGGTGGGCAGTGTGGGCAAGAAATTGCATAGTGTGTGGGAGATAAGGGCAAAATTTTGTAATCTAAAGATTTAGATTTTTAGAAGTTTATGGCAGTCCCTGATTTTGATCAGATGTACACACTCCACTCTACCTCCTCTGTTCCTAGTCTGAGTGGTTTTTTTTTTGTTTGTTTTTCATCTCTCATCTAATCTTTCTACTGTACAGAATGGACTATTAAGGACACTGTGGATCCCAAAACTTGGAGGCACAACTCCCAAGATTTATAAGCACCCATTCCATAAGCCTCCATAAAGAACTTTAAAAATTACCTATTCCCAATTTCCTCACTACCATGCTTCTAATCCTTGTTTTGGTGACATATATTAAGAACATTAAAGTTTTGGTGTTCTGAAAAAAAACAGGCAATACTTTCTTTTAACTAAATTGAATGGAGGTGGGAATCTGTTACATAGGTGGTCCTATAAAAAACTTTAAAAAATACCTATTCCCACTTTCCTCACTACCTTGCTCCTCTGGTTTCAATCCTTGTTTTGGTGCCATATAGCAAGAACATTAGAGATTTGATAAATTGAGTAAAAGAGGCAATACCTGCCTTGACCTAAACCTGATAGAGATGGGAACCTGTTGCATAGGTGGTCTTACCCTTCAAATTATGCTCAGAAATGTGTATTTGGCACAATGTATGCCTATGACACGATTTGGTGTCATCTAAATGTGGATAAAAGTAGGACAAAGACTCACCAACTCTGCTGGCAAATAACGAACCATAAATCATCATCATTATCCTCCTCCTCATCATCATCATTGCTAATGTTAATAATAAAATACATTCGCTTTTGTATATTTCACCTGAGAATTTTTCCCCCTTTCTGGGTCCTTATTTCAAAAGGAGACTTCTTTATTTAAATAATCATTTCAAACATAGTGAAGCAGGAAATCAGTACTCAGGATTTCAGGATTTCACAGGAAATTAGAATTCCTAGACTACATTGTTTCAAAAGGATTTTAAAAACATGATGAGAAGTGTGATGTAGTGGATGGACAGAGTACTATTCTCAGATTCAGGAAAACATGTGTTCAATTTTCAACTTTGGCACATACTAGCTGTTTTACACAGGGTAAGTTTTAAACTGAACATTGATTATAAACCTGGGGTGCAGTGCCCTCAATCTTTGGGATCTACAGGGCCCTTACTGGTTCATTCCATATAGTGGAAAGATTATATGAGAGAAGCAAAAAAAACTCAGAGTAAGAACAGAAGTAGTAGAGTGGGAGGGTGCATCTGATCAAAATTACGAGATGCCATAAACTTTTTTCCTTTAGATTACAAACGTTGATCTAGGCAAGAGATCTCAAAATATGACAAGGTCAAGGACCTCAGGTGACTCATAACACTTCTGAGGACAGCTGGAATGAGATTAAAATATAATTGGAAAATATTTAGCAAAATAAATAAAAATACAATAAAAAGATAATTATATTTTAAAACTGTCAATGTGTAGCCTATAGGAAGTTTTATGCATGATTTATAGGTCCCTTTCTCAATTTCAGTTCAATGCCACTGCTTTCTAATAACTTGAGGCAACTCTCTAAAAACTTTAAAATTCAGAGAAATTGGTGATATGAATTGGTAAGGAATCATGAGTACCCTATAACAATTAAGTCACATGTTCAATCCCCATGTCTCTAAAATTTATATTCAGCAGTTTCTCTCAAGGTCTTTATCCTCTCTCTCTTTCTCTTCCACCCTTCCTCTTTTGAAAAATCAATTCTTCTAGGCACAGTCTTGTAGTCAGGGACAATTACAAGCCTCCTCTGAATAAAATGACTGTCTTACCTCTTCAGTTCCATCACGAGTCCTAGAATTGCTTCCTTTACAATCTATACAGTGATATTGCCTGCACTTTTTTCTTTCTCTCCCTTTCACGTTGATTGATCCCTGCAGTGATATTTCATTCTTTTCATTTCCTTCTTCAGAATGCAGCCCTTCCCCCTCCCCCGCCATGAAGCCATGTTTACATCTCAGCGTGAGAAGCTACTTTTAAGCCAGAGACAAGCTTCTTTAGCTGTCTTGCAAAAACTCTGGGGTTCATATATTGTGACTTCTTTCAAATACCATGGGAACACTCTCTTATGTGATCAGAGAGTTTAAGATTTGTCATAACTGATCAGTTTCAGAAGTAAGCATAGTATGATGGTTGTACTTGATTTAATAAAAATAAATATGTGAAGGGTGGTTTTATTGTGCTAACTCAACTCTTTCCATATCACTGGTTTTAGAGTACACATAGCTTCTTGTGAATTCCTGCCTATACAACAAAAAATTGTTGCAAATTTTTGTGAATGTAGCACTCCAATAATTATCTCATGTATAGTACACACGTCATCATATTCATTTGCCATTTTCATGGTGGCCTGTCCTTTCTACATTTTATTATTCATTTATGATCGCTATTATAGGCCTTTCAGATTCTATCTGGCTCTCCTGAGGAATATTTATGGCTATTATAGGGCTCTTATGAGAAGACCCAAAGATAGTTATTGCAGAAACCCTGTGAAATGCTACATTAGTGCAGAGATGTGCTGGTAGTAAAATGTTTCAAGTTGTTTCAGAGTTTCTCTTGATGAAGATTAAAAGGCATGCCAATAGTGAAGTCTCCTTTCCCAAGAGAGATGAGTAATTTTTGACAAGGAGGTTAGCGCCCATATATCATCCTAGATCTGCAGATGAGGGCTTTTAGAAAGGTTTCCAGAAGGAATGTGGGGAAAGCTTCGGGATATTTGCAAACAGACTTTTAAATTCAGTTCGTTACTCTATTATAGATTCCTTATAGAATGTGCCTAACTTGGAGATGCAGGCAGGATTTCAAAGGAGAGAAACATTTTGTGAAACATTGGAAAGGGACTATCTCTATCTACAATTGCCCACTAAAGATGCCTATGAGCTCTCAGCAAACAGATGGGTCCTCTTTAACACAGCATTCTCTGGCAACCTTTCCTTTCCTTGCTAATGGTCTCAGTCATGAATTTGTAAGCTATTGTGATTTCTCAGTGGGTCTTTTGTGAAGAATTAAGGGAGACGATTTCCCATATGGCAAAGGTAGGAGTTTTGAAGCATTTCCGTTCAAACTAACAGGCTGTTGTTTTTCTTATTATTACACACACACACACACGCATTTTTCTAATACTTTATGAAGAGGGTCTTTGGTATGATTTTTTTTTCCTATTTAGCTCACTTCAACCCCAGCAAATGAGTGAAATATTTATTGAACAATTCATTTTTTGTTAGTATAGAGACCATGTCTTTTTTAAACTCTGAATCTCATCCACTACATAATATTGCACCTGGCACTTAAGGTAATTAATCCTAGTTTCTTCAACAAATGGGTAAAAATTTGGGCAGCTGGTGGTATCCATATTTTGCTACTTAGGCTGCTTTAATTTTCATGGGGTAGAGAAAGAAAGGGAATGTTTTGACTGCCATTTCAATGACTTAACATCCTGTTTTTGTTTCTTTCATCTTTCACATTTTCTGTCTAGTGGTGTCAAGGTTTTGCCAGACAGTAAGTTGTAGGATAAGAGATGATAGATTTAGGTGCAGGAAGTATATCTGCAGATTTAAACACTGATGCTCCTGGAGGCTCAGTTTCCTCATGTGTAACATGAAGATAATACCAGCACTTACCGTTCAGGTTTGTTGTGCGCATCACATCAGATAATGAGTGGAAAGCACTTAGCACCGTTCCTAGAACGTAGTAAATGCGAAGAAAATGTCAGTTATTACTATAGTTTTTATTATTATACACATGAACACACAGTACACATCAAAGGCAATTAGACAGCAAAGTAATACAGTAGCGAGAACTTAGCCCAAAGTCAGGAAGAGCTGTGTTAAAATCTAGCTTTGGGGACTTAGCTCCTGTTTGAGCTTAGGCGTGTCACTTAACCTGTTTGCCTCAATTTTCTTGACTATAAAATGAAAATTATAATAGAACCTACCTTGGAGGATTTTTGTGGATCAAATGACATAATATATGTGTAGTGCTTAACAAAGTGCCTGGCATACAACAGGTGCTATATAAATGCTTATTCCTTTCTCTCAATTTGAACCCAGGTCCTATGACTCCAGAGCTAGTGCCTTCTTATGATTACAGCCTTGAACAAGTAACATTAACTCTTCAAAACAACAGAAATAATGATAGTTGGTATTTATACACTGTTTTAAGGTGATTTACTTTTTAAAATTATATTATTTCATTTAATTTAATAAAAAATAATTTTAGGTAGAATGGTATTCTAATCTTTATATTGCTGAACCAGCTCTTTCAATCCTGCCAACTTTGTAAGTCCATGAGGCAGGTTCTAAAAGTATTGACATCCCTCTTTTAGAGATAACGAAACTGAGCTGCAGTGAGATTGAGGAACTTGCTCAGGGTCAAACAGTCAATAACTATGAGTAGTGTGTGTTCATCCTTTGTTGCCATCAGAGAAATAATGACATGACTTGCACTTGACTTAGTTTTGAGTAAGGGAGGGCGGTACAAGTCACCAGCCTCACTTCTCCTCCAAAGTCATCTGAATCCAGTGACCAAATATTCATCAGGATGACTGGAGATGACCCAGGATGAGACAATTAGGGTTAAGTGACTTGCCCAAGGTCACACAGCTAGTGAATGTCAAGTGTCTGAGATGGGATTTGAGCTCAGATCCTCCTGCACTGGTGCTCTATCCCTGCACCACCTAGCTGCCCCCAACTAAGAAGAGCCATATTAATTTAAACCTAGATCCTCCTTGTGCCAAATTCACTATGCTATCCCACTATAAAGTGCAAATACTTTACCATTATCATTAGAAATATTCTTCTAAACCACTGTGCTTCCTTAATCGTTACAGCAGTTTTAGGAGCCCTAAAATAGAATACTACAATTTCAGTGACACTTAAAATGGCCAGATAGCAAACCCTAATTGATGTCATGATGACCTGGGTTCAGATCTAGCCCCTGATACTTTTTACCTGTGTCATCAAAATGAAGACTTTGGACTAGTGGGCTTCTGATGTAGCTTTAGCTCTAGATATATGAATCTAAATAAATTTGATCCTCATCTTCCAATCTTTTAGTTTTCTTTTCCTATGAGAGACTCCTTTGGCATAAACAGATAATTACAACCTTGTAACTGACTCATACTATGCCTTTATTTTTTTCAGTATCCCTCCATCTTTCCTCATTCTCTCTTTTATGCTGTAAAGAACAATATCGATAAAACTTTAACACCAGTATCTTATATCTTCCCTTTGGAATTATTTTTGAATCCAAATTATTTCTTATTCTTTCCTTTTTTTGTACCTTCTACCAAGTCTCTGATTTTCCCCATTTGCTTATTCTGGTCACATATAAATTACAATTCCCTCCTTCCAAACTTATTCTTTTGGGAAAATTCTGGGTTTGCACCTCAGGACCTGTGTACAGGAAAAATCCTGACTTTGTGTCGTTAAAATTGAAATTTCTATATGATATTATCTGAATCAAACCAATTTATACCCTCCTCTTACAGCACCTCACTACAAGTTTGATAGTTGTCTTTAATTACTGTTGGTCTATGGGTCTTAAAGAAGACCCAGGCACTGGAATACATCAGCCTTTGCACTCTGTAGGGACCTGATCAAGATGGTGCTTTCTTCCTACTGACTGTGGCTAATTCTTTTTAAGATGCATTCAGGGCTTTGGGTTTTCATTTTAGCTCAGCACCAAACCATTTAATGGAGCATTCTTGTTCTAGTAATATGCTCACTGGCCAGGTATCCAGCAGCTTATGTCAGCCTTCTTAGTTCTACTAGCTACCTGTAAATGCAGTTCCCTGCAAGATGAAATGACCTGGGACCAATTAATTGAAAAAGGGGGGAAAAGATGTAGTAAATGCCTTTGGGAGTGATTAACAAAACCAGCTATGCTTCAATTGCAGATGGCCGTAGACACTGCTTGCCAAATGGAGTTGGCTGCATGGAAGGAATAGCATATTGCTCAAGCAGCAGGACCTGGGGAGGACGTGGACATTCCAGTAAAATGGGCATGAGCAGATGCAACTTCACTGAGATGCAGCAATGGTGGTTTTATTCAGTTCAGATAAGGCATTATACTGCCAGGAGCAAACAAGTCTAGGATGTTACAAATTCAATCATTTTACTAAATGGCCTGCGTTCTCTCCTGAAGCAACTAAGGAATAAAGTCTCTGGACTTCAGGACATTCACCAGAAAACAGAGTTGTCATTGACTTGTGCATTGTGTGCATGCTTGCCTTGAGTACTTACAATCAAAGGCAGATATTATGGTTCTTGACAAGAGGCTGAAAACTTCATTGAAATCCTATCTAGTCCACCAATATTGTTCAGTGCCTAGTTTGTGCAAAGTACAATGGATTGCTTCATTGACAACTGCATGATTGCCAACTTCTTGGTCAGTCAAAGCAGAACTTATCCCCATGTTCTAGGAGTTATTGGATAATATCTGGAGTGTTTTGTATTCCTTAATCCACTGTTCATCTTGAATTTACAAGATTTGAATCAATTTCTCATTCTTGTATTGAAAATAAGAAATTCAAAAAGCACAGAATTTCCCTTGATGGGAATAACTGGTTTCTAGGACTTCGATGAGACTGGCAATAGGCAGAAATGATGGACTTTTACCTGATTCTGTGGTGATATCTTTGTGAGTCACTAAAAAAAATAATTCCCTTTTGCTTTTAGATGTACCAGCTTGAGAAATTTTCAAATACTAATTTAGTCTATCAATTTCATATTTGGTCATTCAGTTTAGTTATGACAAAGATAGTGGATGGACTAGATTTGTAAGTAGAATTTTGAACATGGAATGAAATACTCAGACACACGTACACACACTATATCTTAGAGTGTGTCTATATATATGTATATATACATATAGAGACACAGAAACATATACATAAGTATATATATAAAACACATACATGTATGCATATATGTGTATATATATATATATATATACACACACACATGACTATGTTGCCTTTTCTTCCTTTTTCCCAGCACTGAAGACATGAATATAGAATTTCAAGGGTGTTTCCTAAATTCGGCTTCAAAATTTCTACAAATGCAGGTGGCTCAACTTGTTGGCTTCAAAAGCTCGATTACGGATTGGGGAACGGTTAGTTTTAAACAGAGGCTTTTCTGTTTCTTTGCTGCTCCAGAACCTTTCTAAAAATAACGGCTACCAGGTGAGCCATTTTCTTGGAGGGGTCATTATTTTGGAATATCGCATGGAAGTTGTACATTCCAGACCATCTGAATTTCTTTGGTCCTGTTTTTAAAGGACGTTACTTCTCCATTGGAAAAAGCTGGTTTTTTAGGATATTGTGAGACTTCAGAACTAATTCTTAATAGGGATTTCAGAGGTGATCTAGCCTAATCACGTTATTTTACAGATAGGGTAGCTGAAGCTTATGACAATTAAATGGATTGTCTAAGGTCACATGGATAATAAGCATGGGGACAAGATTCAAACTCAGATTCTGTGTCTCTGAAAACCAGGTTCTTTTCTTTGTATTGCATCTGCAAATTTGTTCAGCTTATGGCTTATTCACTTCTCAAGTTGCCTTATTTTGGCAAAACATGCAAAAGAACCTGTTTTTACAACTTGGAGAATTATATATGATCTTTCAATGGAATATTCTTATAAATTTTCTTTAAGAGCTTTATCTGAGATAATCATGTGAGAAAGAAATAGAGAAAAATGGACTTATTGGAATCTTAGGAATTTCCTTTCCAGTACAATATAAGAATCTTCAGGATACAAACTTTTTCTGTTTCATTTTTGTAGCTGCAGCAACTAACTCAGTGCTTTACAAATACTAGACACTTACTGAATTCTTCTTGGATTTGTTAGGGTTTTTAATTTGTATGAAAAAATGTAAATTCAAATAAGAGTTATAAACTATGTTTGTATGAACCTAGGATGGATGTTCTTTGATTGACATTAGGAAGATAGTTTCATATTGACACTATATAGAAAAATTATGTATGGTTATTATTCTCAGTGATTTCCAAATCATCGTTTGAGGATACAGTCAGGCAGTGGGTAATGATGGACGACAGTTGCTGCTTGACAACATTCTACTGACTCTTGAAAACTTAAAAAGTTGATTCATTGGATAAAATGAAAGGTGGATTTTGTACCATATTTTAAAAAAAAAAAGGATCCAGAGGGCAGAGCAAAGATGACAGAGGAGAAGCATGCACCTGCTAGTGTTCTACCACCAAAGCTCTTAAAGTACCTATAAAAATGACTCTAAACAAATTCTAGAGCAGCAGAAGCCACAGAATGACAGAGTGAAACAGATTTCCAGCCCACAGAAGCCTGGAAGGCCAATAGAAAGGGACTATTGCACTGGGCTCAGAGTGGAGTGTAGCCCAGTATGGGTCACACCAGCACAGACAAGACTGGAGCAGGCTTCAGGATACTGAGTCATGGGTAACTCCTGTAGTTTCCAGATTTCTCAACTCATAAATGCCAAAGACAGCTTCAAAGGTCAGTGAGAAACTCTTTCACCTGGGTGAGAGGGAGGCATGGTCCAACTCCAGCCCCAGCCCCAGGGTGGTGCCAGCTACTGTGGCAGCAGCCTTCTATAGTTCTCAGCATACAGGCCCTGGGGGAATCAAATGGCTGATCTGGGCCTTAGTTCCAGTTCTGGGGTGAGGAGCACTGCTGACATGGTGGAGCTGGTGGTGACTGTGGAGATGAAATCCTACTCACAGTTTCAAAACAGAAAAAAATGTTTATGGTTGCTTACAGATCAGAGCACAGGCCAGGAGAGGAGTAAACATTTCTCCCTTGACTATGCCACTTTGGAGGAACTGAGAACTTACCACTCTCTGGAGATATCTCAGAGAGCAGCTGTATAAAACCTCTGAAGCCTGGGGTAGTATTCCATCCACTTGAAAATGACTCAAAAGTCACATAACTGGATGAGAATATGCCCCCAAAAGAGGAAAACTAAGAGTATAGAAGGTTACTTTCTTGGTGAAAGGTATTTTCTTCCATCCTTTCAAATGAGGAAGAAGAAAGCATAGAATCAGAGGAAGACCAAAGCACACAACTGGAGGAAGATAGCAAGGCCAAGTTTACTACATCCAAAGCCTTCAAAATTATGTAAATATTCCAGTCCACAGAAAAACTCAAAAATGATTCTGAAAGTCAAGTATGAGAGGTGGAGAAAATATCATGAAGAGGAATGAGAGGGATGAAAGAAAATCATAAAAACAAATCAGGGTCATCTACAGTCATCCTTATGAATATCTGGTCACTGGATCCACATGGCTCAGGAGGAGAAAGTGAGGCTGGTTACCTTGCATAGTCTTCTTTCACTCAAAACAAAATCAAGTGAAAGTCATGTTATCATTTCTGTGATGTCGTGATCTTCCTCGAAAATGAAGGACAAACACAACAATAACAACACAAAGACCAATGTATGTGTTGATATCTGAGTGGATACATGAACAGTTTTATGTGTATGTATACATGTAGGAAGGTATACGTATATTGTGTCTATGTATGCATGTGCATATATATATATACATACGTATGTATGTATATATATATATATGTGCATATATATATATATATATATGTGTGTGTGTGTGTGTGTGTGTGTGTGTGTGTGTGTGTGTGTGTGTATACACATAGAGAACACATGGTGAGCTGAATATGAAGGGAGAATACCTAAAAAATAAAATTTACTGTTGAGTGAAATGTACTAAGAGCAAGAGAAAGGAAGAGGTATAATGTAGAAAATCATCTATAAAAGAAGCTAGAAAAAGCTTTCACAATGGAGAGGAAGACGAGGGAGGTGAAAGGGAATAAGAGAGCCTTGCTCTCATCTGTTTTTCTCATTTGTTTAAGGTGGGAATAACACACATTCAATTGGGTATGAGAATCTATTTTACCCCACATGAAGCCAGGGTGGGAGGGGAGAGGAGAGAGAAAATAATAAAAAGTGTAACAATTGGGAAAAGGGATAATCAGAAGAAAACACCATTGTGGAAGAACAGGTCAAGGGAGAGGATGGAATAAATGGAAGGCAAGATAGAACAGTTGGGAAATCTGATTAGTCTTTTACAACATAGCTATTATGGAAATGTTTTGCATGGCTATGCATGCAATTTGTGTATTGAATTGCTTGTTTTCTTTATTGAATTGCTTGTTTTATCATTGAGGGGGGATGGGAAAGGAGGAAGGGAGAGAACATGAAACTTAAAGCTTTAATAATGAATGTTAAGAATTGTTTTTACATGCAACTAGGAAATAAGATATACATGCAATGGGGTATAGAAATCTATTTTGCCCTACAGGAAAATAGAGGGGAAGGAAATGGAAGAAGAGATGAGTAATAGAAGGGAGGACAGACCAGAGGAAGGGATGGATGAGGTGCATGCTGTCCTGGAGTGGGGGGGTGGAAAGAGATGGGGAGAAAATTTTAATGGAAATTCTTGTGGAAATGAACGTTGCAAACTGAAAAAAAATATATTTTTTTAAAAAAATAGTCCTAAAGAGAACACAATGGGTGATGGGGGAGGAGGGCTTCATCTCTCTTTGCTTATCAAACACACAATCTGTTGTACTAATTTGAGTGACTAATCCAACATTGAGATGTGAAATATAGCATAGTAACTAAAATACTGGACTTGGAGTCAAAGAAATGGTTTCAAAATCAACCTATGATACTACTACTATGGCTGTAGATAAAACTGTTTACCTTTATAGGCCTCAGTGTCTTTATGTATAGAACAAGGGGTGAGGAGCTAGGTGGGACCATGAATAGATCACTTGTTCTGAAGTCAGGAGGACCAGAGCTCAAATCTAGTCTCAGACCATACACTTGACATTTACTAGTATGTGACCCTGGGCAAATCACTTAACCCCAATTGTCTCACCACAAAAGAAAAAAAAAGAGAGAGGAATGGATTAGAATACATTTATGCTTCTTTATAGCTTTAAATTTATGAGTCCATGCAACAAATACCTGTATACACAGTCATGCTACTCTAGTATGAAGTAGTGAATTTTGCTAAAATTATTATTAAAATAATCTTCCAATGGTATTAATTATTTTTAAAGTATCCTTGTGAAAATGTATACACATTATCATTATCAAAAACAAAGTAAGTAATCATGGTTCTTATTTTCTAGGGTCTTATAATACAATGTGAATACTGTGCAAAGAGACAAGAGACAAGTAGATTGGTTTTGCAGAGATTGAGCCAAATTAACTATATCCAGTTGGGTAGAGAACTGTGAAAATCTTCTCAGTAAGATAAGGTAGACCTTGTTGAGCAAAGCCTTACAGGTAATTGAAGGATGCAGATTAGAATATAGAAATGGAGGCAGTTGCCCTCTACAGAGATTGGGCAAGCAAGTAATTGAGTAACTGTGAGTCACAGCTGGGATGAGGAGGAAGAGTCTGAGTTGATGGAAATAAGGGTTTAAGTTATATGCAAGATCATGGGTATTAGAACATAGTACCATACTAGGACAGGTGAATGGGATGATTGGTTGGTATTTAACAGCATCATTGGTAGTGGTCCTGGCTTAATCAGGTAATTCAATGGCTTATTTTGTTTTGTTTTGTTGTTAGTGGGTCTTTTTTTCCTGAATCATGAAGAGTGCATTGTGTTGGATTCATGGAAGATCTATATACAGATCAATGACTTTGGGAGGGGAGTTGATGGACAAGGAGATGATGATGAAGAATTTAGCAGCTGAGTCTATCAATGACATGGGGAAAGTTTTTTTTAGTTAATCTATTTATTATTAGTTTTCAACTTTCACTTCCATAAGTTTTAAATTTTCTCCTTCCTCCCCAAGAGAGCATGCAATCTCATCTAGTGTCTACATATACTTTCCTATTAAATATTAGTCATGTTGCATAGAAGAATAAAAAAAGAAAATAGTCTGCTTTGCTCTGCATTTAGACTCCATAGTTCTTTCTCTGGATGTAGATATGGGGAAAGTTTCCTAAAGAGCACACACTTACTCATGATCCATTGGGTAATATCTTAAGCTCTTTCACTCTAAGTGACCTTATGATTATATGAATGGAGGAATGGAGAGAGGCAACCTCTGGTCTAAATTCAGTGTTCTCTAGGAACAAGATTTAGGACTTGCTTGGCGTGCTGAGCACTCTTATTATTTGATTCATCCCCTTTTAGGGGATGCAGACTGGCATCTGATTAGATGTACATTAGATAAATAAATATAATGTCTCAAGTAGATTTAGTAGTTATGAAATTACCCTCTATATACATGTCATACACTCAGTGCCATGTATACAAGGTGATACAACATAGGGATTAGAAACTCCCACATTCATTTACCACCATGAAAGGACATCATTTGTGCCTAATAATATTGTAAAAAATGCTTAAAATTAGATAATATTTTTAAAGCACTGAGTTTTACCAAATACAGTAGGTGCTATATAAATGCATATTCCCTTCTCTTTTCCCAACTGAATGAGCTGACCAATCTGGGAAAAAGGAAGACACCTTGGTTTGATGTCAGGGGTGCATCATTGCAGCTGTTTTGCATTATGTTGTTCTGTGAATGGCTTTCATGTACCAAGAGTAATTAAAATTGAAAAAGGACACGGTGGTCCTATCTACTTGCCCACCATCATTTTACAAGGGAGAGATTTTGATTATGACTAGAAGGCTTTCTTAATGAGTAGCAACATAAGTCAGTGCATTCAAGTTTTCATACTGCCTATTTCAGATCATCTGGCCTAGCAAAAGGGGTCGTGCTGTTTGAAGAAACACCGATATATAAATAAATTTTATCCTAGAATAGAATGGACTTTGCTGCTTTTCAGTAGTACTACCAGAAGTGATTAATTAATGATATGACCAGAAGAACAATGATAAAAATAGAAATTTCACCAGTATGGAAGATATTAGTTAGTTCAGGACTCACATTGAGTCAAGGAACCTGAATCATTTGGCAAAGCTGTTCACTTTGAGCAGAGCAATCAGTTGCCATAAGATCTTGATTTAATTTTGTGCTGCTAAGACATAACCATTATTTACATCTACAAGATTGTAATGTTCTGGACGTAAGCAGATTTCAACATAGTCACACCTCATCATCCTTTGAGATTTGTATATCTGTCCACTCAACATTTGGAAGTCTTCTATCAGTTTTCTTTATATTTCACAATAATAAGGAATCATACTCATTGTTTATCACCTATCTGTCACTTTTGTCATATGACTGGCCAGTTGTGTTTTGCTCAGACATCTATTTGATCATGTCCTTTTAATTTCTCCTTCATAATTCCTTTTTTTCCGAATATGTTGCAGTCATTTCTCTCTCCATTGCACTTCGAGTCACCCCAAATTTCAATTCTTTAAAAATCTTTGTGAACCCCCAAAACACTAGAAGATATCAGTGTTACAAAGATGTGCCAGACTTCCAGGAGCTGAGACAGAGTAGAAAAAGCCCTCAGCTGAGCTCTCCCACATTCTCTGCCAAGCAACTTTAAAATAACACTTCAAATCAAATTTGGTAGTGGCAGAGCTAAAAAAAAGTCAGAGTAACATATTCTTCTAGTCTAAGATAAGGTAGGAGATCCAAAAGACACAGGGGTGGATTATGACCCAAAATGCACATAAATGAAATACCAGTGGTAGGACCAGCTACTGGTAACAGAAACACCAGCAGTTTCAGGAACTTTTAAACTAGAGATGGTAAGGGAACTTGGCAACTGATCAGAAAGAGAGGATAGAATACACCTGTGCTAAAACTGCTGTAGGACCAGACACTGTTTGACAACTCCATTGCCTATATCCATATCTGGGTTCATAATTCAAGGGCAAAGAGGAGCATTTTATGTCAAGAGAGAGAGAAACCTGAGGGACAATATCATTTTTGGATACAAGGGATCAAGTACCACAACGAACAGTTCCAATTCTGGTTTCAAGGGATCATGGTTCCTGTGGAAACGTATCATCTCTGGTGCCATGGCAGCAAGAGCCCTGAGGAGCAGTGTTGATTGCAATTCCAAGGGATCAGGAGCCCTTCCTGGGTAAGGACCAGAGTGCAGACAAGGAGAGCAATGGTCATGTCTCTTCCCAGATCATACCACCTTGGCAGCACTGACAATATCCAAACCCCCAGAAGTAGATCTGAAAACAACAATGTGAAAAAACCCTAAGCACCAAATGACATAGCACACATATTCTAAAAGGAAAACTTGAATGAGTTACAGGAGGAAATAGAGAGTAAAACTATACTAGTGGGGAGCCTCAACTTTCCCTAATTGTTAGATAAATCTGATCATAAAATAAATAAAAAAGAAGTCAAGGAGATGAACATAATCTTAGAAAAGTTAGGTATGATAGACCTCAGGAGAAAAATAAATGGGAATAGAAAGAAGTGTATCTTTTTTTCAACTGTACATGTAATATGTAAAGCAGTTCTTTTTGTGGGGGTAAAGAATTGGAAGTTGAAGGGATGCCCACCAATTAGAGAATAGCTGAACAAGTTGTGATATATAGTAATGACTGGAATATTAGTGTGCTATAAGAAATGGTGAACAGGATAATTTCAGAAAAACTTAGTAAGAACTAACTCATAAAATGAAGTGAGCAGACAGTAACAACAATATTGTAAGGCTGATCCAGTACGAAAGACTTATATACTCTGAACAAGACTGGTCCAAGACAATCCCAAGGACCCATTAAAATGCTATCCACCTCCAGAGAAAGAACTGATGAACTCTGAATGCAGAATGAAATATACTTTTTTTAACTTTAATTTTATTATTTTATTTTTGTCTATTTTATTTTGCAATATGACTAATATGTAAAAATGTTGTGCATGACATCACATAACACCATAAATTTTTAATTACTTGCCTTTCTAAGGAGGGGAAGAAGGGAAGAAAGGAGAGAATCTGAGACTCAGGTTTAAAAAATCATTTAAATATTTACATGTTGGCAAATATTTAACAAAATAAATAAAAATATATTTTATAAGTTGCATCTTTTTTTAGAAACATTGAGTCCTTAAAAGTATTTTATGATTTATGAAGGCAATCTGACCTGTTCTTGTCTTTAAACATTTTTGGCCTAAAAATAGTGCCTCTCTAAGATACAAATAGTTATGTATTTGGATGAGTGAATTTTGTGGAAGTAAAAATGATGACTCTTCTGCACTAGTGTGAAAATGATTTCTAATAATGGAGAGCAGTTAGAATTGCATTAATTCCTAGTTGTTAGAAGTGGTAACATGCATATTAGCCTTAGTCTTCATGAAAATGGAGGTCTCTCCAAGCCAGAGTGATAATTAAATACATTCATAGTAAGGGTTTCCAGTGTTCTGGGAGCCATGGAGAATTATTTAAATTCACTTATTGATATCTCACTCCATGATGTAATTAGCTGTTTTTAGAAAGGACTGTATTTTCTTGGAGGTAACACTTGGAGGAAGAAAAAAAATGAAATTTTCATCCAAGAATCTTTCCAAATGGGTGAGGAATCAGTGACCAGGCACAGAATGGCAAATGTTAAGCTTACATTTTTCAGGTTTTTTTAATTTGAGAAACAGCTGAGTCCTGATTAGCTTTGTGGTCTAGGCCAGGACGAGTTCCAGACTATCAAAATGCATTAATATATCCCAACAAGAGGTGACAGAAGACTGCCAAAACCCCTCAACTCTAAATGATTCCGTACTATTGAATTACCAGAGAGATGAACAGGAGATCAATATGCATACGCAATGTCAGCTATTTATCATTGAGCTCAAAATATTTATCATTCATCTCCTTTTCTGGAGGTGACTTAAGGTGATAGATAGGATTGTACTACATTATATTTTGGGTTTCACATTAGGAGACTTCCCAAATCTTTTTATCATTTGTTATTTAATCCCTAAATAATAGAGGATAATTAGGAAAATATTGATGTTGAAAAGTTGTTGAGAAAATATTTTGAAGAAAAACTCAGGGTCATCAAAATAGTGGACAACTATGCAAAGGCAAACAAAACTGCTCTTCTCCACTTTTGTAATTCAGGACACAGTCCACCATACATTTATAGTTTCTGTCTACGTAAGATGTATGTCTTAATTAACTAGCTCTAAGTCTTGGGGTATAGAGATCCTCAAAGGATCCATGAACTTGTATGGGAAATATCTATATCACTCCTGTCTATGTTTTCCTCTGTTACTTGTTTTGAGTTGTGTCTGACTTTTCTGTCTATCATAGCACTCCAATGGGGTTTTCTTAGCAAAAAATACAAGGGTGGTTTGTAATTTCCTTCTTCAGTGGATTCTTTAAGTGACTTGCTTAGGGTCACATAGCTAGTTAGTCTCTAAGACTGGATTCAAAATCAGGCTTTCCTTACTCCAGCCCCAGTGCTTTATTCACTAGACTACATAGCTGTCCCTTTATATATGTACTTATATCTACATTTGTATCTATCGGTAACTATCTTTATTTACATTAATTTCTAACAAATGTAGCATTTCTTTCAATTATGAAAGTGGAACAGTGGTCGAATATAGAAGGAAACCACTAAACCATACATAAGGATCTCTGAGAGCTGCATTTTGTTATCTGTGGTTTTTACATTTTTACTTATTTTGTTAAATTTTCCCAATTGCATTTTAATACGGTTTAGACTGCACTCAGAAGTATTGTGGGCCACATGTGGTCTGTGGGCCATATGTTTAACACCTCTGATGTAGATAACAAATGTTATTTTCTGAGAAGTGGTACATAGGTTTTCCTAAACTGTCAAAAGAATACATAATGAAAACAAACGTCAGAAATCCTATTCTAATAATTTTATATCCAACTGCAAGTCATACTAGTGTAATTAACTTTGCTCGGGCATGTTACTGTGGCTCATAGTATGGGCACATTGTCATCCGAAAAGAGAAGCTCAAAGTTCTTAATGTCTATATGAAGCTCCTTTTCAGCTTGCAATCTGGGATTTGGAATCCATTGTTATGTTCATCCTTCCTTGCTAAAGACCACACCATCAGAGAAATGATGACATGACTTGCACTTGACTTTGTTCTGAGTGATGGAGGGCTGTGCAGGTCACCAGCCTCACTTCTCCTCCAGAGCCTTCTGGATCCAGTGACCAGATATTCATCAGGATGACTGGAGATGACCCAGTATGCACTGGGAGACCTTGGGCCCTTTAGGCCAAGGTCTTTGCAAGTACTCACTTAGGATGAGGGAACACCCATTCATTGAATAGGACTGTTTAAGAAGTAGCCAGGGCTTGGCCCCTTTAATGAGATCAAGGAAAAGAAAGGCATCAGGTTGGGAGAGAAACAGCAACAGTTACTATTTAGAATCACTCTAAAGCTAGGAGGGTTCAGAAGAGCCCTCAGGCCCCATTGGTGTCCCAGCGTCAGAGGGTAGTAGGTTTAAGGTTTTGGAAGGGGAGAGGAAGGAGGAGGAAAGGAACTAGCCAGTAAAACCCAGTCAACTGGGCATCTTTTGTCCATCCAAATAAACAAACTCATAAATTCATGAAAGGTTTGTTGATTTGATTGTTTGCAATCTTGGTGAAGCAGAATTTTAAAGGTGATATTTTGCTTAACGAAAGTAGGTGTTTGAGGGGTTTGGGGTAAAAAAATTATTCAGTGTGATCTTCCAGCGAATTATATAATTGGTAATGATATAATCTGAAACAGAAAATCATTTTAAAAACTATAAAAAAAGCAGAATGCTCTACCAGATGCCAATTGTAAATTAAAATGTAGAATATAAAACGATGATATATCCATTATTCTTTCTATTTTTAAATAGTAATGTTGCTGTCCTTGAAACATTATTTTCATGGAATTGGAGTCAAGACAATGAATAAAGGAAGGGAACGTAAGCAGGTAGAATGAGATTTTTTTTTTTCCTCAGACAGGCCTGAATTCACCTCTTACATTCAGTCTGAGGGTTAGCTATCATTATACATTGAGTCCTGGTGAACTCATTATAGGAACCTATAATTAGAAATATTAATTAGGTATTTCACCATTAAAGTAACATCTATCCATCCATCCATTCATCCATTTATTTATTCAGAGTTGGAAAGGCCTTAGACTCCACTAAAACTTCCCCCACCATTTTGTAGGAAACTGAAACACAAAATGATTAAATGATGATATGAGATAGCAAATTCAGAATAAGAAGCAATATTTATCCTTAATTCCTATCCCAGCTAAGCTGAGATTCATGGTGGAGGTGATTGGGCAGTCCATGGGATGATGGACTCATGAAGGTAACAATATAGTTGCATCTCTTTGCTAATAGTAGAAGAAAGGATAAACAAATAAACAAATTCATATGTATATATGCACATATATTACACTACGCATATATAAAAGGATATATGTATATGTGTGTGCGCATATATATAATATAAATATACATATGTGTCTATGTATGTGTGTATTCATACATATCATGCTTCATGAGGAAATGGTTATAAATTATATTATCTTAGTCATTCTAAATGGTATAGAAACTTAGAATGAACTTCCTGTAGAAATAATTGGTTTCCCATTATAAGATGTCTTCAAGTAGAGGCTAAATGACCGCTTGAGAATACTGCAAAATGTATTTTTCCTTCAAGGAGTTGACCTTGATGGCCTTTGTGATCTCTTCCAACTTTGATATTCCATAATTCTGCAATTTCATCAAACAAAAAGCATTCATCAAGGCCTATTCTATTTCTGCTAAATATTTGACTTACAAAAACATGAAGGAAACAATTCCTACTTACAAGAAGCCTATATTTAGGGAAAATAGGAATCTAAAACATACCAAACATTCTACAGTAGATTAATGACAGATGATATAAATAGCAGTTTTCAAAGGAAGATATTCAAAATGCAAACATCATTATTAAAAATCCTCTGAATGACTAATTATTAGAGAAAATAAAATTAAAGGAACTTTGACATTCTATCTCATAAGATTTGCAAAGATTATAAAAAAAAAGAAAATGACCCATTTTTGTGTGGCTCTGGGAAACAGACACACTAAATTCACTCTGGGAAAAGCTATGAATTGCTCCAGACCTTCTAGAATGTAAGTTGGAGCTGTGCACTCCAATTCACTAAAATGTCTATAATCTGACCCATCAGCTCTCCTACTAGGCCTGTACTCCAGAAAACACTAGCACAAGAGGAAAATGATCCAACCATACAAAATATTTATAGCAGCTCTTTTTGTAGTAGCAAAAACCTAGCAACAACCAAAAAATAGTCAGGCTGGAGACTAGCAGATTGTAGATATATAATGAAAAATGTCTAAATAAGTTATGATGCATGAATGTAATAGAATATTATTACACTACGAAAAAATGAAATGGATAGTTGTGGAGTAAACAAGCAAAATCTCTATTAATTGATTCAGTGTGAAGTAAACAGAACTAGAAGTACAATTTATGCAATGAGAATATTTTAAAGAAATATCAGCATGAAATGCCTTAAATCTCAATAAATGCAATGTCCAATATGTACACACATACACATATAAACAGGGAGGGAGTGAAGAGAAGTTGCAAAAGGCAGACTTACTAACAGCTGGTAGGACAAATAAGAAATAGTCCAACAAGAAATGACAGTTAAATAATTATACTGAGAGTTAAAGTCATTTTTTTAGGCAGTGTAAGTGGCAGAGGTAAGGAGAGACTATGTTCCAGGCATGGGTGATAATCTATGAAAGACACAGAGCTAAAGACATCAGTTGGTGTATAGTGTAAAATGAACAGTAGGTACTCTAGGCTATTTTTGCTGAAAAGTGGAGTCTGTGAAGGATGGTGCTGTGTAATAAGCCTGGAAATCTAAGATGAAGTCATACAGTGAAGGACTTTAAATATCACAGGAATGATTTTTGAGAGGCAAAGAAAATTATTGAAATTTTTTGAGCAGGTGAGTTACATACAGTTGTGCTTCAAGAATATAACAGTGGTAGTTGTTTGGAGGACGGATTAGAGAGAAGAGATGATGTAACCAGAGAGACCAATTAAGAAACAACTGCATTCATATAGGAAAGAAAAAAAAATTACATTAGATAGACAAGTGAAGCCAGTATTAAATTCTCTATTCTAACTTTTGTTTTAGTTTTGAATGATTAAGCAGATAGCGTTGGATCTTTGGGAACTAAGGATCACATTGCTTGAGAATTTACATGGTGCTCACAAAGAACATATTCAATACGTATTTGCAGACTTGATTCATTTGCATTTTTTTACCATGTATACCATGAAGCTGCATATGTTTTTGATGATTAGCATTCATAGTATGTAAATCAAAATACGCAAGTCTTTTCAAGGTTTGTTAGAGGACCATTCAATTAAATTATGAAATACATTTATTGGACCCTCACTTAATAGAAACATGATGTTGTTAAGGCTTTACCTTTTATACTAAACACTCACCATACTATTTTCTAGTTTTAGAATCTGGTGCACCTCTATAGCACCTGGCCCTTAATGCCAATACTACGTAAAGCTTCTGAAACAAAGATATAGAATTTACTACATAGTGAAATGAGGAGACAATGAAAAATCTCTCTTAATCTGCAATTCAACAAATCAGGACTTTAGAGAAGTGAAAGTTAATAGGAAAACATAGCACTCATTCACAATTTAAATTGTGTATTAAATAATAATTTAATTTAGATTTAATAAGCTAGTCATTGCAGGTAAATTAAATGCCACTTGATGATGAAAACACATTATTTATTCAGATTAACAGCTATTAGTGTCTCACCACACCCTGCTGTGTCTTGTTGCTTAGAAGATATTTTCCCATCATTTACAAAAGTTTTTCTCTGCCCACTGAACTAGGGATAGCAGTTGTAGAGTTGTAAACAGCCAATCAAAACCAAATTGTTTCTTTGACAGTTTCTTTTGTCTTGCATATAATGGTTTGTTGCTTTAGGATAAATATTACTTGAACTTTGGACTTCGGATATTTAGAGGAAACAAAGGTAAAATTTTGTTCTGAAGAACAAGCACAATGAAAAATATAATTTTTTCTACCTTATGCACAGAATGTTATATCCAATAAATAACCAAAACTTTAATTTTGCTAAGAAGGATACTTGCTCCCACTTAATTAATATTAGCATTTGGTTGAGAGTATTTGTGCTATAGGTACTGTATGATATGCAAATATATTCTATTGATTAAAATTAAAATACTATCACAACAATTTGGTGATTGCACTGAGAAACTTGTGGACAATTATTCCATTTCATTGCTTGATCCATGTAATTCTTCTACTGAAGTGGGTTTGAGGTCGAATCTTTTTGTGACTTCCACAAAGCATAAATTGACCAGATGATTGCCAATTGTTTTCTTAATCATTTGTTGTTAGGGTAGCCAAATTTTCCTTAAATGTGTGTGTGTGTGTGTGTGTGTGTGTGTGTGTGTGTTTCCCTTGTAGTCTACAGTTACAGATATAGGGTCAGAGGAAGAACTTGACGAAAAAGGCATGATGGGAACTCAATCCATGGATAGAATCTCAGGAAACTTTTGTTTTCAACATGACCTATAAGTCACTGACAATAATGCAAACTCCAGATATGTAATAAAGAAATATTTTCAGACAAAAGTGAAAAAAAGAAGGGGGAATTGGTTCCCACAGTAAAACCCTAGCATCCTCAATCACCAAAAATGTGTTTATTCTTTGTCAAATGTGCTTGCTGTGACCAGAAAAGGCTTCATCTATATAGCCTTGACTTCTTTCATTGGTATGACACTTTAAAAACATATTCAGTGCACTTTCACATCCATCATCTCCTTGATACTTCTATATTTGTCCTTATGTATGTGATCCTGACCTTGTGAGGAAGGCTGACCATGTGGTATTCAACTGAAATCCATTGTAAGATTATTTCTTGCAGCAGTACACTGGATTAAATACAGCCTTTTTTTCTTGCTGGGAGGAGGAAGGGAGGAGATGTTTTCTGATCATGATTGAGTTGCTCTGGACATGGAGGCTTTTGAAGGTTGTCTTTTGTGGGCTAGATATGGTGATTGATTTTTATTACAAAGCTCTAATTGATTAGACTAGATCTCCCACCAAAACTGACAGCAAGATTTCATTCTTCAGTTCCTTAAGTTAAACCCATCAGGGATTTATTGGACATCTATCTGTTCCAAGTGAAGAGTTACAAGTTAAAAGAAAGAATGGTTTACTGTAGGGGTTGACAGCACATGGCACATATGCCAAAGATGGCACATAGTATGATTTTCACTGACATGTAAAATGGTAGAGACAGAAAATATCACAACTATAACCAGACCACAATTTCAGGCTTTTCCATTAACTCATTGAGATTCCTTAAGCATGCTTTACAAGTGGTCAAGGTTTAGGTTTCATCATAAAATGAATTCTCCTAACTTCTTAAAAGGCAGACAGAAGATGCTTGTTAGTTACATTGTATGGTTAAGAGTCATGGAATACTTCAATTCTAAGGAATTAAAGTAGAGAGTCACCTTTGGTTTCATGAAAAGGCATATGATAGGTTTCAGTAAGTTATAACACAACCTTGGCCAAGAACTGGACAAAAGAAAAGGCATAAAGGATATTCTCAGAGAAGGATGATCGAAAATGAAAATAGATCAGTCACAGAACAAGACTGAGGGAAGTGTTACATATGGTACATTAATAGTCACACAAAATAAAGAGACTTAAAAAAAGGTCAAAGCACATCCTGAAGAGGAGTTAGGTGAGGAAAGAGATGCGTTATCAGACATTGATAGGTTGTACTCTGCACTGCATTGATAAGATCACAGATTCATTACAAAAGCAAAGGATCTAACAAGGAAAGATCATATTTTTCTAAGATCTGTAATCATACATTCTTACTGAGGTGTACTTATTTTTAAAAAAATGTGTGGAAGAAAAAGAAAGGGAGAGGTGACTCAAAGGACAAGGGAGAAATATGGCTAGCTAAGTAGGCATATTTTCCATGATGTCATATCTACGAGAAGTGAAGTAAAAGTTACCTTCAAGAATATGTATGATTAGAAAAGGTGGGTCAATGATATGGTACAGAGGACTGTAGTAGATGAGTACTACATTAATATTGGTCTACATAAAGGTTGTCAACATGCTGAGATGAGGATTTATTAGAAAATATAGAAAAAACCTCTCACAGGAGCAGGTAATACATATATTATGGTCTACATACATCAATAGGGGACATATGCACCTTGATGAGATTACATATGGATTAAAGTATTGAAAGAACTTACAAGAAAAGCTATCAGATATAGAGGAGTATGAAAGAAACGATGTGGGATTTAGAGATAGGAGTGTACACTCTAGTTTTGCTACTCCCTATTGACCTTATATTTACAAATATTCATGATGAGTCTAATTAGCAAGACTGATATTTAAATCACAGGAGTCAGTTTTTACTAACATTATATATTATGGCTTCAAGAAAATCAACCCTGGAAAATAGTAGAATCTCCTTTACTTCTCTCTGAACATCATCAAATTTCCTCTATTCCTACCAAAGCAAGTTTTTCTTCTTTTTGATACTGAATCATTCTACTCTAAAAAATAAACCAAACCTCCTTACCCCCCAAAAGAAAAAAAATGAAACACTCACACTTTCTACTTGGTTGCATCTCTTTTTCTTAGATCTTTCTGTAAGGATGCTTTACAAGGCTGGACAAAAGAAAAACAATCCTAATTTATACATAGGTGATGGAAATAGCACTATAACCACCAGCTATATTTTGAACTATGTTTGACTGTCTCTGAAGAAGAACATGAGAATTAACTCAGTCAAAAAAGTACATATGTGCAACCAGTTACATATGCATATACACATATGCATATATATATATATATATGTATATATGTGTGAATATATAAGAATGAGTGCATATGAATATATATATACACATATAATGTATGATTCTAGGTACAAATATGTGTATATATTTTACATATATTCCAGGCCCATGAAATAAATGTCTACATGTATATGTGTGTATATATATATATATATATATATATATATATATATATATATATATATATATATATATATATATGTGTGTGTGTGTGTGTGTGTGTGTGCATATATTTATATATAGAGATTTTAATAATATCTGTGAAGACTGGGAAAGTTCAGCAAATTAGACTTTCCTCTATTCCCTCTGCTGCAAGTTATCTCTCCTCTAAGATTTTTGGGTATTTGCTAAACATCTATGATTGCTTTTGTGGGAAGCTGTCTTTATAAAAAGTCAGAGAGAGCTTCCTAGTTTACATACTTGACTGGGATCGGAGATTTAGTAAGACTCAGAGATTCTGTTTTGAATTCAATTATTCCTGACTCCAACCCCAAGGATAAACATAACTGCCCCCTTAAAAGAAAATGAACAAAATGGCTAGATGACAAAATGAATAGGCCAATGGACTTGTAGTCAGGAGCAACTGAGTTCAAATCTGGTCTCAGACACTTACCACCTGTGTGATTCTGGGCAAATCATTTTACATCCGCCTGCCTCAGTTTCCTCATCTGTAATTATAATAGCACATACCTTCTAGGGTTGTTGTGAAGACAAACATAACAATATTTTTAAAGAGATTTAAAGATCTGAAAGCATAAACACCAATTAGTGTTTTAGTGTTGTTGATGGTGATTTAATTTTAATGTAAGAAAAATATCCATTTTTATTTCTTTCCAGAGAGCAAACAATTGTGGAGTTAGAAATAATTGTCTATTAATAGAAGCATTTTAACAGAAAGAAGAAAGAGTAATTGAAATTAAATATTGTGAGATTGAAATGGACATATTAGGCATCAAATAATAGCTAAAAGTTCTCTTTCTCTTTACTGCAGAAGTGAGGGGTTTCATATATTATAAAACATCCTCAATGTGTTGATAACCTTTGCTAATTTATAAAATCATTTTAAAAAATCTTTATTATAAGGAATGGATTTCTGAGAAGTAACTGAGGGAGGAAACAAATAAAATTATTTTATGAATGTATAGGTATATATCCATATTGGTATATAGGTATATCAGATACACACATATGTAAATATATGTTTGCAATATACATGCATGCAGATATATGTTTATACACTAATACCTATCTTTGGATGTGTGTATGCATACATATACTTACATATATGTTTATACACACATTCACACATGTATAATTTTCTGCCTTACCGCTCCGTAGGTTCTTTATTAAGAGTAAGAGGATTTTAACACTAAACAATGAGTATGCTGTCTATGTTACTAATGGTCACCTGTGTCTTCAGACTTGATACTCTCTTTCATACATAAACACACACACACATGCACACACACACACAAATACTTTTTCCTTTCACTGCCTGGAGTTGCTTATTCTACTTTTATCTTTTTATGAAATGAATTAAAATATTCAACAATGCAGTGGTTGGGTGGTAGAACAATGAAATCACATATGACAAGCAAACACTAAAAATAAAAATAAAACTTTTCTCCCCAATTTCACATGAACCCATAGGGGAAAAAATATAAAGCCAATGGATAAGAAAAAAATAATATCCAAAGTTCTTCCTAAGATTGTTTATTTTTGATAGGGATCTCCATCCCACTTTTTTCCTAGGTCACAGTCTATGTTCTCTGATGAAAGAACTGACTGTTAAAAAATAATTAAAAACATGAATTGGTTCTAGATAAATCGCTTTGCCACTTCATGTTTAGGAATTCTTAAAAGTGTTATAATACAAGTTCTGTCATATTCACTTATTGCTTTTTTCTTCCTCTACCAGCTTGAACCTTTCCATGGTTATAAGTCTAAAGGCTTTATTCTGCATGTGATTTAGTTGCTTAACTTACTTTCCTTTGGTAGTGTGGTTTGCATCCTAGTGCTGTGAACTCTGTTAATATTCCCCTTTCTTTTAATTCTATAATTTAGTTATGTGAAAGGGATTAATTCAGTAATCAAAGTCATGAGCCTATAACACAGAGAGCTTTTCTTTAGGGCGTCTGATGGTTACTTCCCCATGGATGATATGGGCTTGACCATCAACACCATGGTGAGAGTAAAAGAGATAGCTCTTAAATGGATTTGAGGATCTGGGGTTACCAAGAAAATCTTGTTGGTTGACTCAACTCTGGGGAGCATGAATGATGATTGGACCAGCTACTTCTACAAGCGGACCTATAGATTAAGACCAGCAGACTTATTGTTATCAATATTTTCACTTTCTCATCCCTGTATCGCTGTTCAGATTAAAGGCTATCAGGTATCTGGGCTCTGGAGAAAGGAAAAATCTGATTTTGCATAGTCTAACCCCCAGGAACCGCTAATGACTGCTTTAAGATAGAAGCAAATGAATTATATGTGCTTTTCTCTAATTCATCCTCCATTCACCTTTCAAATTTATCTTCCTAAACTACAGGTCTGACCATCTATATATAAAGTACTGGTTTGACTGTCTATTCAAACGCCAGTGTCTTCCTATTACCTCTGGAATCAAACTTCAAAACTTGCACCTTTTTTCAATATCATAACCTTTTAATCCCTTCTTATACTGTACAGTGAAGTGACGCTGGCCTTCTTGCAGATCCTCATACAAGAAATGTCATCTATGAACTCCAGGATTTTTTTAAGATTTAAATTTATTTTATTTATTTTTAGTTTTGAACATTCATTTCCACAAGATTTTGAGTTCCAAATTTTCTCCTCGTCTTTCCCCTCCCTGAGATGGCATGCATTCTGATTATCTTTCCCCCCATTTTGCCCTCCCTTTTTCATCCCCCTCTCCTCCTCTTCCCCTTTATTTTTTTGAAGGGCAAGATAGATTTCTATACCCTATTGCCTATATATCTTATTTCTCAGTTGCATGTAAAAATTATTTTTCATATTTGCTTTTAAAACTTTGAGTCCTAAATTCTCTTTCTTCTTCCCTCCCCACTCACCCCCATTGAAAAGGCAAGCAATTCAATATAGGTTATACATGTGTAGTTATGCAAAACACCTCTTTAATAGTCAGGTTGTGAAGACTAACTATATTTCCCTTCATCCTATTCTGTCCACCCAATTATTCCATGTGCCTTTTCTAAATAAAGTATTTGTTTCAGACTAACCCTTCCCCCAACCTGCACTCCCTTCTGTCGAAGTCCAGGAATGTTTACCCACATTTCACAAGAAGCCTTTCCAAATCACCCAACACTCGTGTCTTCCCTCTGTGGTTATCTTCTCCCCCACTCCCACTTTCTTCTCTCTCTTGTAGATATACCCCCCAGGACTTAGTGTGATACATAGTAGGCACTTTATAAATGCTTGCTGACTTCCTTCACCCCAACTTTCCCATCTCCTTACAAGAGAGGGGGATATCTTATAATGGACTTTTCTAGCATATGTGATGCCAGCAAAAATGGCAATGAACTAGTTTCTGCAGAACATTTGGCAGAAACCTAAACTCATAAAATCATTTCCTTCTAGAGGGATGTTCTTGGATGATGTTCCTGGATGCCCTTACTAAGACAAGGATGGATTTGTCTTCCCAAGTCGTGTGATTCTAGAATGTAGCTTTCAATCCAGAAAGTAAAAACTTCTTACTCAGTGCCAGCCTTGGTGGGGGCATAAAGATCTCTTGAACATAACTTTACTTTTCAGAGCTAGGGCCTCAAGTCTTCTAGGGATAAAGTAACATTTCCTTAGCAATATCTTGGAGAAAACAGAATTCTTGGCATGATCCTAATAGCTACAAGAAAAGTAAGAGATAAAGATTTGAAATGGGAGTAAAATGGCTAAGGAATCTGGAAGTTATCATCTATTATTCCAGCACTCTATTTGTAGTTAGGTGGCAGAGTAGATACAGTGCCCATCCTGAAGCCAGGAACACCCATCTTCCTGAGTTCAAATCTGGCTTGACACAGTAGCTTTTTGACCATGGGCAGATCACTTAATCCTTTTTTGCCTTAGTTCTTCATCTGTAATATGAACTGGAGAAAGAAATGGCAATCCATTCCAGTCTCTTTGCCAATAAAATCCCAAATGGGGTCAGGAGGAGCTGGAAGTAACTGAAATGACTGAACAACAATAATCTGAACTTTATGGTGCCAATTGGATAGGACTTCCCTGTCTTGCAAATGGAAAACATGTTATTTGCTTTCTAGAGGGAGTCTAAACTGGGGGCTACTATGAGTCTGGAAGGAACCATGGGAAATCTTGTCAAAATATCACAGCCTTACTTTTGAGGCTGACCCATATTTTTCCTTCTAAAGGGAAATGTGAGCATTTTATGCACGTATGTTTGTATGTATACATGTTTAGATTTTTTATCCATTAATCCATTTGTCATTCATTCATTGCATGTGTGTGTGTGTGTGTGTGTGTGTGTCTGTCTGTCTGTCTGTCTGCTAATGGACTTCTATGGATCTTTTCAGGCGTTAACACCTAAAATAAAATGCCATTCTCTACATGATGTCCATGTGTTTCTTTGAATCCTTTTATGAAATTTGGGGATTCTTTTTTCCCTCTTTTCCTTCCATTTGCAGAAACCTAGATGTAACATCTAGGAAATTCTGGAGTTGATTTCAGTATAAACTCTGCTCAGTGACCAAGAGCTGATACTAGAGAATGCCCCAATTAGAGTCAGTCCTGGAAACGAACTACTTCCATGTTATGCCAGAGGCTTTCAAAAGTCTTGGACCACAGGTCCTATAATGAAATCTTTTCCCCTTTTTCTACTCTGCTGTGTAATCTCAAGGCTTTTGTTGACTAAAGCCACCTCATGAGGCTCAGAAGTCTGCATAAATATGACAGTGCTCAGGCTAAGAAGATGCCTATGAGATGTTTTTTCCTTTTTAATTCTGAGTTTTGGTTGTAGGTATAGAAATATTTTATAGTGGCATAGCCTCCCTTTGTGTTTAAGTTTCTAGGAGGAAAACAATCAAAGCATTATATCCTCCTTTCAATGATCAATTTTCATAAGAACAGAGAGCTGAAAAGTCAAACTTTCTATGAATGTCTTGAGCATGGTGGATAACTAAGCAGAGGTGGGGGAACTGTTACTTTGGGCAAAAGAAATAGAAAAGTAAGGATTTTTGCTAAGAGGGGCAAAATAGCTTTTGAATGTCATCTTCCCTTGGAGGAATAAAAATCCTTCATTTATTTCTCTCTCTAGACCATTCCGGTCTCATTTACTTAGTAGGTAAATGAATTTCTGTTATGCAAACAGTGTGATCTGCTGATGACTAAACTCTTGGACTATACACCTGTATTTTACAGTAATGTTATCTATCAACAAAATACACACAACTGGTCTACACAATTCAAACAAAGGCAAAATCAATTTCCATGGTAATGACAGTTGACTCTTCTGTAAAACATAGAAGGGGGTAGACCAGTTGATTACTATGCTTCCTTTTAGCTAAAATCCTGTGATGTTCAGGGTGGTCTGGGTATCTTGAGTTCCATAGACCTAATTCCTTATTTTGTTTGAAAATTGAATGTGATACAAGATTTGTTTTCATGTTAATCAGCAGATTATGAGTATACTTTATGCTGTCATTGCATTTAATGGCCTCTTTTTATAAAACACTTCACAGTTGTAAAACTTATTATACACAGGATCTCATATGATTTTTGTAAAGTTGCGTAGATTCAGCAAGCTTAACCCCAGGTGACTTAACCAAGGTGACACAACTAAGAGGCATAGTGAAGACTTCACATAGAAATTAGAGGCAGATCACTAGAGCTGAAACTAGTCTTAGGCAGATCAGAAACAGATCAGAAGGCATAAGCAGACAGGGATTCAAACACTTTAATAGGGGATTTAATGAGGCTTCATATAACATCTTACAACTAGGTTCAGTAAGTCAACTTGTCAAGTATAAAATGTAAAGATATAGCTAGACAGCAGTTCGCAAAAACAAAACAAAAAAAATCCAGAGGTTCTAGGAATTGCAAACTCAGTATAAGTGATCAACACAACTTCATTGCTCTGAAAACTGATGTGATTTTTAGGCTCCTTAAATAGAATCATAGCATTCAGGAATAAAGAAAGGATGATCCTTTAGTAGAATGTTATATAGAGTTCTGGATCTAGATCTGGAATTAGATAGAATATGGATAATGTGGAATATCCAGAGGAGGATAATTTGGATGGTGAAGACTTCAGTTGATGCCACATGGGATTTGGGATCTCCAAGAAACTGGGAGTATCTAGATTAGAGAAGGGAAAATGACTTAGAGAGGAAGGAATTTACAGCATATGGGAAGAAATTGTAGAGAAGTGAGATGTGGATAACGTAAGAAAAAATTCCTTATAATTAATAATAATTAATAATTCCTAAAAATTATCCAAAAACAAAATGAGGTTTCTTAATAGTGGACACACCTCCATGAGAGATGCTCAAGTAGGACATGGGTGCTGTTGAGCTCAAAGTTTGGCTTGCACTAGTTGGACTCTGAAGCCCCTTTTTTCAACCTGGAGTTTCTGTGTGAAGTCATTCAAATATCCTAGAAGCCTCAGTCTCATCATTTGTACAATTAGGATAGTAATGCTTCTTATACTTTCCTCACAAGGATGAGAGAGGGTTCTCAGGAAAATGCTTAGCATTTAAAGAGCAAATAAATATGAATTATTGAATTATTCCTTACTTTTTACTGATGAGAAAACTTACTGATGAGTAAGATTCTTTGGTATACCTCAAATCATCCACTAGTACCTTGGATCTTCCTGCCAGGACCACAGCATGGATTAAAATGATGGCTCAATTTAGGCTCAGGTTACTGACCCAACACATCATGTTAATACTATCAAGAAGTATGTGGGTTTACGCAAGAACAAATACTTTAGAGAACGGGGAATAAAAATAAAACAAAAATCACACAGAAAAAGAGATTTTTCTTGTAAGTTGCCATTTGAATTTCAAGTGAACTGTTTTATAGAAGTTGTTACAGTCTAAATACAATGTGATGGTAAATTAAATGTAGCTGCTGAATTTAGTTTTATTTCCTAGTGCAGAGCTGTCCACACTTTAAAACCCTTCATGGTGGAGCAGTTGCCATACTTTTGTTAATGTTAGACTAAGACCACATGACAGATTAATTATGTACAAGCTAGAGCTACAAATAAGAAAAAGAAAGACAGCACCTGCACTACAAAAGCTTATAATCTATTGAGAAAAGATAACATGCAAAAGGAAACTGGAAAGCATGGAAGACAAAGCAGGGGAGATCTGGGCAGGAACATTACATTCCATGAAATTCAAACCAAGCAGAATTCTTTGGGTAACAAGCAAAGCTACAGATAGAAAATGGAGAGTTAAGTGGAAAATCCAAATGCTAGTTAAGGAAAGCTTTGAGAAGAGTTTAGTGTTCCATCCTCTAGTCCATCAATCAGAGAGGAGAGGAGGCTAAGGGAGTTCAGAGAATACTGAGTACGCAAAGCTGAGATGACAGCATGATGATGAGATTTCAGTGATCAGCTTGTCTTGGGTGAGCACCATGTGATCTGCAGATTGAAAACAGAGGAAGAAGGAACTGTATCATATGCAAATAGTACTACCACTATTGTATACATTATTTTATGAGTAAAAATTTCTATAGTTTTATCCCTCTGATGTTGATCACACAGCACTGAAATTCTCAAATTTAATATGCTTACATAATGAATCACGGAAACAAAATATTCATTACTTATTTGTGTCTTTTCCCCCTCCTCCTCCTCTTCCTTCTCCTTTTCTTTATTCTTCCTTGAAATTGCATATCAGTAAGTACCCTGACATACACAGGGGGACCTGCTATCACAGATTCTTAGGTCTGTATTTCTAGAAGAAAAGGTAACTTTGAGGGGTTAAAAATTTCCTTTAATTAAGCACTGTATCATTCACTTAATTCAGGGGAAAAAGTCAACACCTTGAACTTCAGAGAAAATACAGAGAAATCTAAATCAACAGGCAGTACCTCCAAATTGTCTGACAGTAAACAACACATACATCACAATTCAACAGTCAGATACAACTGTCTAACCTTATATATATACATAGCTACCAGAGAGGGAAACACCAACATCTGGGTTTTAAAAGCTGGAGGCTGCTTAGAGGCTTCCCAGAGTCTCACTTGGCACATAAAGCTTTTTCCAAAACCTAAGACCCAAAGTAAAATTTCATTTCAGTATCTTTATATACCTTTTAGAGCCAGAGGGCATCAAAACCCTTGAGAACCATTGCCTCATTAACAAATGATTTCAGCCTTCCTACAAATCTTCCCAGACCCATTAATGAGTGGGGAGTATCTTCCCATTAACAATCAAAATTATATTAACTGCAAGCAAAAGAAAAGAATTATCAATACAAAGCACTATATCATTTTATTTATGCTTCTTGTTTTTGCATCACATACATTTCTGAATATATCCCTCCTCCACTACTCAGGCAACCATCTTTTATTACAACAAAGATTATAAAATACAGAGTAAAGAATTGTACATCAAAACTAAACCATATAGCCATATCTGATAGTATATATAGTATTCAAACTCACAGTATCCTACTACTCCAATGAAGAGAAGGAGGTGCATTTTCTCAAATCCCCTCTAGGATCATGCTTTATAATTATAATTATACAGCATTCAGATTTTTGTCTTACTCTTTAAATGTACAATGTTATAACTCAAATTATTTAGTTGAAACTCTCATTTTTTAAAAGATGACAATACTGATTCTTTGAGAAGTTAGGTGACTTTCCCAGAGTAACATAGTAAGAATACAAGGCAGAATTTGAGCCCTGTTGCTCTGTTAGGCCATCCAGTACTCTCTGTACCACAAGTTACTGATTTCTTGGGTCTGTTTATTATACTTTGACCAAATACATGTATGTTATAGCATGCTTCTCTCTGTATCTTACCTCATTAATTACCTTCTATAGATTTTTGACAGAAAAATAATTTTCTCTGTCCATTTCCAGTATTCATAACTGGTTTTGGAAAGATGGTTCTGGGGAAGTAGATATATTGCATACAAGAATATTGCTCTGAATTAATTTTGCAGCATCAATTCTGATTTCCCTAAGAGGATAGCACAATAAAGTCCTTTCTTTAACCACTCACAGTCTAGGAGGAGGGCTATAGAGGGGGTACAGACTCCATAATTCAAAATCTTAGTGTACTCCTTAGAGTGCTTAGTGCTCTAGCAATTAGTACAGTGCCTGGAACATAGTAGGTGCTTAATAAATATTTATTGACTTGCTGACTATTTTAGGACTAATATAACAATGTCTTGTCAACTCAGTGAAGTCCAGTAAACACACTGGACATCTGAAATATCAACAAATCAATAAACCATATTCATTAAATATCTATATGCAAATCAACACAAGCTGACTCCATTATTGGGTAAAGACCATAAATATACAAAAAATAACTAGCAATACAAGGGAGTATATAGTATCACATGAATAATAAGTAGAAAAGTAAAATCCATAAATATCACCTTTATTCTCTTTGCATAACTCTCCACTGGGGTCTACACAGTGTTGGGAAGTACTAGAGTAATCAGACAAAAAAGGGAGCTCTTTGAATAAGGGGCAAGTGGTCAGGAAAGGCATTGTGGAAGTGGCAGGATTCCAGTTTAGCCTTAAAAGATTTAGATGGAAAGAAAAGATGTTAAAGTCATTCCTGGGAAATTCAGCTGGAATAAAGGTAGAGTGAAAGAAAACACATAGTGGGTTTTTAAGAGAATAAGGAGATCAAGAATACTGATATTGAAGTCTACCTTCTGCTCCGTGAAGGGGTGGTATTTTAGAGGTATGGAATGATGCAAACCTTTTCAGAATATTGATTTGTTTTTCATTATTACCTATAACAAAAGATTGTTCTATTAGGAGCATAGAATCATTAATGATGGGGAAACAAAGAGAACATAAACATATCTTAAAAATAAAATAGTAAATTAATACTTCTATTTGTCTTTTGGAAAAAAAGAGAGCAGATTAGCTTAATCAGCAATTCAAGCATACTTAGTTGAAATTACCTGCATGTGCATCTCACTCATCTTCATATTCTGGTGCATAGGGCTTAGAGATGAGAGATCAGGGATAGGATCTTTTTTCAAACTATTCATTTATTTGGCAAATATTTGTTCAGCTGCTTCTCAGAACAAGGCTTTGGGTATTGTCAGAGACATCATACCTGTCTTCAAGCAGTGGATCACTCAACAAAGGACATAACATGTACATAAAAAATTAGAAAACAATGTATTAAGTGTCATAGAAAGGTACAAAAAATAGATGTAGAAAGTAGGGAGAAATATTTTTCCTCTGAGGTGATTAGATTGGGTTTTACAGAGGATGAGAAAAAAAGTTGCAATTTAAAGGATAGATAAAATTTCACTAGGCGGTGATTAGGATAGAGATAATTTCAGATGAAAAAATGGACCTTTTGAGCAAAAGACAACATAGAGTGAATTTCTGAAATGCACAATTGTCTAATTCAATAGGAGCTGGGGTGCAGATACACAAATAATGGGATATGAAAGCAGATAAATTGGTTTTATGCTCCAGAAGTTTTTGAGTTCTTGGCTTCTGAGTTTGAATTCTATTCATAAAGACACTGAGGAAATCATGAAATGCTTCTCAACAGGGTGATGCCATGGGAGAAAGGAACATTTAGTAAGTACCTGCTCTGTGCCAAGGCATTGCACTAAGCACTTTACAAATATTATCTTCTTGGGTCTTCGTAACAACCTGGGGAAGAAGAGAAAACTGAGGTCCATGATCATTAAATGACTTACCCAGGGTCACATAGAAAGTTTCTGGTGCTGTATTTGAACTCAGTATATCCTGACAGTGCTTTATTCACTGAACCACATAGCTGACATGTTCAGAGTTGTTTTTCAGATTAAACTAACTGGGAGTGGAGTGATTAAATACAGGAAAATAGATCAGACAAAGAGATATTAAAATGATTTAGAAGTGAGTTCACTAAGCTCTGAACTAGAGTGGTGGTAGTTGGAAAATAAAAGGAAAGAATGGTTTTTGAAAGATTCTACAAAGTTATATTCGATGGTACTTCATAAATGTTTAGATCTGGAAAACAAGAAAAAGGGAAAAATCAAGGGTGATTAAATAATTGAGGCTGAATGAATATAAGAAGAGTGGGTGTCATATATAGAAAATGAGAAGTCATGGGAAACCACTAGTTGGGGTATAAGCAGAGACATTACACTAAAAACAAGTTTAATAAACTAGAGAAATCTGTTTACGTATAAGCTTTTACTCATCTTTCTATATCAACACCCTTAACATTCTAAATTTAAATAAGTATTGAAGTTGCTATCTGCACTATTTGTCAACAATATAGCAACAACAAAACAGCAAAATATTTACAATGTATCAGCCATGAGGCAATGTATACTGCCAAAGTTACCTTTAACTATGATTACAGATGTTGATGCCTCAGTGCCAGAAACATAGTCCCACCATTTAATTCTTTTAGGATACCAATTAAATCATGTGAAAAATTGTTGTCATATTTCTTCTCAAAATAAATGATAAAATTTGTTCTCTTAAAAATGTTTTTCAATTTTTTCTTTGTCCTTTCTTAAGTCATCATCATATATGGTCTTTTTAGAATAACATAACTTTCAGACTCATCATCGAGCCCCCATAGAATGATAGCTAAAGGATCACTCTACAATCTCATTGTCTCTTAAAGATACAATAACGATATCTGTATACTATATGAAAGAGCTGGCAACATGCTAGAAAATGCCTTTCTTTTATAATGGTTTAATAGAACTGGATCAGAAGTCACAGTAGACCTGATTTAGTAGGCTTAAAAACTGTATCATTATACATTTTTTCTTGTCTAAATTTAAAGGAAGCTAAATTTGAATATGAATTTATTATCTATGGTTAAGACATAAGCAATCTATCACCTTTAGGTTAAATTTAATAGTTTCATTTCTGAAATTTACATAATGGGCCCTATAGAATACCAATTTTTTTTCATAACTGCATTTTCCAAAGTAGTTTATCTTTTATCATTTACAACAATTGATTCCAATAAATATAATACCTGCAGGATTGGTTTTAGTTATTATCTTTATGTGCTTCTCCAATAAGTTATCTTCAAAGTATTTGTCGACATTATATATGAGTCGATGAAAGGTCTAACAGAGATAAATGTACAGAGATCAGCAAAACTTTGTTGCAGGTAGATATGAATAAAACGTCTGGCATGAAGAAGAATCATTTATCTATCTCCTATTATGTGAACACATTTTGTTAGATGCTATTTAAGCAAAGACAAAAATAAGATCTTCCCTGCCCTGAAGGAAATACAGCTCAACACATGGATAAGTAAATGCAAGGGAATTGAAGGAGAACAGAAGACTTATAATTCAGGACAATAAGAAAAGCTTCACATCAGAAAGTGAATCTGATCTGAGCCTTTAAGGGAGATAATCTTGTTTATTGATCAATTGTTTGATAAGTTTGGATGAATCATATTAATTAACAATTATATTTAATTAGCAATGTAATGAGTGATCCCTAGGCTTGGTTTTGTAACATCCCTTCTGTAGGTTTTCTGTAGCTATCTCAAATGATGAGTAAACACACACATGCACACATTTCATTAAAAATAAATATATGTCACAAGCCATGATTATAGTAGAAAACAGCAGGCATGACAGAATCAATAAGATGTGTTAGAAGTCAAGAAGGGCTAAACATCTCCAAAGACACAAGTAACTTCCAAACCTGACTCTAGAGAAATGAATAGCTTTGCTGGGGTGTACATTTGCAAATTATGTATCTGCCAGAAACTAGAATGCTGTAACATCTTTCTTACTAGTCTGTGTTATGTATATGAACTTTTGCCTAGAAGCTAAGATATAATGTTTTTTTCTCTATGGAATAACTACATCCATATGTGAGCAAATACACTATTCATTTTTGGTCCCTGCTTATTGGAAAATAACTGGAATAATACTGACAGATACTCTCATGTATAATAACCAAGAAGGAATGATGATGGTAACGATGCTATGTCCTCTACAACTACAAAAAACAACCTTCCATTTCATAAGCAATGTGTTTCCATTTCTTCTTTCCCTTTCTCTATTATGGCCTATTTCACCTTTATAGAAAGTCAAGTTTTTCTTCTGCACATCTTCTAGCTAGGGAAACTATTTAGAAAATTGGTTCCTTTTAGTTTGGTCTCATGCAGGTCTGACCTATTTTATCTTGTTATAATGATGGAGAGTTCCACTCCTGGTGAAATTTAGCTTCGAAGATTTTTGTACTGCTAAAAAAATATAGATAACCCCTTATGACCAATAGGAAGAAACATATTCCATATTTTAATCAAACTATTTCTCAATTACATTTAATATTCCCTTGCAAAACCCCTCAAAATGCATGTACCTGTACATAAAATTGACACAGATACAATTTTATTTACAAATGACAGTCAAAATGACAGATTGTAAAGGAAATGAAATTATTTAAATCATTTAACCAGGTGATTCTGAGTAAAATACACTACCCTTAAATATCTAGGTAGTTTGCTCAAATCATGAGTCAATTCTCTACTTCACTGTATATTAGAACATTTATAACCTAAATGCAAAAGTCATATAGAGGGTTATTATTTTGTCAGTTCAGTTTGATCAAAATATCAATTAAACTGCTATTCATTAAGAACCTACTATGTGCCAGGCACTATATGAAGTGATGTGGATGTGACAATTTCGCCTTTAAGGAAACTTATGTTTTAAGGAGGTTAAGAAAGACTGACTGAGAACATAAAGATAAAGTTAAGAAATACCATATATAAGTAATTCATTATGAAATAATGAGGAGACCATTAGCAGTTGGGGTAATTAGAAAAGATTTAATGCAGATGATAGTACTTGAGTTTGAATTTTAAAGAAAGAGAAGGACCTTATGAAAAAGATATAAAGGAGTACATTGCAAATTTGGGAGATAGAGTGAAGCACAGATGTGGGAGATGGAACATCATGTATGAGGAACAGAAGAATGCCCAGCAAGACTAAAACAAAGGGTTTGGTCCTCATGTATAAGAGTTAACTCCCCCCAAAAGCAGGGGGACTCTCTGAAAAAGGCATATACCAAAACCCTAACTGAACAAATAATAAATATGTAGGCCTTTAATCACAAAAATGCCAAGATGAGGTCAGTTCCTATTGATCACAGGTCAGCAATATTATCTTCATATTAAGTGCATTATTATTAGAATTGGATCTTAATTACTTGTACTGCAATTATTAAAGTTTGGACAGTGTGCTTATTAAATGTTTAATATTGCTTTTGTAGAATCGTGGAATTTTAAAGCTGCAGAGCTCTTAAAGATTATCAGCTTAATTTGACAGCCGAGGATGATAACTTCAGAGAGGTAGAGCTGGAGGCTATCTCATCTAATTCCTTATTTAACAGATGAGGAAACAGGCTTGGGGATATTAAATGGTTTGCCTAGGATCACAAAGGCAGGAAACTTCAGAGATAGGATTTAAAGGTGGGTTCTCTAACTGCAGAGTAAATGCTCTTTGTATTTCATCATGGTTCCTCTCTGATGCCTAGAGAGATGAAATCTAGACCCACCTCACACAGCTTATAGTGAATGAGCTGGAACTAGAATCCATGACTCTCCCTATACTACTGCCCAAACCCAAAAGAGCTGGTTTTTCACTATTTTAACTTCATAAAATTGCTCTTTCAAAGGCTGCCTTATTTTATGGAATTTTCCTTGAAACACATTAATTAGAAAATGTTTGCATTTATTGAACAATTAGAATTTGGTAAAAAAAAAAAAGCATGACTTTTACATTCATGTAATATTAGAATAGCAAAATTGTCATGTCTGTCAATGGAAGGTTTATTGTTATTCACTTATTTCAGTCATATCAAATTCTTTGTGACCTCATTTGTAGTTTTCTTGGCAAAGATACTGGAATAGCTTGCTATTTCCTTCTCTAGCTCATTTTTTTCAGATGCAGAAACTGAGGCAAACAAGGTGAGGTGACTTAGTCAGAGTCATGCAGTAAGTATCTAAGGCCAGATTTGAAGATGAGTCTTCCTGATTTCAGGTCTGGCCCTCCATCCACTGTGTCACCTAGCTGCCATCAATGGAAGGTATTGATGTCAATAAAACATACTGACACAGAAAACTGCTAAAAATTTTGTAAGTATGTTAAAAGATATTTTTGATTATTAAACACATTATATATATATATATATATATATATATATATATATATATATATATATATATATATATATAATTACTGGGCAGCTAAGTGGCAGAGTGGATAGAATAACAGGTTTGAAATCAGGAAGATTCATATTCCTGAGTTCAAACACTTAGCCTCAGACACTTAACTGTGTGACCCTGGACATGTCACTCTTAACACTCTTTGCCTCATTTTCTCATCTATAAAATGAGCTAGAGAAACAAATGTGCAAACCTCTTCAGTATATTTGCCAAGAAAACCCAAAATGGGGTCAAGAAAAGTCAGGCATGACTAAACAACTGAACAACAAAAACTAAATTTATTTACTTTAGAAAGTTTACATTTACCATGACCAGTGGGAAAAACATTAGGTTGTAATCACAGGTTTATGTTTGTATTTCTGGAGAAACTCTTCCCTTGCTAAACACGTTTGGAACATCTGTTTAATGCTTTCATTTATTTGTCACTTACAGTAAGCTTGTCAATAAAGAGGATCATTCAGAGAAAATATAACAAGATGATATGCCACACTCGATTATATGGAGAAAAATTTCTACACATTAGGTCTGCACATCTTTTTAAATAACATAAAAATTGAAAATGTACTATCTGTTTTGTTCTAAACCTTCTTTTAAAAAAATTTACTTGATCATTGTTTTGTAGCACTATTATTTTCTAATATGTTCCTCATCTTCTTAGAAACCAAGAAAAAAAAACATTGACCAAAACCAAGCTAACATTACAGTGGCATCTTAGTATTTATGAAACATTTTACTGGGAAACCCTTCCTCTTCATTGGGAGGAGGTAAGATTGTTTCAATACCTGTCCTCTGTGACCAGAGAAAAGTCAGTGGCTATAATATTGCTGCATTTGCCTTTTACATCCAAGCCAATTTAGTTTTTGAATGAACAAAAAACCTGACTAATAAGGAAGTTAACTGATTTGCATGGTGGATTTATTTTTATAGGTAAGCTTTTGTCCATACATAGTTAGTAGAACGCTCCTATTGTAATAACACTAACAGAATGCCTATTAATTGTAAATGTTAATTATGTGAACACCATATTTAGTGGACAAGGAGGATATCCAAAGGGAAGTTTAGCCAAGAGAAGAGATTTAGACAGAGTGTGGTAGATGTCTTCATGTGTGTGAGAAATAAGAGCCAATATGTTCTCGCTCCAGTGTTATGTCCTATAATTGACTAAATTATATGGAGAGATATATATTGACTGAATATATTGACAAGATAAATTGACTAAATTGCCTCATCCCAGAAGGAAGAACTAGAAAAATATAGAAGTTAGATAGAGGTAGCTTTTGACTTCATGTAAGGAAAATTGTTTACTAACATTTAGAAATATTTCAAAGTGAAGTGAGTTGCTTCATGGGGAAATACAATCCCTGTCCACCATTAGATATACTAGAGCAAAGTATACTCTAGATGATTACTCAGTATAGGAGATTCTTACTAAGATGTAGGTTTGACTAACTAGCCTTTGAGATTGTTTCCAGTTGTGATATTTTATGATTCTTCAATGCAGTTTTACTCTTTTAGTATGAAAGATTTACCACTTTTTAAAACATTCTGTTGACAAACAGTACATGTATATAGGTTGACTTTACAATATATATTATGTATGCTTTGGAAAAGTTGTTTTTTAAGTAAAAAATAGCTGGTAATCTGAGTTATATTTTCTCATTGCTATCCACCTTATTGTTATTCAGACTTCGTTTAATATTTTGATGGTAATATTTCAAAGAAATCCAACTTAGGAATCCCAACATTTCTTTTACATCTGCTTTTATGAAAATATTATCAGTGTACATAATTTTCCACATAAAATGAAAGTCCATCTATGTAATCTTTATAGATTTATTAAGAACACAAATTGTTTCTAAAAACATGAAATGATTAGTTGCCATGTAAAGTTCTTGTTGATTTCAATGGCCTTGAATGTTTGGATTGTTACATTGGTTATGCTTTTACTCAACATTCTGAACATAACACATTAGTTTGAAAAGTCACATGCAGATGTGGCTATAGCAATTTAATCATTTATCAAATGCTCAATGATGGGTGTAATGATGTTATTGTTTTTGTTAAAAAGATTGTCTTTTCTAGACTTTCTAAAATAGAGCATGATAAGGTGTTGATATCGATAGCTGACTGTAATAATAAGTCTATTACCATTAGCATAGCTACTTACTGGAGAAGTCCTGGACAGTCAACTGAAGTAGTTGATTTTAAACGTTTAGGTTGCTGCTTATTTATTTGTTTTCTGCTAAAGTCAAGATAGAAGCTCATAGGGGAACGAGATGCACGGTGTATGAATTCCAGTCTATAAACTTGGGTCAATAGTATTATTCGTCACGTGACAGAAGTAAAAACTATGTTTAATGTTCACTGTAAAAGATTACACTGTTGGCTAACTTCCTCAAAACAATGTTAAACTAAAGGTTGTTTTTATTTTCTTTTTTTCTTCATCAAGAGCATAGTCATTTTTGAGCCACTGATGGTGAGAAATGGATGGAAGTTCCAGTGAGATCAAAGATTTAGCAGTCCTTGTAATAAAATTGACACTTAATTAGACATGCAAGCCATTTTGTATATAATAATCCATTGAATCTTCAAAAGCACTAAGGAACCATACAACATACGTTATTACATTTTTATGAGTAAGGGGAAAGGTATGGAACCATGATGTCATTCATAGGAAACTCCTGGCATGGAATATCTCTCCACCAAAACTACTCAATATCTCATCTGTAACCTATACTTAGACAATGCCTATTCTAATAAAATATTAAGTGATTTGCCCATGATCACACAGCCAGTTTATAAGGTATCCCAAAAGTCTTGGTATAGTTTAAGGCATTTAATCTTTAATGGCTTAAAACGGCACTGACATTTAGAACACCATTTATGTGAAAAGCAGGACTTGAAAGGGAGTCTTACTGACCTACAATGCTGACTTTATTTATTATGTCATTCACCTATCAAAACTGTTATTTCCATTTTATAGCTATAAATTCCAGAGTCAACTTAAATAATTTATTCAAAGTGGCACAATGAATGAATATTAGAACTTGAATTTCCATCCACATATTTTGATTCCAACTCCATTGTAGAACATCATGAGCTGTTCAAACAAGTAACACTCACTTTCCGTGCAATAGTATTCAGTCAATAACATTGGTGATGTTTTCCTCAAAATGAATCGCTAACTTTTATATTTATATCCTTTATGATCAACCTGCCCCTTTTGTGGTTTGTCAGCGTAATTTAATACATTTTAAGATTAAGGACTGGAAAGGAAGTCATTATCAATTTTACTCCCTAAATTTTGTCAAAGAGAAAAATGAGGTTCAGTGAAGTGACGTTTCCAGGTTCACTTCGCTAATGAGTAGCAGAGTCAGGAGTTGAACTATCTGTTCTTGCTCAAAATCCTTCATTCTCCCACCATGCTTCATTAGATAATATTATGGAGACAAACTCAGTACTAAAAGTGATGGCATGGTATTTGCATACCCACATATTAATATATGGGTATATACATGTATACATGCATGCACACATACATGTATACCCCAAATATTATTATATACATGTTGCATAAGTATACACATATACACATATATGTATGTATAATATGGGTGTATGTGCATATCTATGCGTGTGTGCACATATGTGCGTATGTATGTATTTATGTATATAGTAAAAACTCCCTAACAAGTTCACCTTTCCAAAGCTGAATGGACAGCCTCAGGGGGTAGTTTATACCTGACCATTAGACGTCTCCTGAAAGAGCATTATAAATATCATTTGTCAGAGATATTTTAAAGGAAGAAATAAGCATCAGTTATTTATTAAATGGCTACTATATTCTAAGCATTGTACTAAGCATTATATACATATATGCATATATGTGCACAAACATACATATGTATACATGCATATGTACATGAAATCACATTTGTTTCTCACACAATCCTGTTAGGTAGGTGTGCATGTATACATGCATGTGTATATATGTATATCTTCATGGTAGTATATATGCACACATGTGCACATAAGTATGCATATGCATGTACACACATGCACACATATACATACATACGTACATATATACACACACACCTACAGACAGAGAGAATAAGGAAACTGAGGTAAACAGAGGCTGCACTGCTTGCTCAGCACCATACAAATAATAAATCTCTGAGCCTACATTTGAACTTGGGACTTACCGCCTTTCGTCTCAGTGCTCTCAGTTCAGAAAAATGGTGCTTCAGTGACTCTATGTGGAAAGGATTAAAGGTTGTGATGGATTGAGGAAAGACTAACTAAACCACTCTAATCAATCAATCAATCAGCATTAAGTTCCTATTACGTCTCAGGCACTGTTCAAAGCGCTCTGAGGCTAGGGAAGAAATAAACTGAGAAGAATCATAGCTTACACCATGTAGGCAAAAAATAGGGAAAATTTTACTATTAGAGTATTGGGAAAACAAGATGCCATTTTGTGTGATCACATTCAGGAATTCAGATTTTGCAAAATATAACATTTGATTTTCCACGTCAACATCTCTTGGATATACACATACACGTAAGCACACAAATATGTAAATATGCACATATACACACATGTGTACATGTATATGTATGTGTTTATGTATATATAAATCTTATATCTCATATATCATTTATATAGATATAGCATTAATTTAAATAATGCTTGATATTATTACCAAAACTAGTTTTATTCAAGTAGATTTCTTCCAAAGTTTGATTTGGAAGCAGGAATATTTTAGATAGAAAGTATACTTTGTATAAACATCCAATAAAAATTATGTAATTTACAATGAGTGTGTTGATCCATAAAGAAAAAAAAGTGGAGAGATGGAGGGAGGAATGGAATCATATTGGTTTTGAAAGCATGAGATTTACTACTAATTCATTAGTCTGAAAAAATGTGCAAGTTTTCAGCTTTGTATTGCTTTTTTCTTTTTTTTAAATGAGTACCAATCTGGCTCAAAATATGTTTTCAATCTCTGGTGCATATTCTTTCATTCCAGTAATTACTTCTTGAAATGAGCAGTCTTTACAAAGAATCTTTACTTTCTACTGATGCTGAATTTCTATTTCTTATGAATACATCAGGTTTAAATCCTTTTCTGAGATATAAATCCTGTCAGACTCTAAAGGAACCTCACTTTCTACCTCAATTTTCCCAAAATGAATACAATAGGTATTACTATGACCGTAACAACTTAGTGCAGACTTCTGCTAAGTCTAGATTCCATTTCTTTTTCCTTATCTGTCATCCTGCTCAAATTCTAGTGTCTTAAAGAAAAGTAAATACAATTAAGATTGTGTTTTTTTTAGAGTAAAGAAGTTTCATGACTTGGGTTTAAGGTACAACAAAAAGGGCCCTTGTTGGACTTCTATGAAGGTAGTCAAGCGGACTAAGTCCACCTTCATCAAATTATAGAAAAACCAGGAAAAATGTAACAAAAATAAAAGAATAGCAACAATCATAGAAGAAAAAGAAAAATGCTACAAGAAAAACTCAAAGAATGGAGTGAGTCGAAGAAATAACACAAAAACAAATGAAGAAATTAGTACTATAAGGGAAAGGAGAGCAGAAAAAATTTCCAGAAAAACGGAGCAAATTTGCAAGAAGAATTCAACACTTTGGAATAAGAATGAAATAATTATAGGAAACTGCTGTGTTGTTTAGAAATTCTAGAAAATTAAAAAAAAAACAAGAGATAAGGGAAGAAATTGTTGTTTATAAATAGAAAGCTTGGTAAAAAGGATAACTGGCTTCTCATAATGGAGAAGCAATACAAAATCTTAATAAGGAGAAGGATTATCTGGAAAAGGAAAAGGTGGTGTTGAAATAGAAAACATAGATGGAATCACAGATATCAGTTAAAGGAGAAGCCAATATGGTGGAGTAGAAAGATTCACATATGCTAGCGCCGAACCCACAACCCATAAATTACCTGTAAAAAGGAGCTCCCAAAAAATTCTGGAGCAGTGGAAGCCACACAACAATGGAGTGGAGGAGCTTTCTGCTCCAGAGATCCCTGAAAAACTGGCACCAAAGGTCCGTCATGCACCGGACCCAGAGCAGAACCCAGTTCTGCCTTGGCTGTGAGGCACTGAGAGCAGCTTTCCGAGCAGGCTTCAGGGACAGAATCTCTGGTGGCCACGAAGGTCCCTCCACCCACAGGTGCTACAGGTCAGTAAGAGAGACTTCTGGGCTGGCTGAGAGGGGAGTGGGGAATCTCCATAAATCAGGCCCCCTCAGGAGGCAGCAGCAAAGGCAGCAGCACACAGGGGCTCCCAAAGCAGGCAGGAGCTCAGATCCATTGTGGAAGGTCTCCTCATAAACCCCCTGAGGGAACTGAGCCCTATGTGGTGGTTATGCCCCTACCTGAGCACCAGAACTTAAGCTCACATTGAATAGCAGCTCTGTCTCCTGCTAAAAGCCCTGAGGCTGGGGAGCAGCATTTGAATCTCAGACTCCAGGTAGTAGCTGAATGGATCTGGAGGTGAGGTGGGTATGGAGAGGAATCATAGAAGCAAAGTAACTGGATGGGAAAATGCCCAGAAAAAGGAAAAAAATTAAGACCGTAGAAGGTTACTTTCTTGATGAACAGATGTTTCCTCCTTTCCCTTCAGATAAGGAAGAACAATGCTTACCATCAGGTAAAGACATAGAAGTCAAGGCCTCTGTATCCCAAACATCTGAAATAAATATCCAATGGACTCAGGTCATTGGAAGAGCTCAAAAAGGATTTTGAAAATCAAGTTAGACAGGTGGAGGAAAAACTGGGAAGAGAAATGAGAGAGATGCAAGAAAAGTATGAAAAGCAGGTCAGCACCTAGCTAAAGGAGACCCAAAAAAATGCTGAAGAAAATAATACCTTGAAAAATAGGCTAACTCAATTGGCAAAAGAGGTTCAAAAAGCCAATGAGGAGAAGAATGCTTTCAAAAGCAGAGTTAGACAAGTGGAAAAAGAGGTGCAAAAGCTCACTGAAGAAAATAGTTCTCTCAAAATTAGAATGGAACAGACAGAAGC
>CM053771.1:465652342-465677129 GCA_028658325.1 Potorous gilbertii | reverse complement strand
AGAGATCCAAAAAGAGAAACTCCTAGGAACATTGTGGCCAAATTCCAGAGTTCCCAGGTCAAGGAGAAAATACTGCAAGCATGTAGAAAGAAACAATTCCAATATTGTGGAAATACAATCAGGATAACACAAGATATAGCAGCTTCTACATTAAGGGTCTGAAGGGTGTGGAATAGGATATTCCAGAAGTCAAAGGATCTAGGACTAAAACCAAAAATCACCTACTGAGCAAAACTGAGTATAATACTTCAGGGGAAAAACTGTTCTTTCAATGAAATAGAGAACTTTCAAGAATTCTTGATGAAAAGACCAGAGCTGAAAAGAAAACTTGACTTTCAAACTCCAGAATGAGAAGAAGCATGAAAAAGTAAACAGCAAAGAGAAGTCATAAGGGACTTACCAAAGTTGAACCGTTTACATTCCTACATGGAAAGATAATATTTGTAACTCTTGAAACTTTTCAGTATCTGGGTAGTTGGTGGGACTACAAACACACACACACATACATGCACACATGCACGCACACACACATACACACGTGCACACACACAGAGACAGAGAGCACAGACTGACTTGAATAGGATGGGATCATATCTTAAAAAATTTAAGGTAAACAGTGAGAGAGAAATGTATTGGGAGGAGAGAAGATGAATTGGAATGGGGCAAATTATCTCTCATAGAAGAGGTAGGCAGGAGAATTTTTAGTGTAGGGAAAAGGAGGAGAGCTGAGAGAAAAACATGAAGTTTACTTTCATCACATTTGACTAAAGCAAGGAATAAAATGAACACTCATTTTCGTATGAAAACCTATCTTACAATACAGGAAAGTAGGGAAGAAGGAGATAAGCAGGGTGGGGGGGATGATGGAAGGGAGGGCAATGGGAGGAGGGAGCAATTTGAGGTCAACACTCGGGAAGGGACAGGATCAAAAGAGAGAATAGCAACAATGGGGGGCAGGATAGGATGGAGGGAAATATAGTTAACCTTACACAACACAACTATTATGGAAGTCATTTGCAAAACTACACAGATATGGCCTCTATTGAATTGCCGGCCTTCCCAAAGGGAATGGGTGGGGAGAAGTTGGAACTCAAAGTTTTAGGAACAACTGTTGAGTATTGTTCTTGCTACTAGGAAATAAGAAATACAGGTAATGGGGAATAGAAAGTTATCTGGCCCTACAGGACAAAAGACAAGATGGGGACAAGAGAAGGGAGGGATTATACAAGAGAGGGCAGATTGGTAGTAGGGGCAATTAGAATGATTGGTGTATTGGGGTGGGGGCAGGGGACAAATGGGAAGAAAATTTGGAACTCATAATTTTGTGAAAATGAATGTAAAAAGTTAAATGAATAAATTTATATACATATATATATTTATAAAACAAATATCAATAAAACATTAAATGGAAGCAAAGTGTAACAAAACCTGCTTTTGTTTTAAAAAAGAAAAATTATTCTCCATCTTAAAGAAGTTAGTATTCTATTAAGGGAGGCAAAATTAATATAAATAGATAAATCTAAGAACCAAATAGAGTAAATAAAATTTAACTTTAGATTAAAAAAAATCTAGCATCTGGAAATAGAAGGAAAAGAGTACATTGAGTAGTTTTTCATCTTTGCCTTAAAGGAGGTCAGAAAACTGAATAAGTAGAGGTGATAAGAAAGTTACAGTGGATAAGCAGTGCAGAGGTACACAGATGGGAGATGGAGTTTCATGAATGAGGAGTAATGTGTAGACCAGAATAATTTTCATTACTTAATTCTTATTAATATTATGCTTGCAAGACATCACTTTTTGAGGATGTAGTTTAATAACTACATTTCCAGATGAGTTAAACTTGGGCTTCTCCTTGTAGAAGGCTTGTGGATTCTATGTAAGTATTCATTTATTTCATAATCTAGAAATATTTGTGTAATTTTATATGAGTAGTTCTTAGGCTCTTTTACTCAAATAATTGTTATTCAAATAATGTGTTTCATTAAGTTTTCTGGGAAAGTATCAATTCTCAAAATGTTTTGCTTTACCAGGGAAAGAGGGAGAAAGTGGGGAAGGTGCTGGCAATAGTGATAGAGGACATGGGCAACAGGAAGGAGGATGGCAGGAAGTTGGCTGGATTGAGTCATAGTTATTTTGGGGCCAGCTAATTATAATTAGCTTGTATAATTCAGGAAAGCATGGATCCAAGGTGAGATATGCTAAGCTAAGTGACTTAGCTCCTCTAAGGAATGGTCTCCAGAGGTCCAGTTCCCACAAAACAAAACCAATTTTAATCCCATAGCATTACTCATTTGCTTCTCAAATGAAAGAATGTGTTGGAATATAATGTAGCAAAAAGCATAACAAATGGGCTTGGATTTTAAAATGGCATATGTTACAAAGAAATGTGAAAAATAAAGATCAAGTTAAATAGTTCTTTCAATCATTTACAGTAAGGAAAACATGGATTAAATGAAAGTAGCAAACAAAGAAATAAAATGTAACATCCCCAAAGAACAAATGTCTTAGTGATTACAGAAAGACTGTATGATATGCAAAGATTTCGACTATGTTCCAACTGTTCTGAATGTCATTTAAAGAAGAAAGAGAGAAGAAATACTGATATTTTCATGGAGGAAAATCAGCAAAAATATCGTAGGAGAGGAAAAGGAGAAGTAAATTTATATTTCTTAAAACTGTAAAAATATAATTTAGACAGAGAAATGGGGAGATTGACTTGGGATACTTAAATAACATTCCTACTGGGCAGAGGATATACAAAATAGATTCTATAAACATATACACACATATGTATATATGCGTATATGTGTGTTATTTATATGTGTATATATGTATATATGTGTGTATATAAGTGTGTGTACAATTTCCCCAATGGGGAAATGGGGCTTATCTTTAGGTAAGAATGAAGCATGAGATCAAATCATTTCAAGGAAAAATAAATCTGCAGGTACTTCCTGCTGGATTTTTGTTGTTATTTTAAAAAGGAATATAATACATATTTATAAAGAAAGTCAGATATTAAAATGTGTATTAATCTAATAAGCAAACACAGTTAAAAAGTCTAACAAATGAATTAGGGACAATATCCCCATATTTTTCTGCATATTAGAAAAAATACTTAAAATATTAACATATATGTTTAAAATGAAGTATTATAATAAAAGTTATTTATATGGTTCAGTTAAATAAAAAAAGCAAGTGGTGCTATGTTAATTACAGACAAAATGATAGTAATATTAAATGCACCTAAAAGGAATGAAAAGAAAAACAATATCAATATTAATTCTTTATGCATCAAATGACATAATTTCTAAATACTTAAATGAAAAGGAATGAAAAGAAAAACAATATCAATATTAATTCTTTATGCATCAAATGACATAATTTCTAAATACTTAAATGAAAATTTAAAGGAAATGTAATACAAAAATATCTACATAGTTAGGGAATGTTTGCAGTTGAGTTTAGTAATATTTTTAAAAAAATCTAAAGCCAACAGAAAGGTAAGGAAAAAACTACAGATCCCAACAGAATATTGGGGGGAAATATAATTGATTCTCTCAGTGCAACAGTAACCCCTTCTTGCTCTGTGTCAATCAGCTATGACCCAAACAATCAAAAAACTATGCCTAAGGACAGATGGTATTGACCTTTGCAGCACTTATTTCTGTGTGGGAGTTTTCCAATATGGGAAAACAAAGATCATTGCTAATGAGCAAGGAAACAGGGTCACCCTAAAAACATCACTTTTATTAACAGAATATTTAATCAATGATGGTACAAAGAATTAAGTTGAAATGAACACAATCAACAGTCTTCGATGCCAAATATTTGATTAGTCGCAGATTTGATGATATGACTGTACAGTCACAGCAAAAGCACTGGCTTTTCAGCGTTGAATGATGCAGGCAGGTCTGATGTCTACAAGGAGATTGAATGTTTTTATCTGGAAGAATCTTCTATGATCTTGATCACAATGAAAGAAAATGCTGAAGCTTTTAAAGAAGACTTTAAAGACCGTTTTCCCACATTACCAACCTACTCCAAGGTTTCCTAATTCCCAATGTTTCTAAAGAATTACTGGTCTTAATGCGTTCTGAATCATCAATGAGCATATTTGCTTATTGCTCAAAAATCTGCTATTCCTCATGGCTTACACAAAAAGTTGAGTACCAAACAAATACGCTCATCTTTGTCCTTGAAAATATCACTTCTCTTGTCTCAATTCTTACAGTCTTGGAGATGATATCTTTTAAATCGAGTATAAACCTGGGATACTCACTTGGATGGGGAGGACTATAAAAATCACCTGGTCAATCCTCATTGCTGAATTCAAGCAAAAGTATAAGGAGGACACCAATGAAAATAAGAGAGATGCTTACTGAATGCATACCTCTTGTGAATATATAAGGTCTACCCTCTCTTTTAGTACCCAGACCAGTCATGAGGTTCACTCTCTCTATGAAAGTAATAACTTCTATACCATTATCATCCACACCTGCTTTGAATAGGTGAATGCTGGCTTCATCCATAGCACACTGGACCCTGTGGGAAAGGCTATAAGGGATACCAAATTAGATAAATCATGTATTTATGACATTATCTTGATGGCTGGTTTCATTCATATTCCCCATAAGAAGAAACTTCTGCAGGGCTTCTTCAGTGGCAAGAAGCTCAGTAAGAATATAAATCCTGGTGAAGTTTTTACCTATGGCACAGTTGAACAGGCTGCCAACTTGTATACTGAATAGATAGAACTTGGTGCGCTTGAATGTCACTTCTCCCTCTCTTGATATTGAAACTGCTGGTCAAATTATGACAGTTGTGTTCAAATGCAATGATACTATTTCCATCAAGCAGACATAAACCTTTATAATCTACTCAATCAGTCTAATATGCTTTTTCAGGTTTGTGAAAGTTAACAATGGCAAAGAGTAGCAATTTGCTTGGCAAATTTGGACTCACAAGAATTTGCCCTCCTCCCTCTAGGGATGTTCCTCAACTTCACGTACACATCCCAAAAACTACTGCTTCACTGCCTACTCATACCTATCAAATCCATACCTTTTTCACAATGATTTTAAACACATCTCTGAAACAGACTCCTCTTATTAATGCAAATATTCCACTAGAATTATTATATAGCTAAAAATCAAGGACTACTACATTACAAAAATATTTTCTGGTAATTAGTACTCAAAGGGCAATGGAGAGGCATAAAGTAAGTGTACATAGATGACAGGCTACAATTGATAAGTAACTACAAACAAGAATGGTAATAGACATAACCAAAGATAAGTGTGATGAAAAAAAGATCAATTGCTCACAAGTAGAGAGTGAGGTATGAAAAGCTTGAACCTCTCTCTGGCATCCTCATATTGGCAGGGAAGGTGAAAAAGTCAGCATATTGGATGGACTGTCTATTCTGAGTTTTGGTGAGGATGGGGACAAGAATTATTGAAGAGATGGAGGCATGAATAGATTATGGTATGTACTGCTGGAGGGAACACCTTCATCAGCGAGAACACAGATCCATTTTTGTATTTGTGTTCCACAAATCCATAACAACAGGACCTTAAAAAGTATATCAACAAACAAGAGTTTGTCAGTACCCAGGTAATTATTATGGACCAAGATAGGCAAATGTAGAAATGCTAACTGCATTATAATTAACCAAGCATGAATCATTTGACTGACTCCATGAAAGTCTATTTTCTGATAAATGATAAGGTCAATATTCAATATAAAAATAAAGAATCCTTGATGAAATTTTTAGAGACTAAGGGATGATATTTTCCAACTGGTCTTGGAAAACAACAATGTGGGTTGCAGATAGAAAGTTGCAGAAACACGTTCAAAGTTTATTTAAACAGGAATTCTTGGAACTTCTATACTTTAAGATTTTATGTATAAAGCAGAACTGGCAGCTTTTCAGGAAGCTTCAAAGGAAATATTGTAATTTATATTCATTTTTCCCTCAACAACTCTCTGTATATTTTCAAATAAGTTCCAAAGTGTACTGAGAAGTACACTGAAGGAAGTACGTAAGTGTGTGAGGGGAATTAACTCTTTACGTGTTCAAAGTGATAAGCTTAATGTTCACTTTTTTAAGAGGTTAAGCAGGCTTTGTGTAAGAGAAATGAGGAAAGTATTGCCTGAAAGTTCCTTTTTTGAGATAGCCCTATATTTGCTGGTGAATCTTATGTCATACTAGTGAAAAGAACAATTGAGTTGAAAGTTGTATTCACTACACTTCACTTAATGAATAATTGATTACATTTTAGAATTGTATAGAGTTAGGAATAAGTAATTGTATGAAATTCGGGATTTCATGTCTCCCATTTTTCATTACAAGGTGTTTATATATATATAAATTTTTTTCAAGTGTACTATCTTTCCTATTAAACTTTCAACTCCCACAGCGAAGGGTTGGTTATTGTTGACATTTTAATATGTTTAAATTGTTTATTTTTCCCTTTCTTTGCCTCCTCAGTGGTCTCAATGGCAAATGGGATATAGTTAATTTGTTAAAAGAAACTTATTGATTCAATCTCCCAAAATTGCACCGATAGTATGGCTATCCTCTGGTCTTCTCTGGTTTATCATCTTAATGATAGACTCTTTGATACATAAGCTTTTCCATTTTTATGATTAATCTATCATTTATTTATTTACTTTTAATCAGCAAACATTAAAGTAACTTGTAAAAGATCATCACTGTGGACACAAAATTAAAAATAAAACAATACCTATCTTCAGATAGGTCTACTAGATACTCAGAACCATGAAACAATGATTGCCTGCTTAGACATTCTGAGCTTGAAAAAGCTAAGATGTTCAATATGTTGTTCTATAATATGTAGTTAGTTAGGGACAGAGCTATTATTGAGACCCTAGATATTATGTTTCCAGTTCTGTTCATTTTCAAGTCTTTTGACTTGATATGTGTTATGTTAAGCTCTACTTATATAGCTTAAAAGAAAGAGAACCACTCTCTGACTTCAAGCAGTTTACATTCTAATAAGGGGCAACAACATATCCAGAGTAATTGTGGATAGGAAGATTGTGATTAGAAGTTAGAAGGTGCAGTGACTAAAATAATACTCACTCCAGGAATGGCTATTGGGATGTGATTACTCTTCTTAGAGCCAAAACTGGATTGGGGTACAAGAAGAGAGAGTAATATGCAAAGAGATAGTGGAGAATTGGCGTGGTTGGTTTGGTTCCAGGTAAGATAAACTGAAAATTCATTAATCATAAGGCTAGGACTCCAAGAGAGTGAGTTTGATGTACAGGTCAGATACAAAAACTGGAACTAAGGAGAATGGAATGGAGATGGAAAAGGAGGTATTATGGGGTCTGGGTGTATCTGGGTGCATGCTCACCAATCAGCAGCCTCAGATTCCAGAGGTAGGAACTTGAGCTATCAAAAGGTTAAGATATTATATATTTTCTCATATAACATAAAAGGAAGCTAAGGTACAGAAATAAGGCATTATTTGTTTATGACTACGTAAATGATAAATGTCAAAGCTGAGGTCCAAATTCAGACCTCTAAGTTCAATAGTCTCTTGATGATACCGTACAAGAGTAGAGTCCTTGAAAGCTATTTCCAAATAAAGACATATACTTTAGTATGCCCTGACCTATCTAGTCTAATCCATTCCAGTTGGTGGAAGCACCAGCAATCAGCAAAAATATTTTGAAGCATCTAGGCTATTCAGTAAATCTGAATATTAGGGTCTTCTACTTTAGAATGAGATAAAAAAGTGATTTGGGTTGTTCAAATTCAGTAGCTAAGAAGTCTTCCAAATTCTGATTTAATGTTTTAGGGTCCTAGAATACATTCTTTCCTTATTCTTTTTTTTCTTAATCGTATTTTATTTTTTCTAATTATATATAGATAGTTTTTCAGCATGCATTTTTGTAAAATTTTGAGCTCCAGATTTTTCTTTCTCATATCTTTCCCTCCATACTCCCCAAAGACAGCAAACAATCTAACATAGGTTATACATGTACAATCACGTTAAACATATGTTCACATAAGTCATGTTCTAAAAGAATCAGAACAAAAGCAAAAAAAATGAGAAAAAAACAAAAAAATGGAAAATAGTATGCTTTGATCTGCATTCAGACTTTATCTGGATGTGGTTAGCATATTCCATCAAGAATCTTTCAGAATTTCCTTGGATTGTAGTATTGCTGAGAAAAGCTAAGTCTATCAAAGTTAATCATTGCACAATGTTGCAGTTGCTGTGTACAATGTTCTTCTGGTTCTGCTCACTTCGCTCAGCATCAGTTCATATAAGTTTGTAGAGGTTTTGCTGAAATCTGCCTGCTCATCATATTTTATAGCATAATAGTATCCCATTATATTTATATATCAAAACTTTTTCAGCCATGTTCCAGTTGATGGGCATCCCCTCAATTTCCAATTCTTTGCCAGAAAAAAAAGAGCTGCTAGAAATATTTTTGTACAGGTGGATCTTACCCCCTTTTTTATGATCTATTTGGCATACACAACTAGTAGTAGCATTGCTGTAATAAAGGGTATGTAGCTTGATTGTCCTTTGGGAATAGGTTCAAACTGTTTTCCAGAATGGTTGTATCAGTTTGCAATTTCACCAACAATACTTTAGTGTTCCAATTTTCCCACATCTTCTTCAACATTTATCATTTTCCTGTTTTGTCATCTTAACCAAACTTATAGGTGTGATGTGGTACTTCATAGTTGTTTTAATTTGCATTTCTCTAATCAATACTGATTTAGAGCGTAAATACGTTTAATTTCATCCGAAAACTGACTTTAAATCCTCTGATCATTTATAAATTCAGGAATGGCTTGTAGTCTTATAAATTTGACGGTTCTATATGTTTCTTTCTTCTTAAGGGAATATTTTCCCATGATCTTTTTTTCCTCCATGATGTTCAATCTTTTTTTTATAATCCATCAAAGAAGACTTTTCCTAATTCCCTTAATGCTTTTGGCCACTTTCTACTGATTTTCTTGAATTTTCCCCATATACATATATGTATGTTTCTATGTGTGTGTGTGTATACACAGATATACGTGTATGAACAAATATATATCTTCTTTATATATGTATATACATATATATATATGTGTGTGTGTGTGTGTGTGTGTGTGTGTGTATGTATATATATATATATATAGTAATTTTGATTTCATCTCCCCCATTAGACTGTGAACTTCTTGAATTTAGGAACTGTCTTTATCTTTTTTTTTTTGTTCTAAGAACTTACCACAAAACTTGGCACGCAGTAGGTACTGAACAAATGTTTGATGAGTGATGTAATTACCTGTGTCGTAGTAATTTTCTTACTTTAAAACAAAACAAAAAACCCTGCCACAGATTCAGGTGCTTTCTCATGCTATAAAACTTGTATTTTTGTTTCTTGTTGGCGTTAATAGTGATCTATACCTGCTTCTTCTATTCTCTGTTTCATGTCTGCAGTCTAGATTCCTTACTCATCACTGAGTTTAAGCTGAATTGAATAAAGTTAACAACAACCTTCATCTTGCCAAATCCAGTGAATTATTTTGGATAATTATACTCTTTAACTTCTTTGTGGCTTTGGACATGGGCAAAACTCCCTACTTCAAAATTACTATTTCCCTGTTTCTCTAGCCCTTCTCTGTTTCTTGTTCCATTTTTCTATCAAAGAATTACAAGTGCTCACCAAGTCCCAGTCATTGGTTCATTGTCTACTCTTGCCTATGTTCATGTTATTCTCTTTGTCTGGAAACCGTTTTCAGTCTTCTGTGTATTAATGGAATAATAGATTCGGGTTATTGAGAGATCAGCTAGTCCAGCCTCTGCATGGACCCTTTCCAACATCTCTGAACAATTGATAACTATGGCCAACTCTTGTTCCCTCCCAGCTTCTACTTGAAACATTTCATGTTCATGGAATTCCCTACTTCCTTAGGCAGACTATCACATTTTCGGATAGCTCCATTTATTCAAAAATATTTCCTCATATATACAAAAACCTATCTTCTTTTAATTTTTACAAAATTATTTTAGTTGTCCTTTCTCCCACAAAGTAGAAAAAATAGATTTTTCTTAAAATTATAAATATTCAAATAAGTGAAGAATAATTATTTCCCCAAAAATCTTCTCTTTTTTTGAGATAAACATTGTTACTTTCTTCAGTCAGTCCTCAAATTCCATGGTTTTTATTTCTCCTAACATTATAGTTATTATTTTCTGAACATTCTATTCCTCCTCAATTTCCTTTCTATGACATGCTGCCTCATAATTAAGAAATAATCAGGGATGGCATTTTAACAGAACATAAAAAGGAACTAAAGTCTTTCTTGTTTATTTTTATTTTCTTTTTTATGAATTAAAAACATTATAAATACAAACTTTTTTAGTGTATGCAGGCACAAAATCATAAGTGTCTTATCTATATAGTTAATTTAAAAATTGTTTTAAATTTAACATTATGAAGCAAAGTTTTCCCATTTGTATCTCTTTTAAATTTTTTTCTTTTCTTCTGAAAATTGCGTGACTGAAAAATGTGACTTCAATTTGAGTAACTTCTGGCTGTGTTCTCTTTCTAATGTACCATGATGGCTCTTAATAGACCTTGAAAGCACTAGGTTTGTTTGTATATGGGGAAAAGGACATTCCACAAAGTGGGAAGGGGGCATTGAAATGGGAGAAGATATAAAACTGAAAGCAAATTTCCCTAACTTCCTGATTTTACCTTGGTTCTCAAACTACCGACAAAGTACATGCAGTTTAGTCAATGTTAAATCTTGATTGAGTTGAATAGATGCAGTCTCAGACAGTAATTGGAAAGCAAGCAGGAGAACAGACTTTAAGCTACCCTGTATATAAGAATTAGTCATCTTTAAGGAGCTACTGTAAGATCATCCTGACAGAAATATTTCTATCCTATTTTGAAACATCTATAGGGATTTTCACCAGATTGATTGTCCCTTTTTGGGTGCTTTTTTATTATGGAGAGTAATTCAGAAGCACAATATCATCAACCCTGTCTATATTTTCATGGCATTTCTCATATGCCAGAGGGTTTATATTGCCAGTGTCCACATCGATCCACTTTATCTGGTTTATCTTTACAGAGCATTTCACATCTTTGTTGATGGCATTACCTGAGTTGCTGTAGGACCAAAGGATTTCTCGCAACATATTGCGATGAAAGCTGTCAAGGGCCCTTACAATATGATGAAATTGATAAGAAGTAGAGACTGTCTTTCTGAGTTCACCAACAATAGTCCTTTAACATGATTATCTCAAATATGCAGGCTATCAGTAGCCTGAATCCTCTCTGTAAGTTTCTCAGCTACAGTCTCAATCACTGTATGTAGTATGGTATTCACCTTAATAGGAAGACATCAATATTCATTTGGTAGGGGGATTTTGGGGGAAATAGGAAGTCTTCTAGGTTTCTTATAAATCATATTAAGTTGAAAGCAATAGAAATTCTATGAATAAAAAATACTATTCACAGATCATGTAAATAAATATTTCCCCTGATGATGGAGAGTTTGGTAATAACTATAATAGTTATTTTTGTTATTCAATCATTTAAGGTTCATTGCTCTAGCTAACAATATGCCTTTTCAACGATGGTCTTACATTTTTGCTGGTTAATTACGGTCTTCGATTCTCCAAGATTCACAAATGAGTTTGACTAGCTTATTTGAGTTTCTGATATCAAATACACTTAATAATTCAGCTGTGATTTGATCATTTCATTCATTCAATTGTTTGTTTTTGTTGCTGTTTCAGTTTGTTGATTTTTACCAATATTCCTAATGTTTCCACTGGATTGTCCAGACTTGAATCATTTTCTCAAATATATTATGGAGGTGTGACCTGTGAGAAATTTCTTTAAGGCGTTTACTCACGTGCTTTAATGCTGTTATTTTAGTAAATACCTTTACAAATTCGATGTTTGGAAAAATATTTTGAGTATTTAGTCAATTTGTCAAACTTCACTGGGTTTTGCCATCAGGAAAGGAGTCGTGATTTCAAATAATGAGAATTATCAATGTAATACTACATATTTCAGAAGTACTTATGATAAAAAAGGGGCTTACTTGTCTACTTAAGTGCACAATCTGTGTGTTTTTTATTCTCTAATTTATAGCCTCTATCCAGAAAATTTGGGAAAATCACCATCTTATTGATAGCAACCCTTCTTACAAGCACGCAGTTCTTAATCCCAAAAAAGTTAAATATTATTGAAGAACTAAGGGATGCAAACAAACAACAACCCTAAGAAGCAAAACACAACTACAAACAAGTCACTTCAAAAACCAATATTCTTGCAAAGATCTAAGTAATTATCTGGAACTTACTATTTCCTTCCCATTTTCCCAATTGGCAGTACCTTATAGTAGAAAATGTCCTTGCTTTTGAGTCAAAGAACACAGAACCAATTGCCAGATATAGGATTTAACTTCTCTGTGACATGAGATGAGTTATATAACATCTATTGTTCTCAGGTTCCTTATCTGTAAAATGAGGGAGTGGGCCTATATGATCTCTAATGTACCTTTAAACTTTAGATCTATGATGGTTCCCCTTCCTGCTGTAAGTCAAGATTGTTCTCATCAGGTGGTACTCTCTGAGTACTTCTTTTTCCTTTATCAATTTCCTGTGACTCCCAGAACTTGTCACCAGGTGTTGCTTTCTTTTAGAGCTCTTTGTAGTAATGCCATGCAAATGCTCAGGTCATTTCCTCTTTTAGACTTGCATTTCCTGGAAAACACACACACAAACACACACACACACACATACACACATACGATTTTTTTAAATCAATTACATGCTTCTGTTTAATTTTTTATATTATAATTGCAGTATTTTCTACAGGTTTTAAAGTAGCAAATATGTTCTATTAATCTCTGTAAGAAAAGTAAGCTTCTGAAATGGTCTGGGAATTTAACCACCATTTTAATAGTATTTCTATTTTTAAAAAATACATTTCAAATTCTAAACTAACTTTCAAACGACAACCAACTTGAAAGTTAGGGAATATGTGTAGTTGTGATGCAGAAATGAATAGATATTTTAAATTACACTAGGAAAGTGACCAAATGTTATTTAGATTTGATTCTTTCAATACCTTCAACCCTTTAGCCCACATCATAGCCAATATCAATTTTCCAAGTTGGAATAAGCCCAGTGGTGCCGTCACTGTCAGTATTGGGTATTTGCCTTTTTATATAATTTTCTGCTTAAAGTAGACCTTTCTTTCAGTTCTGTATTTGGAATGGAAATGCCATAATTATGGTTGTTGGTAAAATCTGCCCTTCAGGAGGTTTTGGAAACATTAAGAGAAACTCAAACTGAAGCAGATGAGATCGATTTGATTTCAAATTTCACTGCTGGCTGGGTTCCATTTTCCTTTGAAGTTTTTTGAGAGGAAAAACAGTTCACATAGGGCAGGTAAGATATTCTTTGAAGACAAGAAACCATCATCATATTTTGTCCATGAAAGGAAGAAGAAGAAGAAGAAGAAGAAGAAGAAGAAGAAGAAGAAGAAGAAGAAGAAGAAGGAGAAGGAGGAGAAAAAGGAGAAGGAGAAGAAGGAGAAGGAGGATGAAGAGGAGGAGAAAGAGAAGGAGAAAGAAAAAGAGAAGAAGGAGAAGAAGAAACAGTTTTCTTCATGTTCTATCATAAATTAGATTTTGATGTTACCATAGGCTGATCTTTTATAAGTGACCAGGAAAATGACATCAGAACCTTTGGAGATGATCATTTTACTCTTGTACTATGTTTCTGAGGCCCACATTTTTTCTGTGTTTTGAGTGGATCAAGGAAGTGCTGAATTTATCTAGAAGAATCTTTTATTTCCATGGGCAATTAAGGGTATAATCTTCTCACAACCTGGTTGATTCTCAAAGGCTATCTTCCCAGTGTTTTTAATAGTTTAATCTGTTGCCTGTCAGTCTGAGAATTTGGTTTATCTAATTATTTTTTGCTTCATTATCTAAATATTTATACCTGTGTGTTTATTTTTATTGATAACTTATCATTTAATCATCGGTTAAAATAAATCAGTTAAATCATCAATTGTCATGATGAACCTGGGGATCTGCCTCATTACTAAACCCTGGAACTGCTGAATTCCCTTCCTTTCTGAAGCAATTGTTCTCTGTATTCAGAGAATTAAAAATAACAAAAATCAAGGTAACTAAAGTGGATTGTCTATCCTTTGACAGTTTGGGAAAGGTAAGTAACAGAAATTCAAAGTATAATAAATATCAAGTTGAAATTTCTTAATTTAAAAAAAATATATATGTTTAACATTACTGTAACCCAGAAAAAGGCAAACAAGCTTTCCCACTGCCAAAGTCCAACTAACATGGAAAATGTTTAGTAGGATTAGAAAATATTCCTTATCTTTGTGCTGAATTACCGTATTCTGCCATATATTTTTATGTAGAACACCCTACTGATTTGAATGAACATTTCAGTATATGGATTGATAGTAGGATATGGTGAGTAGCTCTGAACGGTGCACAAATACAAAATAGCTTGTGGGTAAATGACTTATCTAAAACATTAATCCATCTGTTCAAATTAAGCCAATATCTGTTTCAAGCAAATAAACTACAAGTAAATAAAACAGAATGAAGAATCAATGCCTGACTCTAGTCTGGGACACATTACTCTGGATAGGAAACCTTCATTTCCTGTTTAAAATTGCTTTCTGAAAAACTCCACCCATCAATTTCCTCATTCACAATCTTTATCTTGTGATATGCATTTTGTGTTTTCAACTGCCTTTTCATTATAAGAAGTCCATAAATAAGTACACACGATGTAGGTATACACTATATAGATCTCTGTAAGTACCAATAACAATACACATGAAACCCTATTCCTTTCCCTTGTGGAGGGAGCAGGTGGCATTGGCAGAGGGAGCAGGTGGCATTGAGCTAGTGAAAATGAGTGCCAAGTTGGACTGGAAATAAAATCACCAGTACCTATCCTCTTTCCTTTCACTATTTTTCAAGTTCATAGTCCCAAAACATGTGATTTTAATTTATTTATTTTTTGCCTTCAAGTGAAAGCCACAATAGGGTCAACTAACAATACCGAGGGACTTTAGACATTATTTATTGTGTATGTCATACTTTGGCCAAGTATCATAGTAACAAATTTATTTTCTGTCCATAGCTTCTACATAGGCTTAATAAGGGGGTAATGAATTTGGAAGCGTTAATTACCACCTCAGAAGTAACCACAATGGCATACAAAATTAGAGAATACCTTAGGAGGTTTCATCATGATTTGCCATTATCCCCATATTAAAACTGCAAATATAACCCCCACACACATCATCATCATCATCATTCTCTCATTTTGCATGCTTCTCTTACTCACTTTTCATGTCTAGTCTAGATCTAGCAGTCATAGAATCACACAGGGTCACAGGAATTAGAGTGGGAAGGGACCTTAGAGAAAGAATCAAGTCTAATTGTCCCATTTTTCATATAAGGAAATTCAGATATATAGAGACTAAGTGACATGCCCAGCCTCTGAAATCCTGACATACTCTACACATTCTATAGAGTTTCAGAACAAAAAGGGACATAATCAGCCATAAAATTCATCCCTATTATTGGACTGATGAAGAAATAGAGGAAGGTTTTAAAGACAGTCACCTGGTCAAGATCACATACCTCTTTGGTACATTTTAGTGCTTGGAGCAAAAGAATCAAGCCTCTAGTTTCTTTTCCAAGGTTCTTTTTTGTTACATGATGTTGCCTTCTTTTCCAGTTAGAAGGAATATAAATTTATATTTGGAGGTAAGCTTTATTGAGGCCAGTAACCTGGTAATTTAGGTTTAAAAGGGAAGCAAAAGGAAACACTTTCATTCAATAGTATTGGTTAAAGACTTACCCAGCTTTAGTGGAAGAATATTGAACAAGGATAGGCATTGAGGATACCCTAAATTGATTAATCCTTTTCCTTCTCCTGGATTGTCCATCATGATCCACTAAGCAAAAAGGGCCTCTGTAGCTCCTCATGGTTTTTATTCAAGAGACAAGCAAGTGAAGTTAATATTCCCACCTTTAATACCTTGTGCCAGCCAACACTCAAATATGGTTCTAATATATTTTAAGGTAAAACAAATAGGCTAACTTTCATGGAATGGAAGTTGGGGATCCGGAGATTGCTCATGTCACAGCTTGCTTCTCATTCTTTATTAGCCTTTATTGATGATGAATAATTGAGGAAGATGGAAAAGAAGCATAAAGAAGAAGAGAGTTTGGTAAATGGGAGATTAAGTAATCTGAAATCAGAGGATCGAGGTTCAAGTTATATCTTTGTCACTTACTGTGTGAGCTTGGATAAGTGATCTAATCTATGGGTCCCTCATTTTCCTCATTTGTGTAATGAAAATGTTGAACTTAATTACCCTAAAGATGTTTCTATCTCTAAAACTATTATCTTATGATCCTATAAATCAGGGTTCAGCAAACTATGGCCCATGGGATGGGCCAAATCTTTTCCACCGTCTGTTTTTGTACATTCTTCAAGTTAAGAATGATTTAAATATAACAATTAAATATGTTACTGATTTGGCCTATAGACTATGGTTTGACAACTGGTTCTATAAGTCATGATTTGAGGAAGCAGGAAAAATGTTGAAAAAGGAAAAAGGCTAAAACATTCATTTTTGAAAAATCATATTTTAGTTCAAATGGAGCTACATGCATGTCAATCAAGAAGACAATGATCAGTAAAAAGAATTAAGGTCAATCTCTAATAATATTAATCCTCTTGCTGTCATGTTTTAGAGTAACTACTAAGAAAGACAGAAGGAACTAATGAAAAAGAGTCCTTGCCTTACTTAGGATCCCTGGGTTGTCCTACAAGCTCTTCCATTGTTGAGTTGTATAACCTTGGATAGGTCCTTCTCTGTAGCCCAAGATTAAGGAGTATAAAAACCGTCATATACATTATGGAAAGGATTTTTATTTTCTTTTTTCATTCTATATAATGACAATCTCTTAGATTCCAATGATAATCTCACTTGGTTGAGAAAAAGAAAAGAAGGTCCTTATAATACTGAATGGACCTCCTTGTGTGAAACTTATGGGAGAATATGAACTAAATGTGTATATGATAGGCAGGAGTGGATAGGCTTTGATCTCTATGATTAGAGTGAATGGCCACATTGATAAGATTGTTATTTATTGGAATATTTATCATAACATTAATCTTACTTAGGAACATTAAAATAATAGATCAACATTTTGTCACATGCTATGAAATTCTATGTCAAAACTGTAGAAAATAATATTGGTGAATGGACTATTTAATTTTTAAAATGGACCTGTCATTGTATTGGTTTAGGGAGTTCCTGATAGTAAAGTTTCTCTGCCAATGTATATTGACCAATTTTTCAGCAGTTCATTGATAATAGATGGGAATATATATGTGTGTGTGTGTGTGTGTGTGTATGTGTGTGTGTGTTCATCCTTTGTTGCCAAAGAAGACCACACCATCAGAGAAATGATGACATGACTTGCACTTTGTTTTGAGTGAGGGAGGGCTGTGCAGGTCACCAACAGACTAGAACATATAAACATTAAATAAATTGCCTACTGCCACAAAACCAGGATGGATCAGAGGTAGGATATATGGGTAAATATTATGTTTTAGTGGACTTTTAAAAACTAAAATGAACTCAGTACTACAATATCAGTTTTGTATGTGCCATTGGGAAAATCTCTTCAGCAAGCATCTTTCCTGAGCAGCGTTATCAACTTACATCTACAACAAGCATCCTTCAGTTGATTCTCTGTCTCAGAATAGTGGCTAAAAGGATAGTTGTCTATTCATGAATGGGAAACCTGTGGCCTCCAGGTCACATGTGGATCTCTAGGTCCTCAAGTCCAGACTGCATCCAGACTTCGCAGAAAAATCTCCGTAATAAAATGAATTGTTCTATAAAACTTGAACTGTCAAAAGGCTGCACCCAAGAACCTAGAAGACCTTGTGTGACCTCAAGACTATAGGTTCTCCACTCTGGCACACTACTTCATACTTATTCTGCCATCTATTTTATGATTCACTTATAAATTAAGCCATTATCAGGAATCTCTTGTGGCCATGCCTGTGAACCTGAAACATATTAAATCTTCTTAAAAATTTATAAAGCATGGCTCAGCATTATCATTTTCTTCTTTGTTTCTATTGTTTTTCTCCTACCTCTCTCTGTCTCTTTCTTTGTCTCTCTCCCTTATACCCAACTCCCAATTACCTCATACTTATGATATTACTGCTATCTATTTCTATTAAAAAATACTTTAGGGGAGTGGCACTGTTTGAAACAATGGTCTCCAAAATGAGAAAGGCACCTCCAGAGGGCCATAGAATGTCCCTTAGGGGGTTGGTGATTAAACAATCAAAGAGCAGAATCATGAGTCATACCCTTTGACAACACAAGTCATTGTCATCCAACATTTCCCTATCACCCCCTCAAAACTCTCTTAGTTTCCAACCTCTCCTATTCTTTGCTGGCATATGTCTCTCAGGGTAGTTCTAACCTATGCACAGTCAAAGTCATGTTTTATAACATAGGAACTTATTCAAACAATCAGTTTTCTTTCTACCCATTAGAGCTCTCCTTTTGTATAGAGAGTTCTCAATCTCTCGATTGGATACATAATTATTGTGCTAGAGAGTATGTCAAGGAACAGATTAGCTGCTTCATTTTGTATTTTTTACAAAAAGGCACAGGGGACGATTAGGTATGGCCATTTGGTGGACTTTTAACCTACAATGATCTTCTACCTAAAATGATTTGTATATCATGACCTGGACACCTGAATCAACAAACATAGGTTCCTTTAGAAATTCCTTCTACCTCCTCACATGTCAAGCATAATATCCTTACCCTATCACACAGAACAGCAGATTCTATATCCTTTTGTCTGACTCTATAAGGCAATAGACAATACTTAGGAAATCAATACTTAGCCCTCCACACACACACACACACACACACACACACACACACACACACACACACAAGTATTTTATTTTTGATGGCAAAGAACAAGTTGCACCAGACAAGCAGTCAAGGATGAGTTACAATCATTCCATTGTCTTCTCCCCCCGCTCTTCTGTCTTGCAAATTTACCTGTTATTGTAGAAAACACCAATATCCCTCCAGTCACCCAGATTTGCATATTTGATATCTTTGATTTCTCAATCTTACTCATGTATCATATCCAATCCTGTTATATCTACCTCCAAAAGAGTCTACCCATCTCTTTCCTAACAACATGGGCATCATTCCAATTCAGCCTCTTATCACCTTTGGAAAAAGTTCCTAACTGATCTCCATGCCTCAAGACTCTCCCCTCTTACTATTCCTTCTGCTTAGCTGCGAAATAATGAAAGCGATTTTCCTAAAGTACTAATTTGACCATTTCCCCCAGGTACTCAAAAAATAACAGTGAGTCTTTAGACTATATATGCTTAAACTTTTATCTTCCCTCAGCCTTTTGGGAGTCTGGTATAATATTCTTAAATACATAAAATAAGGAATAAATTCTTTAAATATATAAAATAAAATGTATAAAATCATAAAGGAAAACAATAATATTGAAATGGAGTTTTCAGAATCTGATGTAGAAACATTCTCAGATTTCCCAAGCAAAGAAATTCTTCCTAGACCCTAGGACAAAAGATGATTTCTTCATTTCATCTTTTAAAATTTCCTTTTGTATACTTTCATACTGTGCATCACTATTAATATAGTAGTATAAATGCATCACTTACAAATAAGTGAGGAAAATATTTGGGAGGGCATATGCTTAAGGATTTCTTGTTTATTTTTTGTTTTCCTAGATGTTGGCGTAGAGTGTGAAAGGCTCAGCATAAAGCCAAATTCTCATTCATTTAGTGAGTGAAACTGAGGGGATGAGCAGGTAGAATGAAAACATTTCAGCTTAGCTTCCAACACTTTTGAGTCGTTTTTGTTCTGTTTCAAAGTAATTTAACTCTGGGGAGGGAAGAGGAGCAGCAGTCATCAGTCCCGGATCAGAATTAATAGGGCCAGTATTGATCAGGCACAGTTCTTTACACAGAGTTCTGGCCAGAGTCAAATGTAACATTTCTTCACATCTCCCTTTGATTTCCTTTAGGGGCTTTCATCTAAAAATGTTTGAGCTGCAAAATGCTAGCCATCCCATTCAGTCCATCATAAGAAGCAGTAAAACAAGTGTCTTTCTGATACCTAGCAGTGTGGACTGACAATTTTTTTGTCCTGAAAATAGAAAGGCATTTTGGAAACTCACTATGCTCAAATGTCACCTCACTGGAAAACATCTATCATCGGAAATACACAGCAATGATTTCTAGGAGAACATTAAGACAAGTAGGGATGGTAAAATGGTAAAACAGAAAGGTAAAAGTTTATCAGTTCTTCTCTAAGGTTTTTCTTTTTTGCATTAACTGTTCTATTTCTTGATTTTTTTTAATAATGTGAGAATGGCTTATGTAAGAAAGAGTAAAGTCTCTACAGAGCAAGAGTGACCTTAAAAAAGGTCATCTTTGTTTTTAAATCACCTTTGTTCATTCATTAATTCATTTATTTATTTAAATACCATGTTAATTCACTCTAGTCACTCCTTTTTCACTTTTCTGGAATCTCTGGGGTATTCAATGCTAGAAACGTCTAGCATTCTAACTCATCAGAGGAGACCTCATCACCTCCTTTAAAACTCCCAAATGTTCTTCCTTATTTCTGACTCACACTGATCCAATCATTGAACATATAAATTCCAACTCCTAGTATCTTTTACACCCATTCTTTTCTCTTCGTTCATATGACCATTACTTTAGTCTTTTCGTTATCTTTCACCTCGACTATTGAATAGCCTCTTAATTGGTTTCTCTGACTCTAGCCTCTTCTCTTTCCAATTAACTCTCTCTTTCTCTAGCCTCTTCTCTCTTCAATTAACTGTCATGCCAAAGTGAAAATATTTAAGCATCACTCTGATCAGGAAGATCCAGTGGCTTCCCTTTGCTTTTAGCATCACATAAAAATATCTCTTTCTGGCTTTTAGAACTCTTCATAATCAGATTTCACTTTATCTTGCCATGCTAACTGTAATTATTCTCTTTTAAGCATTCTACATTCCATCCAAACTGCTCCTCCTGCTCTTAGCCACTTGTGATGATCATTTTGATACATCTGTGCCTTTTCATGGACCAGCCCTTATTCATGGAATGCACCCTCTCCCAAATTTTGCCTCACAAAATTCTCAGGTTTCTTTAAAGCTTAGCTAATGTATCAAGTGACTTGTCCAGAGTCACATAGATAGTAGGTGTCTACGGACAGATTTGAACTCATGAAGATGAATCTTCCTGATTCTAAGCCTGGCATTTTATCCAATGTGACACTTACCTGTCTAGTAATCAGGAATACCTGAGTTCAAATCTAGCCTCCAGCACTCTGAGAAATCACCTTAACTCTGTCTTAGTTTTCTTTTTTTAATATAAATTTATTTAACTTTTTACATTCATTTTCACAAAATTTTGGGTTCCAAATTTTCTCCCCATTTTTCCCCTCCCCTCACCCCAAAACACCCAGCATTCTAATTTCCCCTACCACCAATCTGTCCTCTCTTTTATCATCCCTCCCTTCTCTTGTCCCTGTTTTAGTTTTCTTAGCTGTAAAAAATCCTCTGTTTCAGGGTTATTATGAGGATCAAATGAGTTTGTAAAATGTTTGGTAGAATTTCTGGCACTTACTATGTGTTTAATATATTTTGTTCCCTTCTCCCTCCCTTCTTTTAAGACTTGTTCAAAACAAATGGTGTCTAAGAAGCCTTGACAAATTGAGTAACTCCATGGTGATGTTATGTTTGTATACCTATTGTTGTTGTTCTTGAGTTGTTTCAATTGTATCTGACTCTTTGCTACACCATTTGGGGCTTTCTTGGCAAAGATACTGGAATGGTTTGCCATTTCCTTCTCCAGGTCATTTTACAGATTTTACAGCTGAGAAAACAGAGGCAAGCAGCATTAAGTGACTTGTCCAAGGTTACACAAATCGTAAGTATTCTGAGACCAGATTTGAACTCACAAAGATGAGTCTTCCTAACTCCAAGACTAGTGCTTTATCTACTGTGGCAGTTATATATCTTTACAAATTACATACCTATACAATCCAAGTGCACCGGTTCATAATTGCTTATGTGTATTTTCCCTTAATGTTATTCTCTGGTTGATATAATCATTAAATCATTGGTTGTAACCAAGAAGGAATTAAGAGATATTAAAGTGAAGGTTGGATGACCATTTGTTGAAGATGCTGAGGACAAATTTACAGAGCAGGTGAAAGGTGAGGTTTCTTGTGTTTTTAAGATTTAGTGGAGAGAGAAACTTTAGTAGGAATATCAAAATTTCTTCAGGGTTGTCCTATTTAAGAATCCTGGGTTTTTAGTCTTACTGAGGACATTTGGTATCATGGGATCATAGCTCTACATTTAGAAGGGAACTTAGAAGTCATTTCATCCAATCTCTTCATTTTGCAAGTGAGGAAACTGACAGCAGTGGATAAATGACATGCCCAGAGTCACACAGGTAGTAAGTAGAAAAGTAAGAATTTGAAACAGCTAGGTGACACAGTGGATAGAATGCCAGACCTGGAGACTCATCTTCCTGAGTTCAAATTTGGTCTCAGACACTTACTAGCTGTATGACCCTGGGCAAGTCACTTAAACCTGTTTACCTCAGTTCCTCATCTGTAAAATGAACTGGAAAAGTAATTGGCAGACCCCTTTAGTGTCTTTGCCAAGAAAACCCCAAACACAATTGAAAAAAAAGCATATGATTTTATGGGGAAAAGATCATTTTTAATTGAATCATACTACCATCTTCTCTGTTTCTTAATTAAAATTGAATTGAAAAGATAATTAAATTTATTATTGTTTTGTTATTTTTGCAGAGTAAATTTATAATAGACTAAAAATATCATATGGTATTTCATAACATCACAAGATCATAGACTTAGTCTGAAATTCCCTTAGGGGCCTTATAGTTCAACTTATTTATTCAATTCTTGAAAAAATATTAGACCTATAGACATTAGACTTTCTGGGGGTCACTCTCAGGAATAAGATTTTCACTCCAAATCCATTGTTCTTTACACTACCATGTTCAAGTGGGAAAACATTTTCTTATGAAATATTCAGATTATTCTAGCAAAGAATTTGTTGTCTTCTTTTGCAGTTGCTCAGATTATCCAAATTTATCAATTCTCAACTCAACTTTAGGTCAATAAATATGTATATAAACTTAGATATTTTCTAGGTTTTGAAATTATTGTAATAAGTAAAAAAATAATTGGGAAAAATATTAAACATTCAAAAATAACTTAACTGTTATTTAACCATCTGAAACCATATTTCAAAGGAATATAGTTCTTAAAGTCATATGCAAGTGGTTTTGTGAGGACTGAGAGAATTTGGTTTGTTCAAGTAATATAGATATTTTTAATTTAAATTTATTTTAAAACTTTAGGCAATTGATTCACAGCAAAGAAAAATATTTAAATTGCCTTTTGTTGCAAATTTTTCTTGTAAGATAAGGCTAGTGTAAGATCAATATTAAAAGAAAAACAAAGACTCAAGTAATTAAGAGTACCTTGAACTCCTGTGTCTAGCAAATGTATATAGGGAACCGTATAGTATAATGAGAAAAGTTGATGGAGATGACATCAGAAGACTCAAAATATAATTTTAGCTTTGTTGCTGAGTTAGTTCTGTGACCTTGAGCAAATCACTTAAGGTTTTTGAGTTTCTGTTATAACAACTCTCCCTAAAGATTTCTGTGAGAATATACATGCTCTCTAACTGTGGTGCCATATAAATAGTCAAGGGACTTTACTTACTTCTATGACTTAAAATTCAATTTAATAAACATTTATGATCACCTATTATATACTATGCACTTATGAACTTTCCCTTTTTAGATACTGTTAACCAATAAAATTTTACTCAATTTAAACAAAGAAATAGAAAGCCAAGTAACTTGGTGTGGCTCTATCACAGTTTTATGTTATAGGCAAGCCATTAGAAAATGACAATGCTCCTTCCCGTGTCCTCATCCCTGAAACCATGCATTGAAAATCATAGCTAAGGATCAGATGATTCGTAGAAATACATTTTTCAATTTCTGTTCTCAAAATCTACATATTTCTATATAGATGGAATCTGTCATTTGCATTTTAAGTCATATTTTTGCTTATGTTTCTTTTCTTGCCACACTTCTGATATATGGAATGAACAGAATTCCTACCGGATTTGCTTATAAAGCCTGTCCCCAAAGCCCTAATCTATTAAAACTTAAAACTGCACTAAGACTTTTGGGACACACTGTACTTGGTTAGAATTGTCAAAAAATATTGGGGTCTTAGATATTGATAAATACTAGCAATTTGGGGACCTGAGTCTATCTGGGACAAATATATACTTTGAAATTCTATGGAGGTCACTCAGACATCATATCATAGGGCTGAAATTTTAACTCCAAGTCAAGCAATATATCCACTCTCACGTTCAAGTGAGAAAGGCACTTTCTAATGAAATGTTCAGGTAATTGTGGCAAAGAGGTTGGTTATTGTTCTTTTGTAGTTGCTCAAATTATCCAAAATTTGTGGGAGTTGAAGGGCAAAAAATATACTTCAAATATACTCACCCAGAGGTGGTGATACTATATAATGTTAAAGTAATTGGTATACTTGG
>CM053771.1:465632073-465651842 GCA_028658325.1 Potorous gilbertii | reverse complement strand
GAAATAGAGGACTTTCAAGCATTCTTGATGAAAAGACCAGAGCGGAAAAGAAAATTTGACTTTCAAACACAAGAATGAGAAGAAGCATGAAAAAGTAAACAGCCAAAAGAAGTCATAAGGGACTTACTAAAGTTGAACTGTTTACATTCCAACATGGAAAGACAATATTTGTAACTCTGGAAACTTTTCAGTATCTGAGTAGTTGGTGGGATTACACACACACACACACACACACACACACACACACACACACATACACACACACATACACACACACACACATACACACACACATACCCATGTGCATGCACACACAGAGACAGAGAGCACAGAGTGAATTGAATAGGATGAGATCATATCTTTAAAAAATGAAATTAAAGGGCAAGAGAGAAATATATTGGGAGGAGAAAGGGAGAAATGGAATGGGGCAAATTATCTCTCATAAAGGAGGCAAGCAAAAGACTTTTCAGTGGGGGGAAAAAGAGGGGAGGTGAGAGAAAAACATGAAGCTTGCTCTCATCACATTCAACTAAAGGAAGGAATAAAATGCACACTCATTTTGGTATGAAAATCTATCTCACAATACAGGAAAGTGGGGGAGAAGGGGATAAACAGGGTGGGGACGGTGATGGAAGGGAGGGCAGTGGGAGGAGGGAGCAATTTGAAGTCAACACTCTTGGGGAGGGATGATCCAAAGAGAGAACAGAAGCAATGGGGGACAGGATAGGATGGAGGGAAATATAGTTAGTCTTACACAACATGACTGTTATGAAAGTCATTTGCAAAACTGCACAGATATGGTCTATATTGAATCGCTTGCTTCCCAAAGGGAATGGGTGGGGAAGGAGGGATGAAGAGAAGTTGAAAGTTCGAATATTGTTCTTACTACTAGGAAATAAGAAATACAGGTAATGGGGAATAGAAAGTTATCTGGCCCTACAGGACAAAAGAGAAGATGGGGACAAAGGAAGGGAGCAATATTAGAAGAGAGGGCAGATTGGTGATAGGGGCAATTAGAATGCTTGGTGTTTTGGGGTGGGAGGAGGGGAGAAATGGGGAGAAAATTTGGAACCCAAAATTTTGTGAAAATGAATGTTAAAAGTTAAATAAATAAATTACAAAAAACAAAAAGAGTTGGGCCATGGCGTTAGTTAGGCCTGTAGAGTGTGACATGAAGAATTTTAGCTCTATGGGAGCAGATTGTTTCATAAAGTTCCATAGGACAGTGCTTCATAGATTCTTAATATTTTTTTGTTGAATTGAATTGAACTGAACTAGCCTGAATAGGTCAAAGGTAAAGGAATTTTAGTTCAATATGAAAAGAACTTTCTAAAACCTACATCTACGTCAAAGAAGAATGTTTGGCCTTGAAATGTAGTGATTTCTCAATAACTCTTGATGTCAAAGTCAAAGATGAATGTCTGTTTTTTAGAGATTGATGAGGGGATAAAGCAACCTGACAATTACATATCCCTTTGATGTTGACAAAGTACTTTATATACAATGTTATGATGTCACTGTCTCTCCCCATATCCACATGAGGTAGTGCTAAATTCATTAATAACATTTTTAGTTTTATTTCATATTTTATTTCTCCAAATTACATGAAAAAAACTTTGTAACATTTTTCCAAATCCCAAGATCCAAATTATCTATCCCCCTTCCCTCCCCTCTCTCAGTGAGAAGGCAAGCAATTGGACATGTTATATAGGGGTAGTCATGTGGAAAACATTTCCATGTAAGTCATTCTGTGAAAGAATACATAGACAAAAATAAACTCCAAGAAAAATAAAGAAAAAAGTACCTTTGATCTGCATACTGTCCACTTCTTTTAATTAATTAACTAATTAGTTGATTCATTTATTCTTAGTTTTCAACATTCACTTCCATAAGATTTTGAGATTTAAATTTTTGCCCCCTCTTTCTCCTCCTGCTTCTCCAAGCTGATGTGCAGTCGGATATAGATTCTACATACATATTTATATGAAATGTATTTTTACATTGATCATGTTGTAAAGAAGAATTAGAATCAATGAGAGGCACCATGAGAAAGAAGGAACACAGCAACAACAACTACAACAAAAGAAAGCAAAAAGTATGTTGCCATCTGTACTGAGACTACAAAGTTCTTTCTCTGGATGAGGACAGCAGTTTCCTTAATAAGTCTTTTGGAGTTTTCTTGGATCCTGGCATTACTGAGAAGAGATGTCTATTAAAGTTAGTAATCCCACAATGTGGCCATCACTGTGTATAATGTTCTCATGTTTCTGCTCACTTCACTCAGCATCAGCTAGTATAAATCTTTCTAGGTTTTTCTGAAGTCCACCTGTTCATCAATTTTTATTGTACAATAGTAGTCTATTATATTCATTATATTATATTTTTTTTGTGCATAGTTACAAATTGCTCTCCAGAATAGTTGGCTCAGTTCACAATTCTACCAATAATGCATTAGTATTCCAATTTTCCCACATCCCCTCTAGCATTTACATTTTCCTTTTGGGTCATATTAGCCAATGTGATGTGTGAGACAGTAGCTCAGTCATTTTAATTTGCGTTTCCTTCATCAATAGTGGTTTAGAGCATTTTTATACAATTATAGGTAGTTTTGATGACTTTGTCTGAAAACTGTTTACATCTTTGACCATTTATCAATTGAGAAATGACTCTTATTTCTCTAAATTTGACTCACTTTTTTATATGTTTGAGAAATGAAGTGTTTATCAGAGGAACTTACTGTAAAAAATATTCTCATAGTAATAATTGCTATGTATTTCCTCCATTCCATTTTCCCTCTATTTAGTCCTCTCTCTCTCTCTCTCTCTCTCTCTCTCTCTCTCTCTCACTCTCTCTCTTTCTCCTTTACTCCTGTCCATTCTCTTCTTTTAGTTTTTGAAATTTTATTTATTTACTTTTAGTTCACAACAGACACTTCCACAAGAGTTTGAGTTTCAAATTTTCTCCCCATTTACCCCCTCTGCCCACCCCAAGACATCAAACATTTTGATTACCACTTCCCCCAATTTGCCCTCCCTTTTATCACATCTCTCCCTTATTACATCCATTTCCTCTATTTTCTTGTAGGGCAAGATAGATTTCTATACCACATTGTTTATACATCTTGTTTCCCTCTTGCATATAAAAACAATTGTTAACATTTGTTTTTGGAATTTTAAGTTCCAGATTCTCTCCCTTCCTTCCTCCCCACACATTCTCCTGAGAAGGCAAGCAATTCAATATAGGTTATACATATGTAGTTATCCAAAACACTTGTTTAGTAGTCATATTGCAAAAGAATAACTATATTTCCCACCATGACGTCCTGCCCCCATTTATTCTATTCTCTCTTTTGACCACATCCCTCCTCAAAAATATCTACTTCTAATTATCCCTTCCTCCCATTTGCCCTCCCTTCTGTAATCCCCACATCCCCACTTATTCTCTGCCCCCTACTTTCCTTTAGTGTAAGAGATTTTCATAACAAATTGAGTGTGCATCTTATTCCCTCAAGCCAAATATGATGAGGTTTACTCTTTCCCTTTCATTTTCTCCCTCTTCCCCTCCTTTGAAAAAGCTTTTCCTTGTCTGTTTTATGTGAGATAACTTGCCTGATTCTATTTCTCCCTTTCTCCTCCCAATATATTCTTCTCTCATCCGTTAGTTTTTGTTTTTGTTTTTTTTTTTAGAAATCACACTTTCCTGTTCAACTCACCCTGTGCCCTCTGTCTACATGGATATAATCCCTCCAAGTACCATAATGCTGAGCAACGTCTCAAAAGTTACACATATTATCTTTCCATGTAAACAGTTCAACTTTAGTAATTCCCTTATGAGTTCTCTTTCCTGTTGACTTTTCCATTATTCTTTTTGATTCCAGTGTTTGAAAGTCAAATTTTCTATTCAGCTTTGGTCGTTTCAACAAGAATGTTTTTTAAGCCTTCTATTTCATCGAATAGCTATTTTTCCCCTTCAATATTATGCTCAGTTTTGCTGAGTAGGTGATTCTTGTTTATAATCCTAGTTTTGTTGACTTCTGGAATATCATATTCCAAACTCTTCAGTCCCTTAATGTAGAAGCTACTAGATATTTTGCTATCCTAATTGTATTCCCACAATACTCGAATTGTTTCTTTCTGTCTGCCTGTAATATTTTGTTCTTGACCTGGGAACTCTGGAATTTGGCTACAATATTCCTAGGAGTTTTCCTTTTGGAATCTTTTTCAGGAGGTGATTGATTTTCTTAAGCATTTCTTGGGACTCCTTTATCAAGTAGTTGACTCATTTTTCATGATTTTCTTGCATCACTCTCATTTCTCTTCCCAATTTTTGCTCTACTTCACTTGCTTGATTTTCAAAATCCTTTTTGAGCTCTTCCATGTCCCAAGACCAAGTAATATTTTTCTTGAAGACTTGGGATGTAGGAGCTTTGACTTTGTTGTTTTCTTCCATTTATATACTTTAGTCTTGTCACCAAAGTAAGATTCTATAGTCTGATTCTTTTTTCTGTTTTTCTCATTTTCCAAGTTATTTACTTGACTTTTGAGCTCTTTGTCAAGGTAGTTCTCTGCTTCCAGTGGGTGTCGGGGGTGTACTGTCAGTCACCCAATCCCCCCACTCTCTTCGGGCTTAGAACTCCAGAAATATTCACTGCTACTGATGCTGCCCCTGCCTCTGCTACTGCAGCAGCCATGGGTTTCTCAATCTGCTCCACCTCCCTGGGACTGGGAACTGATCACTCTGTGCTCTTTCACAGGCCCCACAGGTTTTTTCCACTGACCTTCCAATTGGTTCTCAGCATTTTGGGGTCAGGAAGTCTGGAAACCACAGGTGTCTGAGATTCTGTCCCCCAGGTCCTGTCTGCACTGGTGCGTCCCACACTGGATTGTGTTCTGCTCCCAGCACAGTGCAATAGATGCTTCCCAGCAACCTTCCAGGCTGTCTTGGGCTGGAGATTTGCTTCATTCCATCATTCTGTGGGTTCTTCAGCTCCAGAACTTGTTTAGAGTCATTTTTAATAATATTTGACTGTGTTTGGGGGGAGAGTGCTAGCAAGTTCATGCTATTGCTCTGCCATGTTTGCTCTGCCCACTGTACTTTGTTCATTTTCAAAAGAGTTTAGCTTATACCTTTCACCTCCCCCAAACTACCCTCCCTTTCGTCAGTTCCTTTCCTTCTCTAATTCCTTTCCCTTCTTATTTTCTTGTATGGGAAAATAGATTCTTACAGTCAACTAAGTGTGTATATCTTTTCCTCTTTGAGTCAGTTCTGATGAGGGTAGGATTCATGTGCTCAGCTCCCTGCTTCTCTTATGTCAGATAATTTATCTCATTCTACCTCTCCCAGTACTTTTTCATCCCTTAATTTTTCTTTAATAATCCACCATCACATTCACCTCACACCTCTGCATTCTTTCTATGTCTACTCATTCTAACTGATCTAACAATGAGAAATTTTTTTAGGAGTTTTGAATATAATTTTCCTACATAGGAATATAAATAGTTTAAACTTATCAAATCTCTTATTTCTCTTCCTTGTTGATCTTGTTATGCTTCTTTTGCATCTTAACTCAATTTTTTTATCCAGTTTTTCATCAGCAATGCTTGACAATCCACTATTTCATTCTCCTTCAGGATTTTACTCAGTTTTGATGAGTAGATGATTCTTGGTCCTAGCTCTTTTGCCCTCAGGAGTATCATAGTTGAAGGTCTCAGATCCTTCAATGTAGAAGCTGCTAAATCTTGTGTTTATCCTGACAATAACTTAATGATATGTGAATTGTTTCTTTATGGATGCTTGTAGTATTTTCTTCTTGATTGTGGAGGTCTACAATTTAACCATAGTATTCCTGGGAGTTTTCATTTTGGGACTCTTTCAGGAGGTGATTGATGGGTTCTTTCATGTTATATTTTACCCACTAGTTCTAGAGCATCAGAGCAGTTTTCCTCAATAATTTCTTAAACTTTGACGTCTAGGCTCTTTTTAAGATCCTCACTTTTAGGTAGTCCAATAATTCTTAAATTATTTCTCCTGGATCTATTTCCCAAGTCATATTTTTTCCAATGAGGTATTTCATACTTACTTCTATTGTTTTAAAATTTTGATTTTTTTTTGACTGTTTTTCAATGTCTCATAAGGTTATCAGCTTCCCCTTGATCAATTCTAATTTTTAAGGAATTATTTTCTTTATTTAGATTTTTTTACCTCATTTTCCAGTTGATCAATATGCCAATCATACTTTTTAAAGAGTTCTCTTCTTCTATGAATTTTATATACTTTTTTTTTCTATTTGGCCAGTTTTGCTTTTCACGGCATTCTTCTCTTCATTGAAATATTGTGCCTCTTTTACCATTTAGCCTATTCTATTTTTAAGGTGTTGTTTCCTTTAGTGTTTTTTGTGTCTCTTTTACCAAGTGTTTGACACTTTTTTCATAATTTTTTTGCATCACTCTCATTTATCTTCCTAATTTTTCTTCTGTCTCTCTTTCTTAATTTCAAATAATTTTTGAGCTCTTCTCTGATCTGAGACCAATTCATATTGTTCTTGGAAGCTTTAGATGCAGGAATTTTGACTTTGTTGTTTTCTTCTGAGCATGTGTTTTGTACTTCTTTGTCACCGTAGCAACTTATTATGGTCATAACTTTTTTTCTGTTGTTTGCTTATTTTCCAGCTAATTTATTGATGTTTAACTTTATGCCAAAATGGAGCTCTGCTTCCCAACAGGAATTGGCACTCTCTCAAGCTTCAGGGGGTATTTTTGCAGATGTTCTTGGAGGTGATTCTGGGGGCCTGTAAGTTTTTGACTCTTCCAAAGTGGTATGCTCTAGGGGAGAGGAGGGTATACTAGTCTCCTGTACTCTACACTATTTTGTGAGTGACCACAACACTCCTTTCAACCCTGCAAGTGTGACTAGGTTCCCTGTTCACCTGCAGCCACAAGCTCTGCTGTGCTAGTGCTTTAACTTACACAGAGACTAAGACCCAGGACTGCAACCCAGATCCAAGTACAGGTACAGAGTTCTGCACCTGGTCCTAACCAAGGGACAACTGTATTCTCTTTCTGATCTGTTGTCAAACTCCATTATTATTTGTGGGCATGAAGGTCTTGAAATTGGCACTGCTGCCACTGATTCAGTCACCTTGAGATCTGCTCCAGTTTTGTTCAGGCACAATCTGTACTGGCACTTCCTGAATTGAACTTTGCTCCTCTCTCACCTTGGTGCAACAGATTTTTCCTGTCTTTCTAAGTTGTGTTGAGCTGGAAAACTATTTTGCTCCACTTTTTTGTGGGTCCTGTCACCCTAAAATTTGCGGTCATTTTGAAAATATTTGGAAGAATTTGGGGGAGAGCTCAGGCAAGTCCTGACCTTTCTCTGCTGTACTGGCTCTGCCTCACCCCCTTAACTCATTTGTGTTGTTGATACTAAAAATAAATAATAAATAGACTCACTTTTGAATCATACAAGCATTTATTAGGACCAAAAAAGAGATATAATGGTCCTAGCACTGAGGGCAAAAGCAGGGGAGAGGGATACCATGTCCAAGAGAGCAAGACTAAGCTCCCAAAGGGACCTGGAAGGCAAGTGGCCTTGAAGAAAGAAGGTCCAACCACAGGTGCAATGATGGAGCAAATGGAGAGTAGCATCTTTGCATCTACACCTCCATTATCACAAAACCACACTTCCTTGTCCTCTCCTTTTATCCATCTGATCCAACAAACCACACAGAAACTCTAGTCAATGAAGGACCAAAAGAAAATGGGTGTATCTCAGCCACAGGATGATCAGAAAGAGATATCTCCAGATAGCCCTAGACCACTATGTTCCAATGATAAGAATGTTACAAAAAGAGTAAGTATACCGCAACACAAATAAAAAATATGATGAATAGAAAGAATATCACTCATGCATCACTATAGGCCATGGACTTTCATGTTCATAAGCTGATAGTCTCCCTCTTTTGGAAAATCTTTAGATGAGAATGCTTGTGCTGCCATCCCTGACTCCAAAATTCACCTGTATCTACTGATGTTATTATGACTCTACCATGTACTGCCTTATATGACCATGGGCAAGCATTTTATATTCTGTGGGCTTCTGTTTCCTCACCTCTAAAATGAGGGGTTCAGTGTAGGTTGCATCTACAATCTATTTCAGTTCAATATCTCTAGTCTGAAGAAATAGCTTAAAATATTCCTTCATTGTGAATCTAAATGGTCTGTACATATTATCTGGACTGAAAAATATTTATATATAAACTATTTTTCAAGCATACCAGATAAAACCACAAAATTCTAGAATCTTAAAATTCTTTCTGAAGAGCAAATATAATTTTTCAGATGTAAGTTCTTTTAGCATGGTGGAGGATCAATGGACCAGTGAGAACAAAATAATTGGTAAAAGAGAGTTAATGATGTATAGTGGAAGGGGTACTGGAGTGGGTGAATAAGGATTACAGATCTCCTTTCGGTGTTTGCTATGCAATTTTAGGCAAAAATACCTATCCTTTTAGAGCTTTAGTTTTCTTATATGTGAAATCTTCTCGTTGGATTGTCTCTAAAATGCTTTCAAATTCTAAAATTATACAAATTTAAATATTTCCCAGTTGAAGGCATATTTATTCTTATATCTATCTTTATGCCAAAAACCATCTTCATCACCTTCATCACTTCATCACCTCAGTAAAAATGTCTTATAGTTAACAAGAATATAAGTACCTAATATAGAACACGATACCTTATGTTATTAGGGATACAAATAGAATTAAAAGGAAAAGTTCTACCTTTTGAAAAGCAATATATTTGGAGAGGCAGTAATAATATGTGTGCACAAATACTTTACATTTTACAAATTATACTCCCACAACAACTCTGTGAAACAGAAATTTTAGCATTAGTACCCACAATGTACAAATTTAATTTGATTCAACAAGCATGTAAGGTTCCTCTACTATATACCAAGCTAGTTGCTGGGGGATGGAAATATAAAACCAAATATTCTACTAATGATTTAAAGAAATGGACCTCCGTAAGCTGACTTTGTCATGGCCACATAGGTAGTGAATATCAGAGCCAGACCTCAACTAAGTCCAGTGCTCTTTACACTAAATCAGGAAAACATACATATGTGAACTTGTGAGAGAAAAAAAATTATAAGCACTACTTGAAGAAAATAAGCAATTTTATATCATTATGTACCAGAAACTGTGCTAAGTGTTAGGAATATAAAACACAATCAAACAAGACAATTCAGTTATTTCCACCTCTGACAAAAATAATTGTGATAATACCTAGCATTTATATTGTGTTTTAAAGTTTGCAAAGCACTTTATAAGTCTTATTTCATTTTATCCTAACAAGAACCTATGGAAGGCTGATGCTATTATCATCTACATTTCACAAATGAAAAAAAAACTGGGTCAAGAAAAGCTTAAATGAGTGGTCGAGTCACATAGGAAGCAGCCAAGGCTAGTTTTGAACTCAGGTTTTCCTGACTCCAGAATTCTTTCCATTGCATTACCTGGCTGTCAGAGGACATGTTAAATGCTCCAGATTGGTTAAGAAAGATAAAGTCTGAAAACATCAAAGCTTTCTTTTCAGAGTCCAGGGAAGGAAAGAGTTGAAATTGTTTTGTTGTGAGAGGTTTAAGAAGGATGGTCAGAGTGCAGGTGACACATTCTGGATATAGTGGAGAGATTTAAATTATCATAACAAAATGTGCAAAAATATGAATGTCTTAATCAGAGACTCTTAACATTTTTTGGCGTGTCATGGGCCTGTTCAGCAATCTGGTGACGCCTATGGACCACTCCTCAGAATAATTTCAATAAAATACAAAGGATTACAAAGGAAAACCATTATATTAAAATGTAGTTATCAATATTTTTAATTCATAGATTCTACATTGGGAACCCATGTTTTAAAGGAATGTTTTCAATTGCCTTAAGTATTTTGACTCCAATATGTCGGTTCTTTGAGAGTGGGATAGTATTTAGAATGACATGCAATCAGAAATTCCTATGTTTAAATTCCACCTGGAACAAGTTATTTAACCTCTAGGAGTTCTAATTTCTTCATCTTCAAAAGGAAATAGTAATAGAACCCAGCTGAGAGGGCTCTTATGAGGCACAAATGAAATGTTATACATAGAGCACCCAGCAAACCTTAAAGTTATATGTAAATATTAGTCTTATGAGCCCTTAAAGCTCTGTGTAAATGTTCTAGACCTGGGGTTTCATTGGCATAGGGAATTACACATGAAGAAATTTCCTTTACTAATACACATTAGCAACTTTTCTGTAAGGTATAATCTTAGAAAGAACCCTAGGCCACTAAGAAGACGAGTTATTTGCCCAGGATGACATAGCTAATATAGTGCAAAAGCAGTTCATCAGTACTCTGAAGACAACTATCTATTAATTGTAGTGATCTGTGACTTTACGGTTATTGTTCCTGCTGCTACTGCAGTTCAGCTACAATTTCTTACTGTAAGTTGGTAAATTCAGTTTCTAATCTTGACCCTGACTCTGACATGTTTACATTTTAGTCTTGTCTGCTATTAACTAAGTGTATATTTTTGGGAACTCACTTTTCTTCCGTGAGCTGAATTCACAGATGCTTGATCATAGGTTTAGGACTGGATGGAATCTTAAAATTTTAGACATCATTGAATCCAATCATTTTATTTTGAATACAAGGAAACCGAGAGCCAGAGAAATTAAATAACTTGTTCAATATTAGATAGAAAAGGGTAGAGTCTAGATTCAAACTCAGGTTTTCTGACTTTAGATCTGGCACTCTTTTTCTACAACACCCAAAAAAGAATGTAATGTTACTAATAACAATAGCTTACATTTATATAATACTTCAAGGTTTACAGTTGATTCTTGACAATCCCGTGAGGTATATCTTAGATGTTTTCTATTATTCCTCATTTTATAAATGGAGATGCTTAGGTTTAGGTAAGTGATTTGTCCAACATTGAACAGCTTAGAAATATAACTGCGGTAACTGTCTGGAAACCCCAAAACAGTGTTTTCCATTCTTACCATCACCTCTGATCTATTGATTGATGAGTTCTTTCCTAGATGATCACCCTTGCACCAGTTAAATGCCATCCTTCCTCATCTTGACCCCTTGAGGGACCATTTCAATTTTATACTGTTGGGCTCTCTAGAGACCCCCTGCTCCCTTTTCCTATTGGCAAACTTTAGGCTGGGATTACTCAGCCATCTGGGCAGCTTGGTGACTCAACGGATACTCAAGACTATCAGACTTGAAATCAGGAAGACTCACTTTTCCAAAATCAAATCTGGTTTCAGACATTTATTAGCTTTGTGACCCTGAGCAAGTCATTAATCCTGTTTGTTTCAGTTTCCTCAACTGTAAAATGAACTTGAGAAAGAATTGGCAAACTACTCTAGGATTTTTGTCCAAACAAACAAAAAATACCCTAAATGGGGTCACAAAGAGTCAGACATGACTGAAAATGACTACACACAACCATCTGCTGCCTTTGCTATTAAATCACACATTGGTGAATAAAGTTGGAGAAAATCATAAATCTGTGCTGACTGGCTCCACTACACATTATGTCATGTAATCTTACCTGAAGCCTGACAACAAAAAGGGAATTCTTTAATCCCTCCCAAATTAATTATTTTGCCCACAACCGTGGTTTCTCCAAACCTTTTCATCCCTCCTCAAGCCTTCCTCCCTTGTTCAATCTACTTGGCTGAGAACTCTCCCTCAGATTTCCCTAAAAAAGTTGAGGTGATTTTTTGAAAACTGCCTGTTCTTCCTTCCTCCTCAGCTCACATTGCCTTCTATGGAAGGAGACTTCCGCATCATACCGTCTTTTATATTTGTCTAACATGAAGAAGTAAACCTTCTTCTTGCCAAGGCTAATCCCTCTAAGTGCATGCAATCTCATTCCATCCTGTTTTATATGGCAAACTCCCCCTTCTCTCCCTTATCTTTACTCTCCTTTCAGTGGCTGATTACTATCTGTAAATGTGCCCATTTCTCTCTGTCCATATAAAACCTCCTTGATCTATTCATCTTCACTAGCTATTGTCCAAAACCACTGCTCTATTTTGTGCGTAAACTTCTTGAGGTCATCTACATTCAATACTTATGTCTCCTTCCCCCCCCCCCCCCACTTCTTAATTAGCTAGAGTCTGGCTTCCTACCTTATCGTTCACCTAAAACTGTTCTCTCTAAAATTGCCAATGATCTCTAAATGAATAAATCTAATAACTTTTTAAAACCTGCATCCTTCTTAATTTTCCTGAAGTCTTGGATGATGTTTGTCATCCTCTTTTTCTTGCTACTCTGCTATTTAGGTTTTTCAGGACATTATTCTAGCCTGACTTTATTTCTACTGTCTGATTGCTTCTTCTTAGTCTCCTTTGCTGGTCTTTAGTCCTAGGTTACTCCTCTTATTAGTGGTTATCCCAAAATAATCTGTCCCTGGATCCTCTTCTCTTCTTCCTCTATATTATTTCACTTGATGAGCTCCTCAGCTTCCATGGTTTCAACTTAATTCTATGCTGAAGATTCTTGCATCTACTTATCTGGCCAAAACTTCCCCTCTAACTTCCAGACTCACAATCCCAGCTGCCTTTTGAACACCTCAAATTTTCTGTCCAGAAGTTGTTTTAAATTCATCTCAAAAACAACTCATTTTCTTCCACCTTCCCCAAATCTTAGAGCTTCCCAACTTACTTATAATAAAGGCACCATTATTCACCTTGTCATCCAAGCTCAGAACCTAGGTGTTCTACCCAACTCCTCACTCTTGTTTACCTTTCATATTTAATATGTTTCCAAGACCTTTGAATTTTGCATTTGAAACTCTCTCAAATATGCTTCTCTCTTCCTTCTGACACTGCCATCACCCTAGCACTTTTTTATTTTGTCATACCTGGACTACTGCAATAGCCAGCTAGCTGATCTTCTGCCACAAGTCTCTCCCTCCAGCAGTTGATCCTCTACTCAACTCTCAAAGTGATCTTCCTAAACTGCAATTCTGAGCATGTCCCCTCCTTTCCACTCAATTAAAAACTTAAGTGCTTCTTTCCCTCTTCAATCAAGTATAATATATAAAACTCTCTGTCATTTAAAGCCCCTCACAACCTTCTCTTATACCTTTTGATTCTTTTTAATTATTTTTATAGTTAATATTTTTCCTCAATTACATCTGAAAATAATTGTTAACACTCATTTTTCAAATATTATGTTCTACATTCTCTTCCTTCTGCACCTTCTCCCTCATCGAGAAGGCAAGCAATTTGATATAGATTATACATATTCAGTAATGCAAAACATATTTTCATATTAATCATGTTGTGAAAGAAAACACAAACCAAAAGAAAAAAAGAGAAAGTTTGTTTTTAAAGTATGCTTCAATCTACATTCAAGTTATATCAGTTCTTTCCCTGGATATGGATAACAGTTTTCATCATAAGTTCTTCAGAATTGTCTTGCATCATTCCATTGTTGAAAATTGTTGTCACACACAATTGATCATCATATAATTTTGCTATTCTGTGTACAACATTCTCCTGGTTGTGCTTATTTCATGTAAGTCTTTTAAGGTTTGTTTTTTTCCGAAAGCATTCTATTCATCATTACATATAGTACAATAGTATTCCATCACAATCATATACGAAATTTGTTCAGCACTCCCCACTTGAAGGACATTCTTTAAATTTCCAATACTTTGCCACCACTAAAAGAGTTGCTATAAATATTTTAGTCTATAAAGGTCCTCTTTTTATCTCTTTGGATTAAAGATGTAATAGTGATATTCTGAGTCAAATATATGCATGGTTTAATAGTCCTTTGGGCATAGTTCCAAATTTCTGCCCAGAATGATTTAATCAATTCATATTTCCCCCAGTAGTTTGTTGGTGTCTCAATTTTTTTCACATCTCCTCCAATATTTGTCATTGCCCATTTTTGTCATATTAGCCAATCTGATAGGTGTGAGGTATTACTTCAGAGTTGTTTTTAATGTGCATTTCTCTAATCAATTGTAATTTAGAGCATTTTTTCATATGATTATAGATAGCTTTGATTCCTTAATTTGAAAACTGCTTGTTCATATCCTTTCAGCATTTATCAATTGGAGCATGGCTCTTTTTCTTCTAAATCTGACTGAGTTTTGTATATATTTGAGAAATAAGGCATTCGTCAGAGAAGTGTGCGGTAAAAAGTTTTTTCACAATCATGCTTACTGTGTGTATTTCCCAACATCCTCTTTCCCCGTTTATCGTACTCTCTTTTCACTTATCTTGTTCATTCTCAAAAGTGTTCTGCTTCTGACTACTACCTCCACTAATCCTCCCTCCCTTCTATCAGTCCTTCCCCTCTTCTTTTAAATCCAACTGAATGGTAAATTATTCCCATTTTGAGCTAATTTCAATGAGAGTAAAATTCAAGTACTTCCTCCCACCTTCCACATCTTCCTATATACTGGAAAGTTTCCTTCACGTCTCTCATACTCAAGATAATTTATCCAATTCTACCTCTCCCTTTCACCTTCTCCAAGTCCAGTCTTCTTTCTCACATTTTACTGTTATTTTATTTTTTTTAGAAATAAACCCATTATATTCAATTCCCACCAGTGTCATACTCCCTCTAACTGGCCTAATTATGATAAAGTCCTTAGGAGTTATACACATCATCTTCACATGTAGAAATATAAACAATTTAATCTTACTGAATCCTACATGATTTCCCTTTCCTACGCCATCTTTTTTATGCGTCTCATGGGTCTTATATTTGAAAGTTAAATTTTCTATTCAGGTCTAGTCTTTTCATCAGGAATACTTGAAAGTCCTCTCTTTCATTAAATGTCCATATATTCTTCTGAAGGAGTGTACTCAATTTTGCTGGGCAGATGATTCTTCATTTTAAACCTAGCTCCTTTGTCTTCTGTAACATCATATTCCAAGCCCTTCAATGATTTAATCTTGTGTTATCCTGACTGTGGCTCCACAATAATTGAATTATTTCTTTTTGGCACCTTTCAATATTTTCTTCCTTGACCTGGGAGCTCTGGAATTTGGCTAAAATATTTCATTTTGACATTTCATATAGGAACTGATCCATGGATACTTTCAATTTCTATTTTACTCTCTGGTTCTAGAATATCAAGACAGTTTTTCCTTTATAACTACATGAAAGGTACTTTCTAGACTCGTTTTCTGATCATAGATTTCAGGTACTGTAACAATTTTTAAATTGTCTTCCCTATTTTCCAGTTGAATTGTTTTTCAAATGAGATATTTCACATTTTCTTTTATTTTTTCATTCTTTTTGTTTCTGTTTGATTGTTTCTTGATGTCTCATGGATTCATTAGCTTTTACACCACTCAATTTTAATTTTTAAAGAGTTACCTTAGATAATTTTTATTCTGCTTTTACCATTGAGCATTTGTTTGTTTGTTTTAAGTGTTATTTTTCTTCAGTAGTTTTTTGTGCCTACTTTATCAAGTTGTTGACTATTTTTTCATAATTGTCCTCTGTCACTCATTTCTTCTTCCATTTTTTTGTGTTTCTTTTATTGATCTTTAAATTTTTTAAACCTCCTCCAGGAATTCGTTTTCGTTCTGAGACGAATTCAAATTTTCTTTTGAGTTTTGAATGTAGTGGTTTAGACTTTGTTCTCTGTTTCTGAGTTAGTTGGTTTTTTTTGTTTGTTTTTGTTTTTTTTCCTTGTCATCTTAGTAAATTTCTACAGTCAGTTTCCTTTTTTGTTATTTGTTCATTTTTTCCAGATTGTTACTTGATTTTTAATTTGATGTTAAAATTGACCTTTGTTTCTGGGGTGTAAAGGCACTGTCTCAAGTTTAAGTTTGTTTGTTTTTGGTGCAGCTATTTTCAAAGCTAGTTTTAGAAGATTTGTAAATTTTTAATTCCTCCAAGGTGGTATGATGTAAGGAGAGGTGCATTTACTACTATCCTAACCTCAACACTGATCTGTGAGCAACTATAAGTACTCTCTTCCACCCTAGAACTGTGACCAGGGTTCCCTATCCCTTTGTTCACAAGTTTTGCCATGTTAATATTCCTTTCACTTTGTGACTGAAACCTTGGATCTACATATAGACAATGCAACAGTACTCAATGCCAGGAAAGTGACTCCTATAAGGTCCTTTTGATCAGTTGTCTGACCCATAATGTCTTTGGTCTGAGAGATCTGGAAATTACTGCTGCAGTTGCTGATTCAGCTGGCCTCAAGACCTATTTCAGGTTTTCTGGGACAGCGCCCACACTCATCTCTTACCTCTTATATCTTTGTGATAGCAGCAACAGAACTTTCTTGCTAAACTTCTAAGTTTTCTTCAACTGAAAAATTGTTTCACCCACACCCTTATTTTGTGGGTTCTGTTGCTCCAGAATTTGTTTTGAGGTATTTTATAAAGTTATTTAGAGGGGAACTTGGGAGAAGTCAGGTAAGTCCCAGCTTTTTCTCTCCCATTTTGGCTCCACTGCCCCAAAAAAGAATCAAGCCTATTATTACTTCTTACTTATCCTCACCATATTCTCTTCAGTCTAATAACTTTGATCTCCTTGCTGTTCCTCTCATAAGTTACTCCTTCTCCCAACTCAAGCCATTTCTGTTGACTGTTTCCTATGCTTCTATTTCTCTCCCTCATCATCACTACTCCTGGTCTCCGTGGTTTCATATAATTTTTTAGCTCTTGATTAATTCCAAGGTCTCCCCTCTATTGATTATCTCTAAGATATACATACATACTTATATGCATATACACATACAAACATGTGTGTTTTTCACAAATTGTTCTTTTCTTGTTTTCTCCCTCATTGGTTTGTGAACTCCTTGAGAGAAGGAACTATTTTTCCCTTTTTTTTCATATCCCCAGAATTTAATGTCTAACAAATAATTGGCATTCAATATTTATTAATTGATTTGATGAGTTGAGGACTACTAGAGATTAAGTTGGACTCAATGATCTTTAATATCTTTTCCATTTTTGATGATTTAAAATTAAATTTCCATACTTTTGTTCCCATATTTTAAAAATACACATCAATATGTTGAAAAGTAAACAAGATATAGTATCTAAAATATTTTGAGCTTCTCTCAAGAAAATGCTTTTCTTTTAAAACTTTCAACTCTAAAATGCTGCGATTTACATTCTATCACATATCAGTATTAAGTGGTTTCCTCAGTGGTTTATTGCTCTTTGTTATTATACTGTGCATAAACAACATATTTAGAAAATCTTAAGAGCTACACAGCAAAGGAGGAGAAAAGAAAAGATTATGTGACCATTGCAATGGTATATATATATATATATATATATATATATATATATATATATATATATATATATATGTATAAACTAGAAGAAACAAATTCAACTTGACAATCAATGGGTATCTACTCTCAACAATGTGGGTTATTTTACCTAGCCCTTCCTCACGTCCTGTTGAAAATTTATCCTCTGCATACATCCAATATACCACAAGTGTTCCTAAAATTCTTGTCATTTTTTTTTAGATTCCAATAGAATATGTGGAGATTTTAATAATTGTCCCCCACTTCCTTTGTGCTATTATCCAATCCTTTCATTTTTTCCTGATCCTGCAGTTCTTTGATGATATATATTTACCCAACATGAATAATCCCGCCATTATAGTATGTTGTAACTTATACCCACCATATGATTTCCCCCTGCTCATTATGAAATACCCAACTTCCGAACTTCAGAAATTGAAGTCCATCATGTGAATCAGGAGAACATATGCTTAAAAGATAGATCTCTCTTTCAGTATCAAGGCTGAAATCATTAAAAGAAATATGCAATTCCCCCAAAGACAATGTTGTCTGCTTCACTATTGTTCTGTGTGTTCTAAGCTCATTGCCTTCTTTGAATATGTTTAAGACAAACATAAACTGAAAGATAAACATTGGGCGTTCAATCAATCAATATTTATTAAACATCTACTATGTGCCAGACAATGTGGTATTATGGCTGTAAATGGAGGCAAAATTAAGTCACTGATCTTAAGGAGTTCCAAGTATAATGGGGAATACGATATGCAAACAAATATATAATGCAAGTTATATTAAGCATCACAAGGAAACAATTAACAGAAGAACACTAAAATTGAGGGGCTGGGAAAGGGCTGTACATTTAATTGCATAAAGCTTTCTGGACAATAGGCGTTATTCTTCCATTTGTAATTTTATATAAAAGTAATTTGGCAAAATCAATTTTGTTTATTATCAACCTAAGTATCTTCAATGTTTTGGGACTTGATATGATCATTAAAATGTCTTCTATAATTCCATGAATTAGGAGAATCTCACAATAGATAAGTAACTACTCTACCATTTGGAATTTGAATTGGACATTTGTGATAGCAGCAAAGAAAACTTTTATTACTAATGAGGGGCTTAAAATTTTCTCTGTTGTAAAAACTTTCAAAAAATTTTGTGTAGTGAAATTAGCTTGGGAGATAGCTTATAGGCATAGAGTCTATAGAGTAGCATTTTCTGTTCTAGTGTATCAGGTGATTTTTGTTAAAAAAAAATAGGTAAAGTGACATCCTATTGTTCTTATTTGAATATATTACTGCTGGAAAGAATGTGACTTCTTGTAGAATAACATTTGTGAAAATTTATGTGTTCTCTCCTCATACTTTCATTAGCACAATTTTCTTTATATACTCAGAATATTCTCATAATACATTGGAATGTTAGCTTAGGGTTTGGTAGTTATAGATATTCTCTAGTAACATATTTTAGTAGTAATATGAACAACGAGTTTTTCCCACGTACTTTGTATCATTTCCTCTATTTTATTCTTTGACAGTTAAAATCTTATCACTCTTTAATTGTTATGATATCCATCATAGATCTGTTCTGTTTATGTGATCCTGTTGACTTACTTTTATCATCATACACACACATGCAAATACACATTACATATATGCATTTAGATAAATACATGTATATATGCATATATAATGAAACACATGATATGATTATATTATATGAATATTAAGTATAACATATATGGGTGTATAAGTACATATTTTAATGCATATAGAAGAAAGATTAATTTCTACTTCTTCATGAAGCAAATTGGATGATGTATTGTTAGAGTTTAACTAGTGTGTTTCCATAATGTTTGATGGTGAGAAAAATTGTCTTAATTTTTGTTTCTTTGTAGCATCAGTTTCTTTTTTTAATTTATTTTTTAAAATAAATTTATTTATTTAACATTTTACATTCATTTTCACAAGATTTTGGATTCCAAAATTTTCTCCCCATTTGTCCCCTACCCCCTTCCTAATACACTGAACATTCTAATTACCCATATCACCAATCTGCTCCCTCTTCTTTCATCCCTCCCTTCCCTTACCCCATCTTCTCTTTTGTCCTGTAGGGCCAGATAACTTTCTATTCCCCATTACCTGTATTTCTTATTTCCTAGTAGCAAGAACAATATTCAACAGATGTTCCTAAAACTTTGAGTTCCAGCTTCTCCCCATCCCTCCCTCTCCACCCATTCCCTTTGAGAGGGCAGGCAATTCAATATAGGCCATAAATGTGCAGTTTTACAAATGACTTCCATAATAGTCGTGTTGTATAAGACTAACTATATTTCCCTCCATCTTATCCTGTCCCCCATTGTTGCTATTCTCTCTTTTTATCCTGTCCCTCTCTGAATGTTGACTTCAAATTGCTCCCTCCTCCCATTGCCCTCCCTTCCATCATCCCCCCCTACC
>CM053771.1:465579525-465631573 GCA_028658325.1 Potorous gilbertii | reverse complement strand
TCCACCCCTGGCCTAGATCCACCCAGCTAGTGCTTGGGGTCTGAGATTCAAATACTGCTTCCCAGACTCAGGGTTTTGGTGGCAGGCTTGACTGCTATTCAATGGGAGCTTATCTCCTGGTGCTCAGGTGGGGGCAGGGCCGCCTCCCAGGCTCAGTTCCCTCAGGGGGTTTATGCAGAGACCTTTTGTAATGGAGCTGCTGCCAAGCTCCTGCCTGCTCTGGGAGCCTCTGGCTGCCTGCTGCCACTGCTGCTGCCTCCTGATGGAGTCTGAGTCCCGGAGACAACCCACTCCCCTCTCAGCCCATCTCTCTCACTGACCTGTGAGTCTGTGGGTGAAGGGACCTTCGTGGTTGCTGGAGATTCTGTCCCTGAAGCCTGGTTGGATCTGCTCACTCTTCTCAGCGCTGCGTGGCAGGGGCAGGGCAGGGTTCCTCTCCAGTCCGGGCATGGTGGACCTTTGGGATTGGTTTTTCAGGGCTCTCTGGAACAGAAATCTCCATCACTGTGTTGCTGCGTGGCTTCCACTGTTCCAGAATTTGTTGAGAGTTCTTTTTAGAGGAAATCCATGGGCTGTGGGTTCGGACCTAGCATAGGTGAGTCTTTCTACTCCACCATCCTGGCTCCGCCCCCCCAATTAATATTTTTTCTTGGAAGCTTGGTACGTAGGATCTTTGATTTTGTTGTCTTTTGTTTGTATACTTTGATTTTCCTTGTCACCCAAGTAAGATTCTGTAGTCTGATTCATTTTCCATTTTTTCCCTCATTTTCTGAGTTACTTACTTGACTTTTGAGCTCGTTGTCAAGGTAATACTCTCCTTCCAGTGGATGTGGGGAGTATACTATTAGTTTCTTAATCCCCCCACGATCTGTGGGCCTAGAACTCCAGAAACATTTCCTCTCCCTGCTACTTCCCCAAATCTTTCCTCTTCTTCTGCTGCTGCTGTGGTGGCAGAAGGACCTTCAGCCCCTCTGCCTCCTTGACCTGGGACCTGACCACTCTACTCTCTCACAGACATCCCACAGGTTTTTTCCACTGACATTCCAATTTGTCCTCAGCAATTTGGGGTCTTGAAGTCTGGAAATTGCCAGAAGTGCCCCAAGATTCATTTCCCCAAAAAGCCTACTCAGGTCCTGTCTGTGCCAGCATGACCCACATAGGACTGCTCTCTGTTCCCAGTGTGGTGTGATAGACACTTCCTGGCAACATTTCAAGTTGTCTTGGGATGGAGATTTGCTTCACTCTGTGGGTTCTGCAGCTCCAAAATTTGTTCAGTCATTTTTTTTACAGGTATTTGGACTTTGCTAGCACGTCTGTGCTGTTCCTCCATCATGTTGGCTCTGTGTCCTTTCAGGTAGGTTTTATACTTTTTTTTTCATTTGACTTATCATACTTTTTGAAGAGTTGTTTTCTTCACTGTACTTTTTTCCCTTTTGTGTCAATTGTATTTTTAAAGAAATTGTCCAACTTTTCTTCTACCTCTCTTATTTGACTTTCAAACTCCTTACGGTCTTTCAAGAAGGCTTTTTAGACTTGACACTAGTTCATATTCCCCTTCAAGATTTTGGATATTGGGTATATTGACAAGGTTATTTTCTCTTAAATTTATGTTTTGAGCTTCCCTGTCATCAAGATAGTTCTCTATGATCATTGTTTTTCTTTGTTGCTTTTTGCTCATGTTTTTGCCTTTTTTCTGGCTTTTACGATTTATCTCTACTTCTGGGGCCCAGGGGGTACTGTCCTGGGTTTCTTATGCTGAGGAGTAGGAGCCAAGTTACAGCTTTTGTGTGCTGAGTCCCCAAGTGCTGGCAGCTGGAGGATGGTATCTTACCTGGTGTTGAGTTAGAGCTTGCTGCTTGCTTGCTGAGACTCCTCCTGTCCTGTACTGATCCCCTTCATCCACTACAAGAGAGACCTTTCCCTTAACCCCCTTTGCATGTACCTCAAATTTTTGCTGGTTCCACTATTTCAGGATTTTTTGTAAGGCAATATTCCCTGTGTTTTTCAAGGTCCATAAGAGGAGGTGAGAGCAATTTACTGCCTAGACCACCTTTGTGGTTCCAGGAAGTAGAAACAGGTGTCTTTCAAACATTCTTTCTGTAGGCTGATAGTGCTAGAATCAGCTGCTGCTGCTGCCACACCACCACCATGCCATTGTCACCATTGCTACTGTCAATCCAGTCACTACCAATGCCTGTTCCTGATAGGGGTTGAATTGGCATGCTTTGTGCTGGACTGTGCTTCTCTCTCATCCATTTCTGACAGACCCCCTCCCACTGACTTTCTAAGTTGTTACTGGTGTCTGTGGACTGAGAAGAATGCAAACCGCCCCTGCTGTCAGTGATTCAGTTTGCTCCAGTTTTGCAAGGGCTGGGTCTATGTTGGCGAGGCCTACTCTAGACTGCCCTCCTCTCTCAACCCAGTACAACAGACCCTTCCTGTGGAAATTCTGGGTTGCTTTGCACTGGAAATCTGTCTCACTCTGTCTCTTTGTGGCATCTGCCTCTAGAATTTGTTCAGTCACTTTTGAAAGACATTTGAAGGAGATTGGGAGAGAGCTCAGGCGGGTCATTTATTTCTCTACTCCATCTTCTGAACAACATGATTAATAGCCCTCTTTGCCCTGTCCCATAACCCCACATTAAAAAAGATACAAACATTACAGTAAATATGCAGTGTCAAACAAAAATACATATATTTGCCATGTCCAAAATTAATGTCACATTCTACACCTTATTCCATTACCCCTTTTTAAGAATGTGGGTGGCATGCTTTATTATCAGTCCCCTGATGCCAATGTGTTGGTCACTCATTGCATTAATAAATTCTGTCTTTCTGAGGTATTTTTCTTTAGGAGATTATTATTCTATAAATGGTTTTGTTTATATTAACCACTTTAGTCTATACTAGTACATGTAAGTCTTACAAGGTTTCTTTGAAACCATCACTTTCATCGGACCTTAAAACATAATATATCATTACATTTCTATACCATAAATTGTTTAGCTCTTTTCTATCTGACAGGAGGATACATGGTTTCTGATTCTCTGAGACAACAAATAGCAGTGCTATTTATACTTTGACTTTTGAAGTCTTTTTTTCTTTATTTTCTGTGGGGGAAGGGTTGAATAAAACAATCAAATATATTAGAACTACATCAATTCACCAGTAAATAGTTAAATGAGATAAACAGACAGTTTTGAAAAAAAATCTAAGATTTTAATTGTCACATGAAATCACTTATATTAAGTAAACTAAGGGTGAACAAATAAATCAACCCCATCTCACTTAATGTAAACGATAAGCTGCCCAATGACTCTCAGTCATTAGCCCAAGACTAAGAGTGGGAAGTCATTTGATGAAATGAAATGATGACAGAAATGAAGTCTGCTGTAATTGGCTGAAGAACTTTGTAATGCCCTCTGGATGGCTTTAAAAAATGCAATTGTCTGAAATGCTGAAAAGGGAGTGATCTAAAAAGATGGCACAAGACTATCTTTCTACAAAACTGGATAAAAAAATATCTTGTCAGGGACTGGAGTAGGGGTTAAGGTGTTAGAAGCAGAAGGCATTGCATTTGGTCTTGGCCAATTGTCATCCATCAATATGAAATTCTTAACCCCCCTTTCATTTTCATTGTTTCCAGTTCAATCCCTGTCAAAGTGCAAGTATTTCAATGTTTAATTTTCTGTGTGTGTGTGTATAACCAATTATCTCCACTCCTCCATTTTTGTACAGTCATGTCATATCCCTTTTATTTGATCTAATAAAATATATCTCCTTCCTTCCTTTTTCTCTGGTATCTTCCTGTTTCCATCTCTTTTGCTCTATTAGAACATAAATACGTTATCATCTTATAGTCTTGTCCTTTTTTCCATATTCACCCCTGTGTTTTCATTTCAAAATACCTACTCAGCTCTGCCTTCTTCATCAAGAATATTTAGAAGTGTTCCATATTATTAAAAATCCATTACCCACTCCTATAAGGTTATATTTAGCACTGCTTGGAAGTTTGTTATTGGTTGTAAACTTTTATATTTAGGAATATTATGTCTTTTTTTTCTTTTACCATGTCATTTGCCACATCTTATGAAATCTTGATTACCTCCCTGGTTATTGAGAATTTTTATGTTTTAAACATTTACGTTTTTTTTTTTAGTTTTGGAAGTGTTGAATTTTGCTTATGACATTTCCTGGGAGTTTTCCTATGGGGAATTTTCTTTTTTGGCTTTCTTTCATTATTTGTATTTTCTACTTATACTTAGTCCTCTGATTCTAGTAGCTGTGCACAAATTTCTTGCATGATTTCTAGACTTTCTTTTTTTTTAATATGTGAGATTTGCAAGATCGTCTTACGGTTCTCCTATCATCAGTCTCTTACCTGCTTTCTGGATTATTTGTTTCTACTAAGAATTACTTTTCTTTCTTCTTTTAAAATTTGATTTAATGCGAATATTTCTTGCCATTTCATGCTTTATTGATTTCTACTTGTTCAAATTAAGTTTTCACTGAATATATTAGTTAAGAAGGTATTACATGCTCGCCACTAAACTGTTTATTTTCTTACCATTTTCCCCTCTAGAACTCTCATTTCCTTTCCCATTTTCATCTACAGCTCTCATTTCATTAATAATAGTAACTAATGATTATATAAAACCTACTATTTGCCTGATACTGTGTTAAGTGCTTTTCGATTATTATTTCTTTTAATTCCTGCAGCAACCCAGGAAGTTAGAGGCTATTATTGTCTTTTTTTCACATGTAAGAAAACTGAGGCAAACAAGGGGTAAATTACTTGTTCAGAGTAACACAGTTACCGATTCATGAGGTTGAACCTGACTGTAGGACCTGCAACATATATACCGTAGCCAGGTGCTCTCTCTCTCTGTATGTATGTGTGTATATATGTATGTATATGTGTGTGCATACATAAATATATATGTATATATTTTTCCTTTTACAATGGCATCTCCCACATCTTATGTAATCTTATGTAATCCTGATTGTCCCCTTGCCTTAAATATATAGATAGAGACAGAGATAGATGTCTGTATCTATCTCTATGTTTATCAATATATCTCTTTATATATTTGCTTTGTGATGAAATACTTTTGTGTAATAAGAAACTATGAGCTCAATTATCTTAAAAAGACATGGAAAACCTCACACAAAATGGTGAAGAGCAAAGTGAGTAGAAGCAAGAGAATATTGTATGTAGTAATAGCAAAATTGTTTTTATGATGACCTTGAGAAACTAAGTTATTCAGACTACTATAAATATAAAAATTAAAAATAAAGGACTTAGGAAGAAAGTTGCTATCTATATCCAGATAAAGAATTGATAAATAGAAGTATGCATAGAATTATTTTATAATACACACATATTTGTATCTATGATAGCCATCTGTAGAGTGAGGGGAGGAAGAAAAAAGAGAGGAAATGATATTTACCTAGTCAAAAAAAAATCTAATATGCCTTAGACATTGATTTCACTTTGTGTGGAATTGATGTTAAAATTTACTTACTGTAGTCTCCTCTTGGTCTTCTTGATATCTTCTTATTCTGATGCTCTTTTTTCATTTATGTTAGAGTATTTCCAAGAGTTGGGCTTTTCTGCTTCCTATTACTTGGCTTTCTTGAAGAAAGTCTCTACATATATATTTAATAGTGAAACCATCACCGAAAAGACATTGGAGACGTACATGGTGAGCAGATGCTGGAAACCTACAAAATGATAGCAAGAAAAAAATTGCCCTGGAAAAGTGTCATGAAGAACATCATCCAAGAAATGCTCAGAAAGGAAGAGGGTCATGAGGACTGGGGCTAGCAGATGAATAGGCCTCTGTGCTGTATTTGTCAAGCCCTGAAAAGGCCACTCTTCAAGTATTTTGAATGAGGAACACTTTTTGCTTCTCTTCCTTTGAGGAAAATAGGTACAAATTACCTTTTGGGGCTGACTTAGGGTGTCACCTTCTCTTGAAGTCTCTTCTCTTCCTATTCTTTCTCTGATCTCAAGAAAATACAATAGTTCCTGGTGCAATATCACAACTTTGGTTGGAGATAATGAAATGAGTCATATTTCATTTTCTGTCTGCAAGATTCTCTTAATAAACTGAGCTCTGTGCCAGGTGGGGTGGAGTGGGGGGTAGGGTAAGTCTCAAGACATCTTAAAGTATCATGCTTCCACCCCTCTGCAGTTGTTGCTATGGAAGTAATTGCTGGCTCTCACTAAGTCTTGCTCATACTTTTTCCTCACATCCTTCTGCAGAGTAATTTTGAAAATTGCCTATATATATATATATATATATATATATATATACATATATATACACACATGCATATATATGTCTATATGTATGTATATACACACGTACATACACACACATGCATTGTTTTAGTGATTTAGGCCTCCTTTAATATCAGTCTAACTCTTGCAAATAGGATTATTATTTTAGTATATACAGAATATCAAGCATTCGACAGTTAAGTATTCAGGATTATGAGTAGATGCTTTATAGCAGATGCGTAGGAGGACATGACCAAGAATCACACAGGATAAGAGAGTCTGAGAAGTTTGCAATCTTCCCTCTTAGAGTGAGAGGAAATATTTATTTTGATAAAGTAATAAATCCAAATAAGTATTAACTCTTTTGTTGTTTATGGAGCTTTTATTTGTAATTTTGCTTCCTTGATTTATCTTTCCAATGCTGTCAATGTGCCTTATACAAAATTATACAATTGTGTCTTATGTAAAAATCATAGTTATAACTTTCCCTTTTATTATTTAGATTAAGTATAGCAAATTTTAATCTAGCTTTTCATTTTAGTATATATGTCCTTAAATTTTAGGCATCTTTCTCTTAGGATGTATATTATTGCATCCTATTTTCTAATTTATTTACAACTTCCTTTCCTTTATAGCTTAATTCATTTCCTTAAGTCTCGGGATAACAATTGCTAAGTTTGATATTTTCTCCACTGTATTCTATAATATTGTTTGGTCAATATAAGGTATAGAATAGCTCATTTCCAAAGTATCACTTGAATCGTTGACCGTGTATGCATACACAAACACAGAGATATACAGTACAACCTTCCCCCAATTCTACATCATATAGATTATGGAATGCTACTTTTGCTAGTTAATCTAGTCTGACCTTTTCTGACTTTTTGCTTAGCTTCATATAGAAATGTGTTTTAGGAATGATTCTTTCTCCAACATTACTGCTAGCTTCTTGTTTGTATTTAGCACTCAGATTCAGTGTATGATAATTCTATACTGAGCACCTCTCAGGGTCACTACCTCTTCAAGGATATTTATATTTGTGTATTTGCTTATCTGGGTTTGCTGTTCAAACCCTTCTAGTCCCAATTTTTATTGATCATTTTTTTAAGTTTTCCTTTTAAAAGATATGAATTTCAAAATATGAGACTTCTTATTTATCACAGCATGAAAAGCATCACATTCATTCTTTGTTTTGGACTCTTGTTTACATTGTTAAATTTTTTTTGGCAGAGCTACATTCTTTTGCTAAATTTGAAAATCTTTGACTGCATTCACAAGTTTTTTCATTAAAGAATATGCTTTATATATTTATATATTTATTTAGGACTATGCTATATCAGTGTTTCAGTGAAGGACAATTGTCGTGGCTTTTTTTAGTAAATTGAAGTCTAATCTCTCTGTTAAATTGTATCCCTTAATGAGAAATCCTCCCAGACCTAAACTGGAATTAATTTTTGATGTTCTACTTGCTTTCTCCTGATAACTTCTAAGATTTTATCTGTCATTGTCATTTTGAAATTTGACAAGTACATTTCTGAGTCTGTTAAATTTTAGAATTCCTTTTTTGGTTGACTTTCCATGAATTTGATCTCCACGTCATTTGCTTTTGGTTTATAATATTTCCAGATAATGTTTGTGTATGATTTACTATAATGTAGAGTCACTTAAAATAATTTGAGAGAGGGAGACAAATTCTTTTGTCTTGATTAACTCAGCCCTCTAATCTGTTATCCGTATTTCTAGATCTTGAACAATTTAGATAAGTTATTTTTAAAAATTTTGTTCTAGTTACTTGTTTATGATTTTTGTATTCATATAATTTCAGATCATATATATATATACATATGTATATATATATACATATATACATATGTATATATATATATATGTATATATATATATACATATGTATATATGTATATATATATACAAGTGGAAGGGATTTTTATGGCTATCTATTGCAATCCCAACATTTTTTAGAAAAATAAAACCAAGAGAGGTTAATGGACTTTCTAAGTCATTAATTATTTTGGTATTAGTATTAATATTAAATAGTAATCAGGATTTGTATTTAGGTATTCAGACTCTAAATCTGATGCTTTCCTTAATGTCATATTGCCGTTCATCTAAGATATGTTATTCTTCGATGTAACCACTGATTTTTTAAGATTTCATATTGACTGTAACAAACTTGAGAATTAGATGTCTAATATATTTCTAATTTCATTTTTGATTTTTTAAATGCCAAGCCTTCCCTATTTCCCTTAGTAAGTGCATTAATGAATTTAAAGTATCTTGTGGTAGATTCAGTTTCATTTCTGAGGTGAAAATAATTTTCTTATTGCAATTTTCTTTCTTTATGAGGGTGTCTTCTCCATTTCCTTTAATTTTGTTTTTGTCAGGGGGTGGAGTCAAGATAATGGAGTAGAATTGAGGACTTCCTAGCTCTCTTCCCCACAAACCCTTCCAAAAACCTGTCAAATATGACTAAATAAATTCTAGAGCACCAGAAGCCGCAAAACGACAGAATGAAGCACATTTCTAGCCCAAGACAATCTGGAAGGTTGACAAGAAGGGTCCATCTCTCCTGGCTGAGAGCAGAGCAGAGTTTGACGTGGGTAGCACTAATGTGAATGGAGCTGAAGCAGGCCTTAGGGGACTGAATGGCTGCTGGCTGCCCCTGTTTCCAGAATTCTCAACTCACAAACAACAAAGACAGCTTTAAAGGTGAGTGGGAAGGGTTGCTAACATGACTGAGAGGTAAGCATGATCTGGCTCCATCCACAGCCCCAGTTTTGACCCCAGACTCACACCCATACCAAACTTCAGGATAACTACAGCCACTGCTGAAGCATAGACTGCTTCTGGAGTCTCCTCTTAACAAAGAGCTCAAAAGTCAGGTCATTGGCTGGCAAAAGGGGGAAAAAGAAACAGACCAAAGATTCATATTTTCTTGTTGAAGAAATATTTTCTTATACCACTAGTGATGAGGAAGATGACAACACAACCAAAAAAGACAACAAAAACCAAAGGTCCCACATCAAAAGCCTCCAAGAAAAATATGAATTACTTTTAGGCCATGGAACACTTCAAAAAGGATTTTGAAAATCAAGTAAGAGAATTAGAGTAAAAACTAGGAAGAAAAATGAGAATGATACACGAAAATCATGAAAAATGAGTCAATTGCTTGCTAAAGGAAACCCCCCCCAAAATGCCTAAGAAAATTATAGTTTTAAAATTAAACTAATCTAAATGACAAAAGAGGTCTAAAAAGCTAATGAGGAGAATGCCTTAAAAACAGCATAATGGGCCAAATGGAAAAAGAAGTCCAAAAGCTCACTAAACATATCTATCTATCTATCTATATATATATATATAGATAGATAGATAGATATTTCTTTCAAAATTAGAATGGAGCAAATGGAAATTAATAACTGTGAGAAATCAAGAAATGTTAACAAAACCAAAAGAATGAAAAAAAAAGAGATACAATGTGAAGTACCTCACTGGAAAAACAACTGACCTTGAAAATGGATCTAGGAGACACTATTTAAAAATTATTGGACTACCTGACAACCGTGATCAAAAAATAGCCTAGACATCATCTTCTAAGAAATTATCAAGGAAAACTGCCCAGATATTCTAGAACAAAAGATGGAAATAGAAATGGAAAGAATTCACCTATTCCCCACCTGAAAGATATGCCCAAATGAAGACTCCTAGGAATATTATAGCCAAATTCCAGAGTTCTCAGGTCAAGGAGAAAATATTACAAGTAGTAAGAGAAACACTTCAAGTACTATGGAAACACAATCAAGATAACACATGATTTAGCAGTTTCTACACTTAGGAATGAGATGACTTTGGAATATGGTGTTCCTGACATCAACAGAAATAGGATTAAAAACAAGGATCACCCATTCAGCAAAACTGAGTATCATACATCAGGGGCAAAAATAAAACTTCAATAAAATAGAGGATTTTCAAGCATTCTTAGTGAAAAGACCAGAACTGAATATAAATATTGACTTTCAAATACAAGAGTCTACACAAGCATGAAAAGGTAAACAGGAAAGAGAAACCATAAGGGGGACTTACTGAAGTTGAACTGTTTACATTCCTACATGGAAAGATGACATTTATAACTCATGAAACCTTTCTCACTATTAGGATACTTGGAGGGAATATATATGTCTGTGTATGTGTGTATATGTGTGAATATATATGTGTGTGTATGTATGCATACATACATACATATATGCATATCTATCTATATGTATATATGCATATATAAATGCATATGTATATATATGCATATGTGTATGTATATCTATCTATATGTGTGCATATAGAGAGACATAGAGAGAGACAGAGACAGAGAGAGAAAGGGATAGAAAGACAGAGGGCACAGGATGAGCTGAATATAAAGGGATGCTATCTAAAAAGGAACATTAATTGTTTAGAGGGATGTGCTAGGAAAAAGAGAAAGGGAATGGTACAATGTAGTAAATCATTTCACACGAAGGAGGCCAGCAAGAGCTTTTACAATGAAGGGGATAAAAGGAAAGATGAAAGGGAAAATCTAGAGTGAGTTGGGTTTGATTTGGGAGTCTTTGAGAAAGAAATCTAACCAGTAAATCCCAACTAAGTAGATATTGGCAATCAAAATTTACCTTCCTTCAGGCAGAACATCCTCAGGCAAAGGCATGATACCTGAGGAGAGAAGAGGAGAGGATCAGGCAATGACTTGGAGGGAAGGTGAGAGGACTAGAAGACTAATTGAGCTGCCCAACTGGAACTGGCCAGATGGGTCCATTTGGGCAGCTGTGACTACTCATAGGTTGTGGTATGGCATTATAAAATCCTCCCCTCCACCACCATCACCACATTTTGGTATCTGAGAGTAGCCACTTGCATATGTCTCTGACATCATATTCAGATATCCCCAAAATTCAAGTGCAAGAGACTTCTTTCCATAGATAATGGGAGAAATTTAGATGTTTCCTTTGAATTCATAAAGAAATACTCCCTTTATTTGATCTTTTTTCATGAAGTGGATGATACATCAAATTATGATCTAAAAGACTCCTACTCTTGGGGATGTCCTAGGAGTATGGTAATATATAGTTATGGTGGAGGTTATCTTTTGAGGGGCCCAAACGTATAATGCACAGAGTTCTGTACTGAAGTCAGGAGAAAATTATTTAATCTCAGCTTGGTCATTTCTTTTAGTCTGACCATGGTCAAGTCACTTAACCTCAGTTTCCTGGTTGAATAATTAGAATAACAATAAATCTAATAATTGCATCATAGGATTTTATGTGGATCAAATGGTGGCCTTTAAGTTACTGTCAAGATCTAAGTTTATGACTATGTTGTTGAGGATAATGGAGGAAATGCAATTCTGAGCATAAATGTAAGAATTAATATTCCAGCAGAGTAATATGTACATATAATATGTATATGTATGTAAAATTTTCTTGAAAGCATATATATATATACATATGTCTATATACTCATTTAAATCTATTAAGAAATGGGAGAAAGCTGATTGAAAGTTGGTCATGTGTAGATGTGAGGAAGGGGATAAATAGGTCACTTCTAACTTTTTGGTGGCAATGATCAAACTGTACAATAAAGAAATACACTACTTTTGGAAAACACTGGATTATACTTGGATAATTATGGTGATTAGATTAGAATACTGGAAATATGTTAATATGAATTTTATCCTCAATGGCCATGTGTTACTAAAAGAGAAAAAAGGCTTTACAAGACATAAGACTATAAGACTATGATTCATGAATTCTAGGACGTAAAGAAAACAGTAACAACTGGTGTTTATTCCTTTCAACTCTTTATGTTGCAGCTAAGTAAGATACAATTTACTACTAATCTACAGTTAAAATATTATAACCTGGACATAAAGATTGCATGTTTATATTCTTGATGAATTTTACTTTCAAGAAAATTAAACTCTAATTGTGCATCTTGTATTGCATTTGTAAAATTTCCTGCTTATTTTTGCTTTCACTGTCCTATTCCATATATCTTACTAATAACCATATCTAATTTTCTGTGATCTTATAGATGATAATTCACCACTTTTAAAGCATAAGTACCCATTTACATATAACTGAATGTTTGTCACCCACTCAGCATTCTTTTATACATGGGTTATGCTAAAGATGTTTCTTGGAATAGGGATTGTAGACTTGACTGGCCTCCTTTTTTCCAGAAAAAGGAACACATTCTCTAATTGCAATGAAATAGGATGCTGTCTTTGTCACCTTTGTTTCTAAGGTTTTAATGTGATATAACATGTAGAATTTTTACAATGCATTACAATTTAGCATCCTATATATTAATATGTGATCATATCCACACAGCACCTACCTGTGCAAATTAAAAGCAATCCTGGACTTTTAATCTACTTGATGTGGGATCATCAAATTGTGTTTTTTAGTTTTCTCTTAATTAAGTAGTTCATTGACATTCAATAAAAATGACTCCATTACATAGCACGACATAGTGAATGGCACATGCTAGGTGTTTAATAAATGTTTGTTGATTATTGATTCATTGTGCAAATAGAGGTGTTTCAAATCATAGATTGCAAAGACTCAAGGTGTCTGAGGAAATTTTCTACTTAGTGATGGGATTGAGCACACTATTCTCTGTAAACCCTGATGATAGATGTATAATGCAAAGAATTAAGTGGAGAGCAGGCAATTATCAAGCAAATGTAGATTTTAAAATATTTTCTGAGTTATACAGTCTGAATACCTGTGCAAATTAACCTGATTTGAAATTTGCTTTTTGCTGTTGTTGCAGTAAAATGCTAAGAGGAGTCTACCTGAATATGAATTTAGGAAAAAGAATGCTAACCTAAGTGTTAAAACTAGTTTATTTATAAAAGGAAAGGCATTCTCTCTTTATTCTCTCAATGATTTTGTGCTGCCTCCTGTTACAGCAAACTGTCTTTCTATTGTCTTTCTTCCTTTCTTTAGCTTTCTTTAGATAAAATGTGAAGCAGACACCTTTGGACAATATTAATAGATGTAATACCTACCATAGATTTAAAGTTTGTGTGCTATTAAATGGAACATGCAGTATCTACAGTGCAAGTGTTGATTTGTATCTATAACTTGACAAAGTACTGTTATTTCCCTTTTGTGAGCCTATCCCAAATATGTGTGATGAGGTCATCCCATTTAATGAAAATAAATGTTATATCTGCTCTCTTGTTATGACTTGCTTTCTCATTGATAAATGTTTTGATGTGTAAAATAAAGCGGCATAAGAAAATCACCTCATAAACATTAATGCACCATAAGGCCTATTAATGGAAACATTTCTTTCTTCTCCTTTGTTACATACATCTTCAGAGACTTTCATTTTAAACAGAGAAAAAATGTGGCACAGTTATTCATTTTCTGTAGAGTACCATTGTAAAATGAAATTGAGCTCAAAAACTTTTACATTTTGCAATTTATGCCTTGTTAGAATATTTATAAAATAAGAGGAAAAGGAATACATTGCGCTGATATATATATAAGTTCTTGGATTGTCAAATCACTGGGGAATTCTAACAGTGTAGAGGCATTATGAGGTCTTTATGATCTAAACCAACTAGATTTTAATGAAGAGACTTACAAATGGTTTCTATATAGATTCAGTCTAGTTTTGAGGCTTATATAGATTAAGAAAAGAGAATTATTCTTAATAATCTTTTCCTAGTTATCAAATTAACTATTACCAATCTATTCAAGTCTTATTGTTAAATAAATTTAGAAAGTTGGTCTCTCTGATGCTTGAAAAATAGACTTTATGATCCAAAGGAGTCTAACTATTAAAAAAAATAGTAACATTGAAATCTACTTTTGTATTGTAGAACCATCTGTGTGAGCGCATTGTACCAAATGCAAAAGCATAAAGGTCAACCTAATTTTTCCCCCTAAAATTGTCTTTCTCCCTTCTTTTACTCACCATGTATTCTCTCTTCTATGTGCCCTATAAGTCTCTCTCTCTCTCTCTCTCTCTCTCTCTCTCTCTCTCTGTCTTGTCTTTCTGTCTATATATGTATATATGTATGTATATGTGTATATATATATATATGTATGTATGTATATACATATAGAATTGCACATAATTTTATATATGCATATCTGAAACACCAGATATAATATGCACATATGAAAAGAACTATGTGTGTGTCTACACACATGCACATACATATTTCTCTTCCAATCTATCATCTATCTATCTATCTATCTATCTAATTTCTTGAACTCTTGTCCTGCATTACAACTGCTCCCTGGACATTTCCACACATAAGTATCACAAACTCAATGAAGCACATAACACATGCTTTATTGTTCTACCATGACCTATCTCTACTCTAAAATTCCCTAATTCTTAGATGAAATAGCATCCTTACAGTGACATAGGTTTGCAATCTTATTAATCTTTGATTCCTCTCTATCAGCACCCAAAACCAATCAGCTACCAAGTCTTTTCCATCCTTCCTCCACATCACCCACAATTGTTCTCCTTGATAGAGTGTCAATATCCCTTGGCTGAACTATTGGAAAATCTCTCTAATGGACCTCCTTCACTTCAACCTCTCCACTGTATAATCCATTTTCCACATAACTGGTACAATAACATTCTTTAAACATAAGTTTGATCATGTCACCTATCTACCAAAAATATTTAATGATACTCCAAAACTTTGAGGATAAAATACAGAACTTCTCAACTTGGCCTTTAAAGGCTTTCACAATCTGCTTCCATTTTACAACCTCCTCTTGTATTATCTTTCTTGTATTCTCCATTGTAGTCAAACTGGGCTACTCATTCTTTTTGATGTGCAACTGCCAGCTTCTTTCTTACATACTATAACTTGTTTAGACATTCCCCAGTTCATGGGTACTTGATGCTCTTTCCATCTGAGAGAGGGTTATTCTATCCAGCAGAGTTTGTGTTTGTTTTTGTTTTCATGGCCTAAAAAAAATACAATGAACCCTCTTTTACCTCACATACTGGGGAGAGATTTTTCAAATCATCTAAGACTGCCAAGAAATTTTCCTAGTTCATATAAAGGGTTTTGCACTGCTGTGAATTTCAAAATTTTCAGAGTTGCCTCATTAGCTACTATTCATTTTGATAGAGTGGAAAGGGAGAAAGGCTTTGCTAATCCTTTTAGAGATATCAATTTCCCTCTTTTTGTATTCTGTTAGTCTAAATATTCAAATTTTGGTTTTCCTTTCTCCATCTTCTCTACCCTTTCTCTTTCTTCTAGAACCTAATTAAATGATATTTCCTTTTTTTCCTAATTTTTAAACTATTCATATTATCATGATTTATAAATTTATCTGTGTCCATTATTTGGCTGCATACTAGTTTATAAATGATCAGAAATGTGTTTATATGTTCATGTACATAAACAAATAGTAGTTTGCAAATTTTCTGTACATACAAAATATTTGTTATACACCAATTGAGCTTCAGTTCAAACAACACAATGCCATCCTAAGCTGAAGGTACCACTTTTTTCTCAGCAAAGAGTCAATTTGTTCTTACTCTTCAAGAGGAATATGTCCACTTTATGCACACTCTGGGTTTCCTCCCCTCTGCCTGTAAGGGAAGTGATAAGAAGTTTAATTTTTCCCTTCTGGGAAGGAAAATTGAAGGATTATTGTAGGTGCAAGTTAGCTGATCTGGAAAAGTCCTGGGGACACTTAAGGTCAGTGGAAAATGAGGGACCTAGGAATACTGATTCAGCGAATCAATAACAAACATTTATTAAGTGGCTATGATGTGCCAGGCACTGTGCTAAGTACTAGGAATGCATAAGAGGCAAAAGGTAATCCCACTCCTTAAGGGGCTTACAATCTCCTGGGAGAGACAACATGCAAACATATACAAACAAACTATACACAAGATAAATAGTAAGTTATTCAGTAAAGGGATGTACAAAATTAAGAACTGGGGAAGGCTTTATTGAGAAGATATACTTCAATTAGGATTTAAAAGAGAGAGAAGTCAGTACTTAGAAGAGAGGGAAAGAAACCTGGCAGGGCATGGAGGATAGAGAGAATTCCTGGAGCTGAGAGATGGAGTATCTTATACATGGAATATCCAGGAGGACAGTGTGAATGAATCAGAGCCCATGTTGTGGAGGAAAGGTTAAGAAGATTGGAAAGGTAGGAGGGACCTAGGTTATGAATGGTTTTGAATGGCAAAAGGAGAATTTTGTATTTTATCCTGGAGATCATAGAGAGTAGTTGGTGTTTGTTGAGTAGCAGTGACGTGGTTGGGTCTTCACTTTAGGAAGATTACTTTAGTTGTTGAATGAAGGATGGATTAGAGTAGTGAGAAGCTTGATACAGGTAGATTCACTTATTGGCTACTGTAATAGTACATATGTGAAGTGATGGCCAGCAACAGACTGGTGGTAGTATCAGAGGAGAGAAGAGGATATGTTCAAGAGGTCACAAAAACAAAGTTGATAGGTCATGGCAACATATTGAATGTAGGGGTGGAGTGATAGGAAAGATTGAAATTTAACTCCTGGGCTGTGACCCAGAGACTCTGTTGGGTAGGAGGTGAGAGAGTTTTCGAGGGAAAAATGAGTGCAATTTTGGACACACTTAGTTTAAGATGTCTAACTGACGTCAAGTTCCAAGATGTCTAAAAGGCATTGGAAATGCAAAATTGGAGGTCAACAGAAAAGTTGGGGAAATATATATAGATTTGAGAATCATTAGCACAGAGATGTTAATTAAGTCCATGGAGAATAATGAGATCATCAAGGGAAGTAGTATGAAAAAAGAGAAGAGAACCCAGGTCAGAACCCTGTGAGATAATTTTGATTGGATCAGAATGAGAATCCAAGGAAATAGATTAAGAAGGAGTAGTAGGAAGAGAATCAGGAGAGACTGGTTTACTGATAATCTAGAGACAAGAGAAAAGCAAGAATGAGATGATTGATGATCAAATGTGTCAAGGAGAATGAGAATTGGGGAAAAGTCATTGGATTCGGCAACTAAGCTCACAGTAACTTTGGAAAGAAGCATTTTGGTGCGACGTTAAAGAAGGAGGCTAAGAGGTTAAAAAGGAGAATGAAAGGAGAGAAAGTGGAGACATCTATTATAGATGCCCTTTTTGAGGAGTTAGTTAGAAAGAGTATAAAAGGTATAAGATGATAGCAGACATGGAAGGAGCAAGTGAGGACATGTTTTTCAGGATAGGGGAGATATGGACATGTTGCAAAATGGTAAAAATTCAGCCAGTAGATATGGAGAGAATGAAAATGTGACAGAGTGGTTGTGACAGATGGAGCAATCTGTTGAAGGAGATTTGATAGAATTGGATTGTTTGAGCTGGAAGGACGTGTCACCACTGGTAAGGAGTAAGGTCACCTTAGTGTGTGAGACCCGGGAGAAGGAGGAGAAAGTGAGAAAAGCATATGAATGGTATAAAATGGGACAGATGAAAGAAGAGGGGCAGAGGAAGATGAGATAACAGCAACCAGGATTGTGATTGTGATTGGGGTCATATACATGAACATCATAAACCTCAAAGGAATAGAACTTATTATTTAGGAATGTAAGGGAAGAAGCCGAAAGTGTCAAGGTGCATCCCAACTCCTCTACTTCAACCAGTGAGCTAAGAAGAATGAGTGACGTTACAGACAGTACTGAAAAAGATAACCAGGAAAGCTGTGTCATGTGTGCGTGTGTCTAGGGGGAGCAAAGTGTCAGTAATAGCTTATAGATGGAAAGAATAGGAGAGAAAAATATTGAGGATGAAGGAAATTTTATTGTCTATGGAACAGACGTCACATGGGGAACAGTTGAAGGACTGGGTCATATTTGCTTGAAACTGGTATGGGAGGACTGAGAAGTATGGGAGTAAAGAACTGAATGATGGGGAATGAGGAATGAAGTTTTGTTAATGCAGTACAGGAGTTCAGAATCACTGGAGTATGAATCATAAAATCTGACATGAGAATATTCATCATTGAGGGGAGGGCACTCTTTTCTTCTCAGAGGAGTTTGGAGATCAGACTCAAGGCAGGTGCCATATGAGATTGGAGGCAAATAATCAGATGCTCAATTGATAAATCTCACGTTAAATTCTTCACATCACAATTATGAGATTGGCAGTAGGAGGTGGAAGTTAGATTTGGAGCATGAGTTGAAACCAATGGAAGTCATTGCTGTGAAGTAGGTGAAAGATACCTGTTGATTCCTTCACCATATTCCCCAGGTAGCATGCTATGCCTAGCTGGAAATGAAAGGGTCAGGAACATTTGACTCCTTTCCTCACCTGAAGAGGATTGCTATCAAAAACAAAAGATGCTTTTGGCAAAGTTGCAGGTTACAAAATAAACCCCCACAAATCTTCTACATTCCTATATATTAGCAACGAAGTCCAACAGCAAGAGATAGAAAGAGAAATCCCATTTAAAGCTAGAGTAGACACTATAAAATACTTAGGAGTTTACCTGCCAAAACAAACCCAGGGATTATATGAACACAATTACAAGACACTTTTCGCGCAAATAAAGTCAGATTTAAGTAAATGGAAAAACATCAGTTGTTCATGGGTAGGCCGAGCTAATATAATAAAAATGACAATTCTACCTAAATTAATTTACCTATTTAGTGCCATACCAATTAAACTATCAGATAATTATTTTCTAGAGCTGGATAAAATAATATCAAAATTCATTTGGAAAAACAAAAGGTCCAGAATATCAAAGAGCCTAATGAAAAAACAAAAGATGCTGCTGCACCAACTTGAACATAATGATGAGCAAATGGAATCTTGTCTAGCTCACTGATCTGAGAAAGGAGGAATCTGACTTGGAATACTATTAGGATCTGGTAGGTTTTTCCCATCTCCACTTCCTTTCTCTCTCCAGATGTGAATGGGCGTTACCTCACCCTAAGTGAGTACACTAAGTGAGTGCCAGATAGGCATTTGCCTGAAAGGGCCAAGGTCTCCCATTGTATCCTGGGTCATCTCCAGTCATCCTGAAGAATATCTGGTCATTGGACCCAGATGGCTCAGGAGGAGAAAATGAGGTTAGTGACTTTGCACATCTCTCCCTCACTCAAAACAAAGTCAAGTGCAAGTCATATCATCATTTCTCTGATGACATGGTCTTCTTCAGCAATGAAGGACAAACACAACAACAACTCAACTGGAAATTGGAAGTTTCCAGTTCTCTTTAAATATTATCTATTTGCTATATTTATTTTTATCTCTTCGTCTTTGTTTTCAAGCAAATATAAACTAAATTTTCATTACATTCTTAATGAATGTTTGTTATAAAAGTGTGGGCAACACTGTACAGATGAGGAAAATACTAATAGTACTAGACATATCATGAGCTTGTATTAAGTTCTTTTATATCATTTTGAAATGAATTGCAAGAAATGCACCAGATAAAACCAAAGAAGACGAATGAAATAAAAGTAGAAAGGAAAAACAAACACATAAGAAAACCTCACAGCCAAACAAGCATGAAGAACAATTAAGTAAAAAAAAAATTAGTAAACAGAAAAAAAGGATTACTTAATACATTGAAGAAATACCATAGGATAAACTGCTGTGAAGAAAAATCTCTAGAAAATGGGAATATTATGTATATATCCAAAAATAGAACTATGAAAATGAAATTGCATAAGCTTTAAAATTTTTCAAGTTGAGAAGCTCAATAAAAAATAAAATTATACTAATGGCAAGGAAAATTCTTAAAGAAGAATTTGAAAAAAAATAATTTTAGATAGAAAAATCACATGTATCTAAAGAATCTGACACTTTGAAAGAGATATAATAGAACAATGTAGCAAAATAATACATAAAATAATAAAAAGATAGTAATTTGAATCAATCCTTATATTTCTAAAAAACAAAGTAAATCGGCTTTAAGATACAAGGAGTGTGAAAAGACTATCTAAGTAGATTGAACTAGAGAGCTAGAACTAAGAAGTACAGCTGGAGAAGAATATGATGAAATAAAAAAAGAATACCTTATTAATAGAAACTATATGATAAAATTTACCAGAAATCACAAAAAAGTCAAAATCAATTTTGAATAATGTTATATAGACAGTAATAAATACCATAAAATATTAATAAGAAGTCATTATTTACCTGTGCATATATAGTGAATAACAGAACATCTGATTATCTAAAGCAAAAGTCTACTGCAGTTGTTAAAAAAATGATTACAAGTGACTTCAGTGAACCTCTCAGAATTTTATATGTCTCACTAAATGATAATCACGAAGGTAATTATGGATTTGTACAGAAAGGTTCAAAACCAGGCATGATAGCTCTTTGTTGATTACTGAAAAGACTCTTAAAAATCTTTTTTTCCCCCAATATCAGATGTATCCTTTAGAAAGTTAATCATGCCATTGAATAGGAATAGCTCATAAATGATACAGAAGGACAGAAATAGCATATGTTGTTTTGGAAGCTCTAATAACTGTATGTGGACAATGCAGGCAACACAAGTTCACAATATTTTTTAGCTTAATTACTGTGTATGTATATTTCTATGACATATTGTCAAAATCATCCGTAAAGTTGATTATAGTCTCCACTTTATGTGGCATGGCTATATTATAATAATATTATAATATATATACCACGTGCTTTTTAAGTATTGTTATGGTTAAGTTTTAATTAATTAATCCACTGAATTTGCTTGTTTAACCATTTTAACCTGAGAGGGTTTATTTCAATTATATTGATTACATATTGGTTTCAATTGGTGATGTAATCAGTAAGGGATTTGATCTTAGTAATCTCTTTGCTGAAGTGTAAGAGCTAAGCAAGGGAATGTTATCAAGTGCATCAAATTTCGAATCATTTCACACCAGTCATACTCCTTGTGTACATCTGATTGGTTCATTGAACATTTGTCATCATATCTGAGTAGCAGACATGGAGAAATAATTGTATTGTGGCATTTGGATGCAAATGATCCTCAAATGACTTGCTTACATTTTTGTCCCAGAACAATTTATTCAAGGTGCTAGGAAGTATCTTTCAGAAATGTTGTTAATGTTAGAATGCACAAATGAATGCTTATCAAGGGACTATGAGTACCATAGAAGGGAAAAGTCACATTATACTCATGGAAAATAAGCTCCCACAGTCTTTTGAGCATAGTAATGTTAAAAAAAAATCAGGAAAGCAGTGGACATTTCTTAGTTAGGAAATTTTATTTTACCTTAATCTTAAATTTCCTTTCAGCATGCTCTTAACACAATTAGTAAAATGTCCTCACTGGCATGGGAACTTTATATGCTAGGAATTTCCCCTGCAAAAAAAAAAATTATAAAAGGACCACATCCTATTGACCATAAGCATGGAAGTCTATTTGAATAAACTGAGAAAGCATAAAATAATGCGTTCTTTTCTTTTTTGATTTGAACTCAAGGTTGACCTCATTTCCAAATATATGAAAACACTTTTTTAGTTGTTTTGAGTGATCGCATTTTTCATTCCCTAATTGCTTTTTCACACTGGATAACAATCTTTAGATCTTTCTAGTGAGGAGGAGACAAATTACTCAGAATGGAAACATTCCAGCAAGTGAGCTACAGCGCTTGACCTAATGCCATGTTGGAGTCTGGAAGCTTTTTTCCCCTCTCCTTTAATGATGCTAACCTGCAGTTATGATGAGATGATATGATGTATTTCTTTATGGAAGCCTGATGCTCAGTATTTTGAAACCTAGATGGTATGTCAGCTGACTAATGACTTAGCAATAGTCTGTATTGAACCCTGATGACCACTATCCATAGAGCAAATTTGCAAAGTTAGTAACAGTAAGTAGGTTTTCCTTTTGCTACCTCATCTAGGTACATTTGAGGGACATGACATTACCAGTGTTATGAAAACTATAATACAATAGATAAGAAAACCTCTTTATTCACAGAAAATCATATGTGGATGTTTGTGTGAGGCATTATAAAGACTTTTTTACTTATTGGAAAATTTAAAAAATAGAAATGTAAAGATATTTTATCTTTAAAATAATTCAGAGAATGGAGTAACATATATTTGTAATATGTGAAATTAAAATGTTTCCCAATTAAGATAGGTTTATAAAAATGTCATTCATATGATGATGCATTAATGATTTGCTGTTAGTTAAATTTAGTTTTTGAAAATTCTAGCCAAATATGACAAAAGTAAGATCAGATGGGAATAAAATATTGCAGAAACTTCTGTATAAGTTCTTGGATGCATTGACAAATAATTAAAACATTAGAAGAACATAAATATGCTGTGGTTAGAGAAGTGCAGACTTGTCAATGTCTTGATAATGAATAGCACGTATTCATAGAAAAATGGCTTTATGAAAGAATTAATGTAAACTGCACCCTGCCCCCTCCAGGCATGACTTATTTTTAAAAAGTGCTTCTATGCTCAGAGATGACAGAAAGTACTGAATATAATTAAAAGGAAAGTAGAAAAATTGTTGGCTAATAACAAAAAAAATTGGAAAACACCTACTGTTTTAATCAATAGCCCTTTCATTAGGAAATATTCACAAAATTCTGGGATTTAAAAGAACCATTCCTACAGCCCAAATTGCATAGTGCATTAAAGATAATTTTTTAAAAGCCTGCTGTGGAAGGTAGTTTCCACGTGTGACTGTTTATTACCAACTTTGTCTTTTTTATCTCATTTCCTGTTCTTGTGATGTTTCACCCAGTCATCTAGGGGAAGCAAGTGTCTTAAAATGATGATTTTAGCCAAGGTTTGCATTTTCTTTTCTGGTGATTTTTAATTGGATGGTTTACTTTCATGTTTGTTTTCGAAGCTGGTGACACACCATCAATTATTTCGCACTTTGCTTTCCAAAGAAACAATACATTGATTCCTCATTCCTTTACAAATATTATTCTCATAACACAGGACCAAGTATCTCTATCACATGAGTTTCTCTGACAGAGTCACATGATGAATGAGTGTGCCTGTAAATGTTAATAACAGATAATCTTTCCTCACAAAACAATAGAGTAATAAAGTATACGAAGGAACAGACCTATTGAAAGAAAGTTCTTTGCCAAGTATCACTGCAGTTTTCTACAGACAAGAATGTCAGGCAAATAAATGTGAATCTTTTTGAAATAACGACTTATAATTTTAAAGGGTGAATTCTGCTCAACAGGATTTTAGTGTTCTGGCCTTGTAGGGAAGAACAAAACTCTTAAACTGTCAACAAACTATTCAGGGAAACAAACAGTTTTATGACTCTTAAAAGCTTTGAAAAGTTGCCTTGGGAACATATTTGAAGACAGGAAGTCCAGAGTTGGCACTTGACATGATCAGTTCTCAAAGTGATTGAGAAGTGACATAAACAACACTAGTGTGAGATACTTCCTCTCATCTTTGGATGAAAAAAGTGAGGAAAGATTCTGAGAAAACTAGTATCACTCAAAGAAATAAAAAAGTCACTATTATCACATCATGAATTCAGATATGAAAACTATGAAATTCACCTGAACTATTCAGTCAACTCAATTCATTATGATGCATATCAATGAACCATAGAAATAACATAATGCTATTCTAAATTTTTAATGTCCTTTTATCAATCAATATAAAAAAATATTAGATATTGATTACATGCCAGGCATTGTACCAGGCCATGGGGATACAGCTATAAAAAGTGAAATAAAACCTAATGTTAAAGAGCTTGTATTTTTAAAAGTTAAGAACCAGAGAAATTAAATTGGCCATCCAGTCTGTTAAGCACTTATTCTGTGTAAGTTGCTATGCTAGGTATCATGGTTACACATACAAGGAATAAAACAAAACAAAATAAAACAAATCAAAAAACTTACATTCTAATGAGAGATAAGTATATATGTACATGCATGCATATATATATATATATATATATATATATATATACATATACATACACATGTATGTAGAAAATACAAAAAGAATAAATATGAGGTTGTTTGGGAGATGGCACTGGCAATTAGGAGTAATCAGGAAAGAGGTCAGGTAAGCATGTTTTTTGAATTACATCTCGGAAGGAAGAGATTCTAGGTGATGCAAGTGAGAAGGGAGTTCATCACTGACCACCAAGTGACCAAATGAAGGACAGGACTTTTGCTCAGAATATGGGATGAATTGGAAGAGAACATCAGATGCCATCTGCTTCAATCTCAATAGAAGCAGTATGATATGTAGAGAAGGGGACTGACTGTAAAGTTGGAAAGACCTGTTACTACATTTTACCTCAGATGGTTACTAGCTATATAACCCTGGGCAAGTTAAAAGTGACAATTGAACTATTCTTGCTGGTCCCTGCTTTCTTGAACATCAAAATGAAGGAATCAGATTTAATGACATCTGAGTTTCCTTCCAACTCTAAAATATGATCCAATGAACTCCTTCATTTTATATAGAAGAAAAAAAAATAGGCTCTTAGATAAATGTCATGGCAATAGTCCCATTGGTATTAAGTCTTTTTTACTTAATGGAATAGACAGAATTTGAATTCACCACCTACCCCTAGATAGAACTGGACTCATTTCATTCTGGACTATAGAGACCAACATGGCTTGACCCCATTCAGCTGTAGGACATAGATAGATATTCCCCTTTACTTCCTGAGGATGTACCAGGAAGAATTGAGCTCTTAGGATCACAGGGTCATAGATTTAGACATGGAAATGACCAAACAGATCTTTGAGTTAACTTTCATATTTTATATATGAGGAAACAGAGGCTGTTTGTTGTGTTTGTCCTTAGTTCTTGAAAAGGACAATGACATCAAGATGATGACATGACTTGAAGCTGACTTTGATTTGAATGAAGGAAAGCTGTGTAAGGTCATCAATCTCACTTTCTTCTCCTGAGCCCTCTGGGTCCAGGATGACTGAAGATGGCCCGCGATGTAATAGGAGACCCTGGCCCTTTCAGGCTAAGGTCTTATCACATTCTCACTTTGGTTGAGATATACCCATTCAATGAATAGTCTCCTTTAAGTAGTTACTTAAGGGATGACCTCTTCAATAAAAAAAAAAAAAAATCAAACGGGGAGGGAAAGACCCTTAGGGCTCCTGTATATAAGAAAAACAATTACTATCTAGTATTACATTCACACTGTGCTAGGTGGGTGGGGGCTTGTTGTCCAGTCTATGAGCTCCAGAGAGAACTGGGTTTAAGGCTGGATCTTTGAGCAAGAAATGGAGCCAATAAACCCAAAGGAAAAAAGGCAACTTTCGACCATGGAGTGCACCTTCCCCTGAACTGAACAGGAGAGGAGAAGACAGGAGAGGTGAGGAGACGAAAGGAATCAAATGTCTTTGTTTTCAGGGATTGCATTGGTATATGAGGGTATCCCAGCAATCACGTACCAAGAAATCCCACGGAAATTTTTTGGAATTTCAGGGACACAGTGACAAAATTTGCAAGTCAGAGATCCCAATACACCTGGCTACTTTTATCCATGGGGTGGCTCAGTGTTGAAAAGACTTACCATTTTGATTTGATGCAGAAAACTCTGAATGGTACTTTAGTCAATTTTTGTCCATGACATACTATTGTGCTATAAGTAATGATGAACAGGAAGACTTCAGAGAGGCCTGGAAAGACATATGAACTGATGCTGAGTGAAAGGAGCAGAACCAGGAGAACTTTATACACAGCAACAACCACAGCATGTGAAGATCTTTTCTGGTAGACTTAGAACTTCATTGCAACGCAAGGACTTAAAAAATTCTCAGTGGTCTCAAGGCAAAATGCCTTCCACATCCAGAGAAAAAACTATGGAATTCAGTCACAGAATGTAGCAGATCATTTTCTTTTGTGTTATGTTTTGGTTTGTTTTATATTTTCTCCCATTCATTTTAATTCTTCTATGCAACATGACTAAGGAGAAAATGTATTTAATAAGAATGTATGTGTAGAACCTACATAAAATTGTATGCTGCCTTGGGAAGGGAGCGGGGAAGAAGACAGGAAGGAGGGAGAGGCAGGGACAAAAAATCTAAGTTATGTGCAAGTGATTGTAGAGCACTGAAAACAAATAAAATAATAATAAAAAAATTTGTGCACCACTATGGCAAGAGGTTGGGTATTGAATCAATTGAATGGGAAATAAAAGCTCTCAACTGGATCTCATTTCCTTTGACCCTTAAGGCTATATGATATGTAGCTATGAGATTTGCTATGAATTGTTGAAAAAACTGCCTCTATTCCACCCTGGTTTCATGACAACCTTGTCCCTGTGAGTTAGTACAAGGAAACTCGTATAAGTGAGTCTACTTGTAGACTCCTAGCTGCCTATTCTGCTTTTGCATTCATTCTTTCCTGCTCTTAGGCGAACCAATATGAATCCTGAGATGGACATGTTCAGGTTTGGAGTCCACTTTGTAAGTCTGAGGGGCTGACAAGTCCTTCTCTATTAAGTGAAGCAGGCTAGAATCAGAAAGACTTAATTTACCTGAAATATCACCAATAAGGGAGGAGTATGGGCCCAAGCCTGGCCCATATATATAGATATATATACTATATGTATAGTAGATATATACTACAATAGTGCAGAAAGAGGAATAAAAACAATAATAGCTAGCATTCATGTAACTCTAAGGACTTGCATGAATGTGATCTTTTTTTGAGTCTCACAACCTGCAGTTGAGATAGGTAAGGTTTCTATTCCCATTTCATAGATATGCAAATTGAGGTTCAGAGAATTTAAATGTCTTGCTCTGGGTGATTTATGTATACACCACCTAGCAGATTATAAGGCAAGTTACTGAATCCTGTCTAAAGTTTTATTTTGTCAGGTATGAGCCTGAGGGGATTTTTTTTAACTTTTGTGTGTAGGCATAAAATACTTATCTCATACCTTATTTTTATTTTGCATAGATTAACTTTTTTAAACACCCTCCCCTTAGAAAAAGCCCTGGATAAGATAGGACTGAGGCTTTAAATAATTTGTCCCTGAGGCACCAGTGTGGGTGTTTAACAAGCCATGAGTTAGTGAGTCCAGCTCCTTTCTGATTAAAGACTACTTTTCCCATCCTTGAACTCAGTTCCAAAACAGAAAAACCTTAAGGAAAAAGGAGTAACACAATACTCCGTCACTGTAGGTCTAATATTTTTTTTTCATGGTTAGATGTAAATTCAAGTCACTAAAATTGAATAAAGCCCCTTTCTGGTTGCTGAAAGAACTTGTGAATTTGCTTCTAAGTCACCTGCTGTACCATCACAATTCTCTAAGGAAAATATAAAATTGAAAGATAGTAGGGATCTGGAATGGGACAAAGTCCTGATTTTTTTTTTTTTTATAAGAAGCATGATGTCAACTTCTAGTAAAATTCTAGAAGAGGTTACTGAATGGATTATTGACATTATTTAGAAAAGAAAAGAAAGGTGATTACTAAGAGTTAACATGGGTTCAATAAGAAAAGGTGATTTTGAAAGAATTATTGGGTTACAGGATTAATACTAAATTCTGCTGTGGTTATTATCTGTCTTGAATATTGTATTCCATTCTGAGTACCACGTGAATTCATCCCATTTTAGTATTAATTAAAAGAATGCAAGGTATGTAACTTGAAAGATAGAACTGAGAGTTGTTGGAGGGGAGAGGATGATTTTGGACACAATATTCTATTCATGTACTTGCACAGTTTTCATGTGGGAAAAATCAAATAAGCAAGTCAGCAAACATTTACTTAAGCTCTTAAACACTTGTTAAGTGTCAGGACTTGGGCTAAGTGCTAGGAATGCAAATACAAGCAGAAAGACAGCCTCTGTTCCTAGGGAGTTTACATTTTAATGAAGAAAACACATGAAAAGAAGCTGAAAAAGGCATAGGTAGGTGTGAGGGGAGTAGATATAAAGGGATGGTAGAGAAAGTCCTGTTTATCAAAAGCTCATATTAGAGCATAATAAAAATATGTTTAACCTGAGGTTCTTCAAAATGGAAGTTCTGGGAGGAGCTAGACAGAGTTCCACCTCTCCCTCAGACTGATTTTTTGTAAAGGCAAACTAGGCTATCTTTTGCTTCAACTCTTACCTAACCTTGAATTGCTGAATGGATGTTGCCTCATACAAACTCCCATTTAGTTTAATAACTTCAAAAGGCCAATGTCTCCCATTGTACTGACCTATGTCTTGCCACTAGGCCCCACAGTCTGGAGGAAAGAGTGAGGCTAATGATTTTGCACAGCTCTGCCTCACTTCAATTCACTGATAAGCCAAGACATCATTCTCCAGATGTCATCGGCCCACTTCAAGAAGGAAGGAGAAAAATCAAACAAACAGCAGAAGACAATGAGAGGTAGAGGGAAGTACTTCTATATTAGAGGTCCAGGAGTGAAGTGAACTTCCAACGTGAAAAGATTTCTTGGACACAGCATGATAAAGAAAGTCTGGAGAGTCATGGGAATAACCTAGAGAGGAATGAACTTTAAATGAATGAGGTATTCTACTTGTCCTTCCAGGGGAAAGAAATGGGAGTAATCGATACTTGGTGGGTCCAAGGAGGCAAATTTAGGTTCGATTTGAGAAAAAGAAAAACATCCTAACAATGAGAGATATCTTAAAGTAAAATGGAATACATCAGAATATTGGAGGAGCTGCTGTTACTAGAGGGGTTCAAATACAAGCTAATTGATCATTTGCTTGGCATGATTTAGGAAGAACCATTTGGAGAAAACAATGAAAACAACTGCTCAGCTTTCTGTTTTGGTAAAGGAAAAATTACATTTCTGACTTGGGATCACTGACCTTTGTAATAGATTGCAGTAAAAAAGGAGAGAGAGAGAGAGAGAGAGAGAGAGAGAGAGAGAGAGAGAGACAGAGAGACAGAGAGACAGAGAGAGAAAGAGTGCAAAATTGCAAGTGGTAGTCTTTTTGTGGTTTATTTCATATTTTTTCTTACCTTTTATAGATATAGGGTCTTAACTAGACTCCAAGACATTGTTCCCTCCCAAGAAAAAGTCGTCATTTATCTCTCCAGGTATCCTTTTAACTAACAATGTACCTCAAAGCAAAGCAAAACCAAAATCTGCTACTTTATTTATGTTCTGATCAAGGGGATTCTATAGATTTGTTATATTTGAAATTCATCAAGGCATTTGAAAAAAAGTCCCACAAAAGTTTAATAAACAAGGTGGAAAAATATGGACTGGATAATAGTACAATTAGATATTTTTGGAGCTAGTTAAATGAAGAGATCCAAGAAGTACTGATTAATGGAAAGCTATAAATCTCAGCAGATATTCGTAAAGGAGTGTCACAGCTGTATGAACCACTTTGCCAGAGCCTTGAATAAAGACATACTTATGAAATTTCTTAATGACCCCAAACTAGGAGGGATACATCAAATATGAGATGATAGAATCAGAACTCACCAAAAAATCCTCAACAAATTAGAACAAGGGCTTGAAATTAAGAAAATGAAATTTATTGTGGTTAAATGAATTCACAAATAGCTTACATAAATTAAAGATACCCAAGGCATAACTAGAAGCATTTTATGTGAAAAAGTTCAGTGACCTGTGTGATCAATAAAAGAAAGCAGGTAATGTGACATGGAAGCCCAAAGAGCTAATGACTGCTATAAAAGTGTGTGTGTATGTGCGTGTATGTGTGTATATGTGTATGTATGTGTGTATATGTGTATGTATGTGTGTATATGTGTGTGCATGTGTGTGTGTGTGTGTGTGTGTGTGTGTGTGTGTGTGTTCTAGATCAAAGTAGGTAATACACTTGCTGGATTAATAGTAGGTAGCATAGTGCCTAGATCAAAACTGGTATGAGACCCAACATACTCTAATATTCTCAGACCATGTCTATGGTATTGTGTCTAGCATTGCATTGTATTTGGAATATTGATAACCTCACCTGTATAGTCATCTGTATAGTGAGGATACTTTAAATCATTGTATGTGAAGATCAATTGAAGGAACTGGGCATATTTATTCTAGAGAAAAGAAAAACTAGCAGAAAAGACTTATGAGAGAAGTCTTCAAATATTGAAGTGTTAGCGTAAGAAAAATAAATCAGATTTGTTCTCATTAGAGAGTAGAACTAGAACTAGTTTGTGGAAATTTCAAGGAGATTAATTTAGGCCTAAATTGAGAAAACATTTCTTAAAAATTAGCACATGAAGTAAGATGCCATGGTGTAGCATGATTTAAGTCATTAGAGGAGGGAAGACAACAACTTACCAGTGATGTTGTATCAGATTTAGGTAGGAGCTAGACCAGATGACCACTAGCTAGTATCTCTTCTAGAGAATGTTTTATGGCTCTAAATCATCTATTAAAATATTCTGAAAGAACTAGAAATACACAGATAAATGGTCAAATGGGAGACAGTCCCTTAAAAATACTTTCTCCATCAAAATTTCTACAAGCAAATATGAGAAACTGACATGGGAAAAATGTAGCTGAATCTTTTCAATCACTCCCTTACTCCTCCCTTCCCTCAAAAAATAAAAAAAAAAGGAAAAAAGAAAAGGTAAAGAGGTAGACAATCAAATAAAGCCCTGATTGAGGAAATGCAACACTATATCAGACTAGCAAGGACATGGTCTAAATAGAAATTGCTCTAAAACATCAAGGGTTAGTTTCTTTATGACTAAGTCTAAAAATGAATGAAAATAATACCTACCATTTTTAGCCCAACAGATAATCTCTGGTGTGATTTGGTTTCCAGTAAGTAGGCTGCAAGTACTGAGATGCTGCTCTTTTGAAAATGTAATAAATTTCCCAAAGTTCTTCACATTTTTTTCCGCAAACTGCTTTGAGCTGATAAGCAGTAGGCAAGCTATTCATCTTTGAGATGAGGAAATACATACAGTGTTTATTCTAAATAATAAAGTAGTTTAGTTTAGGGGGAAAGAAAGCATAGATATACAGGGAATGAACCCTGACCTTCTCATTGTAGCAAAAATGCTTACATAAACATCTTTGCTTCTGATTTTAATGCTCAGATGTAGTTAAACATAGATTAAACACACAAAAGGACCCCAAATGATAAAAAAATGGGGAAAAAAGTTGGCCAACTTGTGTTATTAATAGCCATTGCACAAAAATCAATTTTCTTTTGGCATTTTTTAGTTTTACTCTGATGTTTAGGGTTCTTCTAATGAGCATTTGGATGTTATGGTTAGGTCAAATGGGAATAGGTACTGTTTAGGTGGTACAGTGTAAAGATTATTGATCTGGATCAGGAAAGTTTATCAATAAGACAATTGCCTACACTTTTGGAAGGTGGGTTGGTTGGTGCAAGTCTAGATAAGGTGGCAAGAGCAAGGAGTGCTATGCCGTAGCCCAGGGGACTTGGGGAGTGTCTATGAAGCCTCCAGAATTGTGTCAGGGATGAGATTTCATGAGCTAACATGACAGAACTCTCAAGAACAGCCAGAAATGATGTGTGACAGCAGTGATTTTCTCGTTCCCAGAGAACTGCCACAACCTTTGAAGAAAAGCAGTCCAGGGCTAGCTTCCCTGCTCCATCAAATGTAGCCATCTTTTTGGATTAGGGTCTTCAATAGTGTACAACTAGGATTCCTTACTTTGAAATCCTTTGATGAGGTCAGATTTTTCAGGGCAAATAGTAGAGATTGAAGGAGGATCTGAGGGTTTGGAGATGGCACCCTTCTGTTGCCAAGTTTATTTTTAGTTAACTCAAGTCCCTGGTCACAAGAACCTAGAAATCCATGTAAGGGTGTGGGTAGATGGGTGTCCCTGTGAGTGCATGTTGGAAAAAAAAGAGTGTATGTTAAACATTTTTTCTGGATGTCACTATCACAGTTTATTCAAAAAATTGTTTAGCATCACAAAGTTATTCAAATCCTATTGGGTGACATTTTAAAGTACTCTGTATGTGGATTGATATAAATAGACATTGCCTCTTTTCTGAAGGAACATCCTTCCAAAGAGGACACAAAGGAGCATAAGGAGAAATGAAGGATATGAAAATATAAACACAGATTAGAATTATGTTTGGATATGAGGGGTCAATTATTCAGCTGATATTCCTATTTGAATAAGCTTCTCCTGGAAAATGTAGAGATCAGCTGAATTTATGATGATGAGCACTGGGGCAGGCAGGGTCAGCAATAGCACTGTGACCCATAGTAGTGATGAGTCAACAGGTCCCAAAGGTTAATGGATCAAAAGCTGCTTATGAAATTATGTATCCAGCACCATGCTCCCAAGACCTTGCACATACTCTGAAAGGTGACTGACTCACTGGATGAAAGTACAGATTAAGAAGGCTCTGCTGCCTGTTTTTAGAGTGAGTATTTGAGCTCTTGCCCACACAATGCCAGACCAGATTAATCTAGAAGAACAGCACACGGAATAAACATTGGGATATTCAGTTTTTAGGCAAATGCACAGACTTCAGTCCTTGTGTCTAGTTAGAATATAACTCTCATAATATTTACTCCTTCTATTCCTCTGGTGTGATTTTGCAGTTTGGACTCTCTGTGTATTTTCTCTTTGAAATATAAGAAGCTTAAATGTTTCTTGACCAAATCTCTATAAACAATGACAGACTTATTGAAACTCACAAAATGGCATTCCAGTACAACACAACATCAAGTAAAAAAAATGCAGGTGATAAATATTGACCGTGGAAAGGGAAAATCACACCCTTGTATCCCTTCATCCCCCTTACTGACTGTGCCTCCATTCTCTTTTCCTCCACATTTTGACCTCCCATCTCCCTTGCCCCATACACATACTACACAACCTTCTTCCATGTTACATTCTCACCTTCTCAGTTAATGTTTGCTAATTACTATAATGGTTCTCAAATGACAGATAAATGGGAGTAGAGAAAAAATGGCAAGACTGTCATCATCATCCCACTAATTAGCTGTGGGCCGCTCCAAACAGTTGCACAAATTACAGAATTTGTGACCTGGTTATCTCCCGTAGCTGTTTTCATCTACTGTCTCAGCCCCACCATGAGTTGAAGGGCTGGCTTCTCTCCTTCTGTCTCATAATCTTTCTCCTTGTCTCAAAGAGAGTTGAAAACTGAGTAGTATTTTTAATTGGTCATCAATTTAATTTCTATTTTGTGGATCTTACTCTCTTGGATTTTATAAATGCTGGTGAGCTAATTGGTCTTTCTTAACTGAAAGTAGTCAAAATACTTCTGATATCTATTCACAGTCATGCAAATATATCAGATGAAAAAAGACTGAAGTGGTTAGTAAAAGATCCCATCCACCATCTTTAGTAAAAGTATCTTATAGTAAGAGCTAATATTCCAGCTTTGTTATTTATTAGTTATGTGAACTTGCACAAGAAACTGACTTTCTCTTCACCTGTCTTCTTATCGTTAAATTTAAATGGATAACAAGAAGAAAGATCTTAAAAGTATACGAAAGTGGTCATAAGTCATAATTCATGGCAGGAAAAATAAAAATTGGAAATACAATGGGTACTCATCGATTGAGGAATGGTTGTATTACACAGTGGTAAGAGCACAGCCTTTAAACTTAGATGATTTAAATCCACCTCTGATGCCTCGTCCAATGTGATCTTGGGCAAATAACCTGGCTTTTCTGGGCCAGAATTTCTTCAGTTATAAAATAAGGTGTTTGAACTAGATATCCTCTAACATCTCTTCCACTTGAAATTTATGAAATTATTGTGGGTCAAATTGTGCTATCTGTGCATAATGGAATATTATCTTCTACAAATATGAGGAATTCAAAGAATCTTATAATAATTATAATGTAAATTTGAAACACATACACATGCACGTAAATGTATTTGGACTCAGGATAAATGTAATGACAGATATTTAAACCAGAAGGCAAATGTTGAATGCGTCAGATACTTACAAAATTGTATTGGTTACTTTTGCTGATTTTCTTCATTACACATTGTGGGAGTTCCATATGAAAATACACATATGCGTGTACACATCTATATGCATATATAGTTAACTGATTGTGATTCTAAAAAGTAAACACATTATTAAGAAAATAGGAAAAATGGAAGAAAAATATAAGGATTGCACAAATGCCCTCTAAAGTTCTTTCCTGTAGATACTCTATCATCTATGAGCTTGTGACCTGAGGATAAGCCTGATGGGTAACATTGTATTTAGTTACTTTATTTATTTGCTCATTCATTTATTCATTCCCCAATTCACTAACTTTTTGAAACCCAGAGCCCTGATTCTCCCCTTTGTCTTCTCAGAATACTTTAATGTGTCTCTCCTCCTTGGCCCACTCCTTTTAATCACAGTCAGTGACCTAAATCCTTCCTGCTTTCTCTTCCATCCAATCAGCAAACATCTATGCTTTTCATTCACTCTGACCCTTTTCTCTGTTGGGAGTAATCGCCAATGATGTGCTCAAATGGGTGTTATTAAGTTGTGCTAATTCTCCCAGGAAACATATGTGCTATTTGGCAGAAGTCTTACAAAAAACAAACAAACAAACACACACAAAAAAAAACCTACCCAGAAGAATGACTGATGGTAGACATTTTAAACCTGGCAGCAATTTATCAAATATTCTTGGTTATGGAGGTCTTTCTTTCTACAAAAGCCTTACTCAGATGCCATGATAATGTGCATAGGCAACCCTATGCTCCCAGTATCTCTTCCTCACAGAGGACAAAATATGACAGGTTCTTTCTGACTCTAAGAACTTCAAGAATAGTCCTTATGATAGATTGAATTTATTCCCAATGGAACAAGAAATTATTTAAGGACATCATATGTATGATTAGGAAAAAAGTGAACTGCTTTAAGAGTCAGCAGATGGCTAACTCAACTATTCACTGATACAAAAAAAATACATTACATAGATTATGTTTTTAACCTTTTTTAAGTCATGAATTATTTTTGACAGTCTAATGAAGTTTTCTTGACCTTTTATCTTCTAATAAAGGTTTACATAAAGAAAAATATATAGGATTAGAAAAAGTCAATAATTTTGAAATATTCTTGTCAAATGATTAAGAAGACAAGTTCACAGACTCTAGGTTAAGAAACCCTGATCTACAGGAAGGCCAGTATAGTATATTTCTTTTTTTGTTTGTTTGGAATATTTTTGGAAAAAATATACACAAGAAACATAAAAGGCAAGAAGGTTTTGATAGACTGAGAAGAATCTGATTGATATAGGAAGTGGCAGTAAGATTATATATCTATCAACACCTAAGTAATTTTATGCCAGTTAAATCAAATCTTGTACCCTACACTTATGCATGGGATTCAGCTGGCAAAGAATGCTATAGGATATTAAAATTTATCATGAATATTGATAGACAACCTTTACTGAACTCAAGAAACTATGTTGGTAAGTATAGGAGCCCTTATTATGCAACAAAGTGGACTTCCTTTTGCATGCTTGCTTGTTTTTGTATTCTGAAGAAATATATAATTTCTTTGAGCATAAGGAGAAGCTAGGGAAAAGGCACTAAAGTGTCTGTATGCTCTTCAGACACAAAAAAAGAAGTGATAGAAATTTATGTCTTGGGAAACTCATAGGGCCCAGAGCTTTGGTCATGGGCTATGCTATTTGGAAAAATCAAGGAAAGACTGGTTTATAGGAGAGAAAATTAATATCAAGCATGTGTTGGAAATGACTTGGAGCTGATTGTTAAATTTTCAGTGAAACATTTACACTACAGAAACTGTTATACACTACTGCACTCATCAGAGTTTGATTTATTCTTTTTTATTGTTGTTGATTGTCTAGGCTTAAGACAATGAGGGGAAAATGTTAATAGTACACACTAAACCTAAACATATTTCCTGCTTACATTTTCCCCTGTGAGAGTCAATTTGTTAAACATTGACAGTATGCCTTTGGGAACTACTCATATTCTGTTATTTTAAGGTAGTATATTCTTGTTCTCTAACCAGTTTATCTTTATTAGTAGTAGAGCTGATTTAAAACAGGGCTCATCTATTGAGTTAAACACTTTTAAAATGCCAAAGAGTTTTATCTTGGTGGATTGACATTATTTAAACCTTATGAGAAATATCTTTGATTTTTTTGGTGGTAAGATGTTATAAATGTAAGAAATAAAGAGATTTTTGCCTCTACTCTAGGTCATGAATAATATTTGCCTTTTCTTTCAGTCTGTCTTTTTTTACCATATGCATTGATGACCTTACTTTGCTCCAATGCCAGGAAAACCATAAAATCCTTTGTTGACTGAAGTGATCACCAAGAAATAGGGAATAACTACAACCTCTTAACCGGCAAAATAAAGATAATGAATTTCATCAGAAGTCCCCAAAATAGCATATTAGTGTTTTACATTTCCTAGTAATCACATAATAACTGGTATCTGGCATAGTTACTCTTGTATTCTAATTGTTTTATTAGAAATGACAAATTTAGGAACAAATCATGTAATGGAAAGAGGGCTGCCTTTAGATTTAGTGAATCTGGATTGGAATCCTGCATGTGATATCTTGGCTCTTTAAAGATGGACAAGTCACTTTCTAGATCCCAGTTTCCCCTAAAAAAAGAAAAAGAATATGAACTAAATGGTTAAAGTCCCTTCTAGGTTTAAAGGCTATGATTCTATAATCTTTATAAAGAATGTGGGATATGGAGGGCTTCTGAAAGAATTGGTTCAAATTTAATTTAACCATTACCTTGTTCATTATTTGCTATGTAAGATACCGGGGATACAAAAACAAAATCCTTCCTTTTAACAGAGTACATAGATTGAATCAATTTAAAAATAACAATTAAATACCTCTTATGTGCAAGCACTGTTCTAAACACTGGGGATACATTAAACACAACAAGAGTCCTTTCTGGCAGAAAGGTTATTATAGGGTGGAGCCAAAATGGCAGCATAGAAGCTGGGGCCTGCTAAAGCTTTCCCCCAAAACCCCTCAAAAAACCTGTAAAAATGACTCTAAAGATATTCTAGAGTAGCAGAAACCATAAAAGGACAGAGTGAAGCAAATTTCCAGACCAAGACAATCTGGAAGATCTACAGCAAGGGTCCATTGCACCAGGTTGGAAGTGGGATGCAATTTGGCTTAGGTTATACCCAGTATGGACAGAGCTGGAGCAGGGATTAGGAGATTGAATCACTGGCAACTGCTGTGGTTTCTGGACTGCTCAACCCACAAATACCAAGGTTAGTTTTGAAAGTCAGTGAGAAGGGTCTCTCCACAAAGAGCTCAAAGGCAAGTAATTGGCTGGGAAAATGAGCAAACAGAGGAAAAAAAGAATAGATGATAGATTTTTCCTTTCTCAGCGAAAATGTATATTTGTACATAATTGATGACTAGTAAGATCAAAACATACAACCAGAAGAAGAAAACAAAGCCAAAGCTCCTGTATCTAAACCCTCCAAGAAAAATATGAATTGGTCTCAGACCATGGAAGACCTCAAAAAGGATTTTGAAAATCAAATAAGAGAAGTCAAGGAGAAAATGGGAAGAGAAACAAGAGTGATTCAAGAAAATCATGAAAAACCAGACAACAGCTTGCTAAAAGAAACCCCTCCTCTAAATGCTGAATAAAATAAGAACTTTAAAATTAGACTAACCCAAATGGCAGAAGAGGTTCAAAAAGCAAATGAGGAGAAGCATGCCTTAAAAAGTAGCATAAGCCAAATGGATAAAGAGGTTCAAAAGCTCACTGAAGAAAATAGTTCTTTAAAGGTTAGAATGGAGCAAATGAAAGTTAATGACTTTATGAGAAATCAAGGAATTAGAAAACAAAACCAAAAAAATGAAAAAATAGAAGAAAATGTGAAGTATCTCATTGGAAAAACAACTGACCTGGAAAAGGAATCCAGGAGAGATAATTTTAAAATTATTGGACTACCTGAAAGCCATGATAAAAAGAAGAGCCTAGACATCATCTTTCAAGAAATTATCAAGGAAAATTGCCCTGATATTCTAAAACTAGAGGGGAAAATAGAAATGGAATGAATTCACCTATCATCTCCTAAAGAGATCCCAAAAGGAAAACTCCTAGGAATATGGTAGCCAAATACCAGAGTTCCTAAGTCAAGGAGAAAATATTACAAGCATGCAAAAAAAAATACTTCAAGTATTGTGGAAAAACAATCAACATAGCACAAGATTTAACAGCTTCTACAATAAGGGATCAGAGGGCTTGGAATATGATATTCTTGACATCAACAGAGAGGATTAAAACCAAGAATCACTTATCCAGCAAAACTGAGTATCATATGTCAGGGGAAAAAGTGGAACTTCAATGAAATAGAGGGCTTCCAAGCATTCTTATTGAAAAGACCAGAGCTGAATAGAAATTTTAACTTTCAAACACAAGAATGAAGAGAACCATGAAAAGGTAAACAGGAAAGAGAAACCATAAAGGGGACTTTAATTAAAATTGAACTGTTTACAATCCTACATAGAAATATGATACTTGTAACTCATGAGACCTTTCTCAGTATAAAGGTAGTTAAAGGGAATATATATGTATATGTGTGTGCACACATGTATATGTAAGTATGTATACATATATGCATGTGTATATATGTGTGTGCATGCATATGTATGTAGAGAGAGGGACTGAGAGCACTGGATGAGCTGAATATGAAGGAATGATATCTAAAAAAGAAAAAAGTGTCAAAAGGAATGTACTAGGAGAAAGAGAAAGACAGAGGGAAAAAGAGAATGTAGTAAATCACCTCCCATAAAAAGAGGCAAGAAAGAGCTTTTACAATGAAGGGTAAGAAGGCGAAAATGAGCGCGAATAAGTCAAACTTCCTTTCATTGAATTTGACTTCAGGAGGGAACAACACATCCACTCAACTTCGTATGGATGTTTAGCTTATCCTATAGGAAAGCAGAGGGGAGTAGAAAAGAGAAGGGAGTAATAGAAGGGACAATAGATTGGAGGAAGGAGTAAACAGAAGCAAACCCTTTTGTAGAGGGACAGGTCAAAGGAGAGAATAGAATAAATGAAGGGTGGGATATGACAGAGGAAAATATAGTTAGACTTTCACATTACTTTTATGGAAATGTTTTGCATGACTGCATATGTATAACCTATATTTATTTGCTTGCCTTCTCAATGATGGTGGATGCAGAGGGGGAAAGGGAGAGAATATGGAACACAAAACTTTAAAAATGAATGTTAAAAATTGTTTTTAAATGCAATTAGGCAATAAGACACATAGGTAATGGGGTATAGAAATCTATCTTGTCCTACAGGAAAACAGAAGGGGATAAGGGGGAGGGTGATAGAAAGAAGGGCAGATTGGAGGAAAGGGTAATCAGAATACACATTGTCCTGGGGAAGGGGGAAGAAGGAGATAGGGAGAAAATTTGAAATTCAAAATTTTGTGGGAGTGAATGTTGAAAATTGATAATAAATTAAATTAAAATAAATAAAGATATACTGTAAAAAAGAAGCAACAAATACAAATACACAAATACAGATACCTAGATATACAGACATAATCTGTGAAGCAGGATGTGAATGACAAATAATAATAAATTATTAAAATCTATCGGATATCATAATACTTAAATATGTAAATAAATGACAAATATATGCACCTGAAACATTTAGTTATTTTAGAAGCACAAAAATAGATAATATTAGAAAAAGTCTCCTATAGAAGGGAGTACTTGATGGGAAGGTTGAAATGAGGTAGAGATTCTAACAAAAGGGGATAAAAAAAGAATACATTTTAGGCAAGGAGCTGGCCTTTGTAAAGGTGGAAAGGAGAAGATGGAATCTTGTACACAAAAAGGAGATAATTGGCCAGTTTGGAACATAAAATGAATAAATAGCAGTAGTGAGTAATAAACCTGAGGAGGGTGGGTGCAATATAGTAAAATTGAATGGAAAAACATTAAGTATCTTCATGTACTGAGCGCTGTATGGCATGTTCAAGAAGGAACCTCTGGTTTGAAGTCTTGCTGAGCCCTTTTCAGTTCTGCTCTTGATCTTTCATATCTACCTGCCACTCAACTCTCATTTGCGGCTCCAAGAAAGCGTAGCATGTGCAGCAGCCACCGTGATAAATTATCTCTGGCAGATGGGTTAAACCAGGTTGATGGTAGCTGACAAGCCTCAAACCAATTGGTGAATTACAGGTGTGCATCTACTCCAAGCCTGTGAAAACTTCTTCTGGTGGAATGGGCCAGTGAGAATAATTTGTTCCAATGGACTTGACAGTTGAAGCAGGTGTTGTGGTGTACTTAGAACCTGAACAGTCACCAAGGTCATCCACTGCATCGTAGGCCAATACCAATTACCTCAACTTTTGTCTTGCTACTGGACTTGGATAACTCTAGAAGAGAAAGTGAGCCTGATGACTCCATGCAATTCTGCCTCACTTAAATCCAATTCACACAGGAGTCAGGACATCACCAGGGATGTCATTGGTCCTCTTTAAAAACAAGGCAAACTTGAAGACCAACCATTATGCACCTAATATTATGCTAAGCTCCAAGGATACAAAGAAACAAAACAAAACAAAACTGCTCTTACAAGTCCCTGTTCTTAAGAAACTCACATTCTAGCTATGGGAGAAATTGTATCTTGAAGGATTTTAAAAGACAGGAAAGTGGAGATTTTATTCAAGAAATGATTAGAAATCCATGGAGCCTCTAGAAAAGAATGAGACAGCCAGGGCTGTCCTTCAGGAGTGTGACTTTGATGCCTCTCTGACATATGTATTGGAGAGGAAAGTTAATGGAAATAGAGGCAATTAGGATACTATTATATGATCCAATCAAAAGATGATAACAGCTTCTACTTCGTGGTGATCACATTAATGGAGTGAAGGGGAAACATATGGGAGATATTATATAGGTAACACAGTACTTGAAGGTTGAAGGAGAGCGAAATGTTGAGCTTGACTCTGATATTTCAAATCTGGTTGACCGAAAGAATAGTAGTACCCTCAACAAAAAGGAAAGTTGGGAAGAACGGTGGCTTAGGGCTAAATGTAGTGAAATCTACTTCGGATATGTTAAATTTGAAATGCTTACAGGTCATTGTAAAAGAAATATCTAGTTAACCATTGATGACAATCTGTTTGTCTATCCATCTACCTACCTATCTATCTATCTATCTATCTATCTATCTATCTATTTGTCTGTCTGTCTAATTCATCAATATCAAGTTACCTATAGGTCCCAAGTATGTTGGCAGGAGTTTGGAGAGAGAAAAGGAAATTCAGCTTAGTACTGAGGGACCTCTTCTAGACAATTGGAGACTAAGTAGACACTTAGTAAGGGAAAATAAAACAACTCACTAAGGCAGACTGGTGAAGGAGGAAAATAATACAAGACTTTGTATTGGTAGGGGGATAAAAGCATGATGAGAAAATGTGATATGATGTGAAGGAAATCCTCTCAAAAATATACTTTTCTCCATATGGAATAAGAGATTAATACAAAATCAGGATTTAATTCCACAGTTTATCAAATGATTTTGTAACTTTATAGCAAACTATGAGGTAATGGGATATAGAACATAAAAGTTTTGAGAGATAAGAAGTTGAAGAGATAGGTTGGAACATTTTGGGTGGCCTCAGGAAGGTAGATTTTCAAGCATACATATTAGCTATGCATTGTGATAACAGATTATTTGAGTATCAATATTTTTCCATCTACATTCTCACCTTCACTTGAACTTTGTTTTCATTTTCATTTTTTTTAACTGAACTTAAAGGGAAAATGAGATCATTGATTTGAAAAATAAATTTTATCTCAAGTCCTCCATAAGCCCAGTTCATTGGGAGGGTCGGGGGTATTATCAAACTCTTTAGCTCAAGATCATTGCTATTTGAAGTCCTTAGATTAAAACTAGAAAGGTAAAATAGATGTCATGTTATGGAAGGCTAACCTAGCTCCCATCCCACAAACCTTTCAAAATATCTTTGTCATGTTTAAACAAGATTGACTCTTACATCTTTGGTTTGATTGCATTCACTCCTACCTACTTTTTTCATATGGTATTTCTAAGGGATTCTACATCTTAAATAGAGATGACTTGGACATATCTCCTGGGTCCTTTATCTTACCCTGTCCAGGAAAAAAACCCCTCAAACAACAAATATGCATATTAAAAAAATTAACTGATTTATAGAGGAAGAACTATATTAGACTTCATTTTTCTAAAAACACAGGCAAATTCAGGTATAACATTCCATTCTAAAACTGATTAGTTGAGTTTGATCCTCTTTTATATATGCTCATTGTCAGATCAAAAAAATTTGATTTCTTTTAATTTTTTATTAATTTTGTTTATATGACTTCCCTTTGTCCCTTGAATTACTTCCTTTAAATAATGCTTTCAAATTACTGTTTTAAATTGACTTTTTTGAAGAGTAAGCTTTTGTAAAGGGAAACTGGCCAATGTGGGACACAGTACTTGATATGTAGGCAATCTAATTGAAGTTGTGGTTAGCTTACTTCTAGAAAGGTGTGATGGTGTATGATGGAAGAGTGTATGGTGGATGTGGGATCATGATTTATAGCCTTAGGAAAAGGCTACTACCCTCTTTGCTCTTAAGACTAAAACTGCTAGTTGGGTGAGTTGGAAGAATTATGGCCAGAACGGAGGTGCAACAGATTTAAAAACCTGTCATTTCAATTTTGTTTTCCTACTTTTTTATTTCATTTGTTGCATGCTTCAGGTGAAAGAGACAAAGCAAAGAATTTAGAATCTAGTGACATGGGTCCAAATCTCAGCTCTGCTACTTATGTAGCTTCAGTTATTACCTCAAGTTGAAACAGTTTCCAGGATTATCATAGATGTAGATACCTCACAGACTATTTGGTCTTCCCACCATTTCTTTTTTAGAGATGAAGAAACTAAGGTCTAGGGAAGGTAAACAATCAAAGTCACCCAGTTAGTAAACGTGGGAGAAGTGAAATGAAAATTAAATGAATAATGAATATTTGAATGGCTATAATTTTCTAATAGATATAAGTTTATGATAACTCCAGAATTGGAACCTGGTCTATATAAAAACAGGAGTTATATGTTCTTCATGTAACTATCATTAATAGAGTAAGAACCAATAAGGTTTGAATTGGTCTTCACTATGTGTACTAATTATTGGAAAAGTAACATTTTACTGTCCTAAATTGTATTAAGATTTGTTTTGACAAAGATTCATAGAAATGTCTAAGAATCTAAGTAACTCTAACTAGAGAAGTAGATCTTCTCAAGAATCTATTCTGAAAACAGACAGTCCAGAATGCTCAAGAGGAGAGGTTTCCAGAAACCAGTAGACTTCATGAGATGCCAGAACCCTAAAATATGATGTATTGATAAATGGACATTGAGAATTAATTACTGAGAAAGCTACTGAATGCTCCTTTGGTAAGCAGAACTTACAGAAATAGCAAGTATAGAGAAGGAGTCTTCCTCAATGGTCTTGATCAATGCATAGGTCAAATCTCTCTCTCTCTCTCTCTCTTTCTCTCTCTCTCTCTCTCTCTCTCTCTCTCTCTCTCTCCTCTGTTTTTTTCTCTCACACGCATACACACACACACACACACATACACTATCCCCATCATGATAAAGAACCTGAGCCTTAGAATTATCTGTCCTTACTGAAGTATCTAACATCTTTAGGCATTTGTGTACCTCGTGAGTAAATCCTGAAAAGCAGATAAATTGAATGGCACTTTAAAATCAACTCATCAGCCACTCATTCATTAAGGAAGCTAATTCTCAGTAAATCAAAGAGGTTAATGAAGAAAATTAAAATTATGTTGTATCATTTAATAACAGTCTACTTCTCCAGGGCGAGAAATCTGAGGCCTTGAGTCCACATGTGGCCTTCTTGGTCCTCCAGTGCAGCTCTTCACCTGAATTCAAATTTCACAGAACAAATCTTCTTAATAAAAGATTTGTTCTGTAAAACTTGAACTCTCTAAATAGGCCACAGTCAAGGACCCAGAAGGTCATATGTGGACTCAAGGCTGCAGGTTTCCTACCCTGGTCAATTCTATAATTTATCCTATCCCCATTTTGTCAAACTCTATTTTCAAAAAGCTACTCATCCCACTACCAAACTAGGTTAAGTACTGTGATTACTTAGTATCCTAGACATTTGCTTGTTACCAGTTTAACCTGTGGTCTTTTTTTTTTTTACCAGTGAACAAAGAGCCAGCTTAGGTTGAACCCCATCCCAAGGAATAGTTTTTCTGTCTTCTCTCCTTGTCAAAATAAGACTGGCTTTGGTCTCCCCCTGGGAACAGCTAACCAGGATGATTTGGACTGGTGTGACTTTAATTTTCTAGCCATAATTACTAGAAGCAATTGAAGTCCATAAAAGAATTAACATTCCTTAACTGTTAGAGAGAGATGTCATCAGCTACACCTAAAGGCCAATACACTTTCCCCAATTGCAGGTAATCATAAGACTTGCCAAATATCCCATTCACCCCTTTTAACATGTCAATAAAAATGTTCTTTCTCATCCCCATGGGATTCCTGACTTTTCAGAGGGGGCCAAAGTGACTCATTTTACTAAAGTCTATACATCACTGTTAATAAACAATTATCATATTTGGAAAGAAAGTGTGCCTCAGGTTACCTTTGGAGTATTTTTACTTATGGACAGGTAGAATCTGAATCCAGTTCCTCTTACTCCTGAACCATTGCCTTTCCCACTTAAATGTTATGTTTTTTAAGTTTTTTTTAATTTTTTTTACTACTCAAAAATCCAATTACATATTTACTTTATGTGCACTTTGTCATAACAGAATTTAAACTCTTGGAGGGTAATTTTTGTTGTTGTCATTTTTGTATCTCTGGTAATATTTGTATTCAATGTCCTTGAATTTCCAATGCTCTTAAAAATAGGTCCATTTTTTCACTTTTCTTTCTATTTATACAAAATTTAGATTAGTTCTACACATTTGCTTTTATAATATTGCCAGCATTTGGTTATGAACTCCTCAAAGTCAGGGAATCTCTTTTGCCTTTCTTTGTATCCCCAGTACTTACCACAACACTGCACAGGTAAATATTTACTGACTAACCATAGTCTCCGCATAACTAACATTGATATTGATTTCGTTGAAACACTTCTTTATTTGGGCAGCAAGGAGATAAAGATGATGATGACAATACAGGAAAATTTCGCATTTATTTATTTACAGGAGATCCTTTTATAAGAATTTTAAAAGTGTTTTTTGTACTAACCAGCTGAATAATGTCTCCCTTGAAACACAATATGATTCCAAAAGGGAATTCTAGAGGATGAGAGGATGAGGAAAGCCAGGATGACCCCCTTGATTAGAGCATTATATAGATGACTCCATTTCAGGTTTGGAAAGCCACTGAATAGTCCTCTAACTCCAAGATTCTTTGATAAAGAAATGGTATTCTGGGATTTTTGTAGTCCATGAACTTGTGAACAAAATAAGAGAATAAATGACTTTTGAGATATTCAATTTGATAATGCTGTCTAATTAGGTGAATATCTTTTGTTTACAATATTTTTTTCAAAATCGATAGCATCAGTGAATTTTGCCAAAATTTTTATTCTATCTAGAAATGGTGAAAACTGACCTTCCTACTTTCAATAAAACTAACACAAAATGAAAAGGTACTGAATATTATAAACTTAATAGAAACTTTAGGGTGACCAATATTACGTTGTTATATTAATTTAATCCTTTTAAAACACTTTTTTAAGTGTGAGTAAAATACTCCATATCCAAACAACAGCAGGAATAACATAAAAACATCAGTGTAATACAAAATAAATATTGTAAGTAATCAAAATCATCCTTCCATTCCTATTGCATCACAACATATCACAAAAATAAGAAAAAAGGTATATGTCAGTTGAGCTTTATTTTACTCTTCTCTAGCTTCTACAAAGAAGGCTTTATTCTTTTATTATCATATGAAGTATAACCTCTACTCCATTGCATTCTGAAAAGTTATCATATATATGTATGTATGGATATATACATCTATATCTATGTATAGATATATACATATATCTATACATAGATATATGTAGATATAGATATATTCTGTTAAAATATGACAATACATCTAGTACTTACTTAAGGTTTTTCACAGGATTAAAAAGAATTTGTAAAACTTAAAGATGTAATAATAAATGACATTGTTATGAATGAAGGCTTCAGCTGCCCAATACATAGAAATAAATATTAATGCTCAATAATACAAAATGAATGTCTCTCAGGTGCTTCAGTGGTTGATGGAGTAGAATTATATCATCAGTTGTAAAGATTGGAACTAGAGAATATTGTCAAGTTAGTATGTTATCATAGCATAGCTTGTCTGGGAGCCAAGATGATCAATGACTTTAAAAATATGAAAAGTGAAATCACAGAAGAATTTAAAAGGGCAATTGAACAAATGGAAAAGGAAGTACAAACTCCACCTGGAGAAAATAATCCCTTAAAAAGAACAATTAGACAAATGGAGAAGGAGATGCAAACGTTAACTGAAGAAAACAATTTGATAAAAAATATTTAAGGGCAAATAGAGGTTAATGAATTCATGAGACATCAAGAATCAGTGAAACAGAATCTAAAGAATGAAAAGATAGAACAAACTGTAAAATATTTAACTGGAAAAACAATTGACCTGGAAAATAGATACAGGAGAGAAAATCTAAGGATTATTGGTCTACCAGAAAGCCATGATGAAAATAAGAGCCTGGACAATATCATTGAAGAGATCATCAAATAAAATTGCCTAGAAGTCCTAGCCCGAGAAGGCAAAATAGTCATTGAAAGAATCCACCATTCACCTTCTGAAAGGGACCCAAAACTAAAAACACCAAGGAGTATCGTTGCCAAATTCCACAACTATCAAGTGAAGGAGAAAATACTGCAGGCGGCCAGAAAGAAACAATTCAAATATCGAGAAACTACAGTCAGGATCACACAGGATTACATTAAAAAATCAAAGGAACTGGAATATGATTTTCTGTAAGGCAAAGTAGCTAGGACTAAAAAAAAGGATTAATTACCCAGCAAAGCTGAGCATAATATTTCAGGCAAGGAGATGGATATTCAATGGAATAAGGGATTTCCAGACAATCCTGATGAAAAGGCCAGAACTCAACAAAAAATTTGATCTTCAAATGCATGTCTCAAGAGAGGCATAAAAAAGGTAAATGGGGGAAAAATATTTGTTACACAATATGGGCAAACTGTTTACATCTCTATAAAGGAATGTGATATGTGTTAACCTTGAGAATATATTTATTATAAAATGCAAAAGGGATATATGTGTTTTCATCCTTTGTTGTTGAAGACCATGCCATCAGGGAAATAATGACATGACTTGCACTTGACTGTGTTTTGAGTGAAGGAGGACTGTGCAGGTCACCAGCCCCACTTCTCCTGCAGAGCCATCTAAATCCAGTAACCTGATATTTATCAGGATACCAGATGACCCAGGATGAGGCAATTGGGGTTAAGTGACTTGTCCAAGATCACACAGTTAGTGTCAGGTGTCTGAGGTGAGATTTGAACTCAGGTCTTCCTGATTCCTGCACTGCTGCTCTATCCACTGCACCACCTAGCTGCTCCCCAAAAGGATATACACAGACAGAGGGAGTGGGTATAAATTAAATGATGTGATTTAAGGGTGTGAAGGGATTGTAATGGGAGATGTAAAAAGGAGGAGACAGAAAATAATAAATTCCATCACAGGAAGAGGCACAAAAATATATTACAGGTGAGGGAAAGAGGAGAGGGAGATGAGCATTATTTGGGAGGTACTCGCATGTGATTGGATTCAAGGAGGGTACAACAAACTCAGTTTAAGTACAGAAATACAATTAGCTTTATAGGCAGTAGGAGGGTTAGGAGGAAAGGAAAAGAAGGGGAAGCTAAAATGCAGGGAAGAAGTAGTAAGGGAAAAGGGGTTTAAAAGGGAAGGAGCCTGGAAGAAGGGAGGTAAGACTGAGGGAGACAGTGGTCAAAAATATCATAGCATAGTTTTTATCTGTGTTATTCTTCCACTTCCTAAAATCCCCTTTATTCATTTTTTTAGTACTTTTACATTTACAGTCTAATACCACTGCCCCTGAAGAGACAGACATGAAACTAAGATGAACAATGATGGGAAAAGCAAGGCAATACAATTGTAAGAGCATTGAGGGAAAGATATGAAAGGTATGAAGAAAAAAAAGAAGTTAGATTTTATCAGTGCTGACAAATGTGTTTGAGAGAATATTAACTATTGATCTATTTCCCAATTATTCCAAATACCAAAAAAACAAAAACCCAAAACCTTTATGCCTCATCCATGCAATCAAGGACACCCTAAAGGAAGATACTTTGCAGATATTATCAAAATTTTACAAATGATACTAAACAATGTACCACATACTATCTCATGATAAACTGGAAAATTTAGAGAATAAAGTTCTCATTGCCCTTACTGCTTATTGATTACATCAAAAATCTATTTAACATAGGCTCTTTAACAACAAGTTTTTTTCCTATCAATACCACAAGATTAGTCAGAATTTTATGAAAGATGGAACAATAGAAATAATCCTTTTTTAAAAATGACTCAATAAATACACAGCAAGGCATAAAATAGAAAGATGTATTTAGGTCAAAGGCATTTTCCACTGACAAGAGGGGAGTTTAAAAGTGGAGTATAGGTAAAGAAGGAATTGTGTGTCAGTGGTAAGGTGCTACAGATGCTTCTGTTGGAAAAATAGCTTTGTATCAACCACAGTCAACTTGTGACATTACAAGTTCTTCCAGGAAGTTATCTGCAATCAATCGTAGCATTTTGTTCATCTACACAGGAAAGATCAAGGAATAAAGAATGCTTATTTCCTAGATGTCAATATGAATTTGAATGGACATCCTGTAGAGCTGTATTACTGTGCATATCTAGGGCAGTTGGATAAAGATTTGGGTCCAGGGCTGAGCATTGCTCTCAGAAAATTTGAAATTTTTTTTCTAACTTCTAGCTTCCCATCGAAGCAAAGACCTATTTTTAATACTAACATTTTACCAGTGTTTCCATATGACAACGTGATGGAGAAAATCATTGCCTTTGAATAACTAAAGATCAGCATTACTTCTAGGAAAATGGGGAGGCACGCATTGGATATGAGCAAGATGAAGAGCCATTAAAAAGAATGGGAGTTTATGATGCCATCAAAGAATTAAATGACAAAAATAAAATATTGGCTGGCCATGTGACAAGATCAAACAATGGCAGGTACAGAGTCAGTTATACCTCAATGTCACGAGAAGAAAGACTCCATCAGATTCAATGAAAAATCTGTGTCTTTTTGTAGACAGCAGTTGAAGAGAATGGGCGGGCAAAGATGTCATGAGATCTACATTGGTGAAGGGAAGGTCAAATTGATGAAATGCAAATATATTTTCATAAGGGGCATCATTTTCTGCAAGGTGATCACCATTTGCATCCCACCTTCCAGTTTCTCTCCTTGCTGGTGAGAATATATCCAGAGGAGAAATCTCACTTATTTTTTTTTTGGACTTTTGAAGAATGGCATGATTATTGAGAGAAGACAATACTTTATTAATTGTTCCACTTCGAGTAGAGAGAAGTTCCATAGGTACCCAAGTCACTCAAATCTTTTATCACTTTATGTCGTCATCATGCCAGGAATAAGAACCATTCCCCCAACTCTTCATCTATTACTTTCTTTACTTCTAAGTAATTGTAGTAAAGCCAGTGACTTCTCTTTTTACTCCCATTAATCTTCAGTCAATGGTTCTTAAGCAAATATCCCAAGTATAGTTCCAGGATTTCTCCACATAGCTATGTCATGTTTTGTGTTTCATTTTAAATTTTTCAAATTACTGAAATATTTTTTTGATATGGTAGATACTTCTTGGCAAATCCAAAAGGCTCCCTAACATTTTCATCATTTACTAACATTCACTAATTGTTAATACTCTCAAATTTAATACATCATTGACTACTGAATTTGACTGAAGTTTTATGTCATCTCTGGGTTACTTTATATTTTTGTAATCACTGTGTTTACTTTACTTTTGACTCAGTATTCTTTCAAAGACTTCTTTCTCACTTTTCTCTGAGTTAATATTTATGATTTCATAGAGGAAAATATGTGTGCAGTTATTCTCTAATCATCAGGCACATGATTTATTTCTAATGTATGTTTTCAAAATAATTGTTCTATTGACCCTTTTTCACATAAAAATCTTTCTTTACTGTTGATAACATCCTTGAATATAATTCCAGAATTATAATCCCTGAGTCAAATAGAATAAATATTTTTAGAAAATATGTTATCTAATGCAACTACAAATTGTGTTCCACAACAACTGAACAAATTCCCAGATCTTTCAGCAGTCATTTAATATATCTATCTTTCTGCAGTCCTCACAACAATGAAATTGGACTCCACTTTTCATTTTTGCTCCCTTTAAGAATATGAATCTGTACCTCAGGATTGCTGCAAATTGAATTTCTCAATTATTAGATTTTTAAACTTTTTTTCAATATAAATTTATTTATTTAACTTTTTACATTCATTTACACAAAATTTTGGGTTCCAAAATTTTCTCCCCTTTTGTCCTCCCCCCACAACCCAGTACACTGAGCATTCTAATTTCCCCTATCACTAATCTGCCCTCTCTTCTATCATCCCTCCCTTCTCTTGTCCCCATCTTCTCTTTTGTTGTGTAGGGCCAGATAACTTTCTATCCCCCATTACCTGTATTTCTTATTTCCTAGTAGCAAGAACAATACTCAACTGTTGTTCCTAAAACTTTGAGTTCCACCTTCTACCCATCCCTCCCTCCCCACCCATTCCCTTTGGAAAGGTAGGCAATTGAATATAGGCCATATCTGTGTAGTTTTGAAAATGACTTCCATAATAGTCGTTTTATGTAAGACTAACTATATTTCCCTCCATCCTATCCTGCTCCCCATTGTTTCTATTCTCTCTTTTGATCCTGTCCCTCCCCAAGTGTTGACTTCAGATTGCTCCCTCCTCCCATTGCCCTCCCTTCCATCTTCCCCCCCACCCTGCTTATCTCCTTCTCCCCCAATTTCCTGTATTGTAAGATAGCTTTTTATACCAAAATGAGTGTGCATTTTATTCCTTCCTTTAGTCAAATGTGATGAGAGTAAACTTCTTGTTTTTTTTTCGCAGCTCTCCTCTTCTTTCCTCCACTAAAAAGTCTCCTGCTTGCCTCTTCTATGAGAGATATTTTACCCCATTCCATTTCACCCTCTCTCCTCTTACTACATTTCTCTCTCACCTTTAACCTTGATTTCTTTTAAGATATGATCCCATCCTATTCAATTAACTCTGTGCTCTCTGTCTCTGTGTGGGTGTGCATGTGTGTGTATGTATGTGTGCGCATGCATGTGTGTACGTGTGTGTGTGTGTGTGTGTGTGTGTGTGTGTAATCCCACCAACTACCCAGATACTGAGAAGTTTCCAGAGTTACAAATATTGTCTTTCAATGTAGGAATGTAAACAGTTCAACTTTGGTAAGTCCCTTATGACCTCTCTTTGCTGTTTACTTTTTCATGCTTCTTCTCATTCTTGTGTTTGAAAGTCAAATTTTCTTTTCAGCTCTGGTCTTTTCATCAAGAATGCTTGAAAGTCCTCTATTTCATTGAAAGAACAGTTTTTCCCCTGAAGTAGTGTACTCAGTTTTGCTGGGTAGGTGATTCTTGGTTTTAGACCTAGTTCCTTTGACTTCTGGAATATCCTATTCCATGCCCTTCGATCCCTTAATGTAAAAGCTGCT
>CM053771.1:465563087-465579025 GCA_028658325.1 Potorous gilbertii | reverse complement strand
TCAAAATCCTTTTTGAGCTCTTTCATGGCCTGAGCCCATTGGATATCTATTTCAGATGTTTGGGATACAGAGGCCTTGACTCTTATGTCTTTCCCTGATGGTAAGCAGTTTTCTTCCTCATCAGAGAGGAAGGTTGGAATCGTTTATCCCCACGAAAGTAACCTTCTATGGTCTTATTTTTTTTCCCTTTTCTGGGCATTTTCTCACCCACTTACTTGACTTCTGAGATTCCTCTCCACCCCACCTTGCCTCCAGATCCTCCCATCTAGTGCTTGGGGTCTGAGATTCAAATGCTGCTCCCCAGCCTCAAGGCTTTTGGCAGGAGGCCTGGCTGCTATTCAGGGTAAGATTAAATCAGGTTCTCAGGTTGGGGCAGGGCCGCCTCCCAGGCTCAGTTCCCTCAGGGATTTTATGCAGAGACCTTCTGTAATGGAGCTCCTGCCAAGCTCCTGCCTGTTCTGGGAGCTCTGGCCACCCACTGCCTCTGCCACTGCCTTCCACGGGCACCTGAGTCATGGAGACACCCTGCTCTCCTCTCAGCCCTTCTTTCTCACTGACCTGTGTGTCTGTGGGTGGAGGGACCTTCATGGCCGCTGGGGATTCTGTCCCTGACACCTGCTTGGATCTGCTCGCTCTTCTCAGTGCCTTGTGACCAGTGCAGCGCTGGGCTCCGCTCCCGTCTGGTGTGTGACAGACCTTTGGGATTGGTTTTTCAGGGCTCTCTGGAATGGAAGTCTCCTTCACTTTGTTTCTGCAAGACTTCCCCTTCTCCAGAATTTGTTGGGAGTTCTTTTTACAGGAGATCCATAGGCTGTGGTTTCGGAGCTAGCATATGTGAATCTTTCTACTCCACCATCTTGGCTCTGCCCCATCATGTGTTTCTTCTGTTAGACTTTCATTTTGAGCATTTTTATAAGCATTCCATTTGCCCTTTGGGTATCTATTTAGAATTACTACACAATTACCATAGTTATTCTAATAAGTTCTCTCTATTTCTTTACCATGCATTTTTGTGTTAGGAACTTTGCTGGCTCATGTCTTGAATTTCCAAGATGGTATTTAATGTGCTTTTCTTGTGGGGAATTCTCCCCTTTCTTTCTTTTAACTATATTTGGCACAGTTTTAGCTGTTTGGAGGTCATAAGAGGAAATGAATTTGTCCACACTTCCTAACTCAGACATTTTTCTTGAAACCCCTATTTATTTTATTAAAATTGCCTTCTCACCAAGCTAGGATGGAATATTTATTTAGCACTGTGAACAATTATTGTACATAGAAAACAAACAAAAAAATGAAACAAATACAATCTGAAATGAAGCTGCAGAGAATATGAAGTGGTATGAGCAATTTAAGATCTTTGAGGCATACTTGACCAGGTTCATGGATAGTTTTTTTTAAATTTGGCATTGTTTTGCTTTCTTAGAATTTCTATGACACATTGTATTGTACTTGATATTTCATAATTACCTGGGCATGGCCTTTGCTCTTACAAGTGCAAACTATTGAAGAAGAATTGTAAACACTCAGGAAACAAAAGAAAAAATGAGAGTTTAGAAGGAGCTCGTGTTTGATTTTCTCTCCTTCACCTGCCATATCCAATTGATCACCCAATTCTACTGATATCTCATCTGCAGTCTCTTGGATTTGACCTTTCTTTTCCTTTTCTGCAGTTCTTAATATAGAACATGGTTGAATTATTAAAAGTTCTCCTAGTTAGTAACCCTAACTGGAGACTAATGTTACATTTTTTCACCTTGTCCAAATCCTGCATTTATGTTGTAATTGGATGCAGTCAAAAGTATGCTGGAGTTGAAAAACTGGCTTGAAGACTTGTCTCTGATACTTACTAGTTACGTGTGATCATAGGCACATCTCACATCTCATTCCTAAGCTCAATCTCTTCATCTGTAAAAGTATTATAACAAACGTTTAGTACACAAGTTACAGTGTTTTGACTGTCTGATGACATAATCTATGTAAACCTCAACATAAAGGACAATTATTTTTTTTATTATTCAAACTAGAAAATTACAAATGTATTATTTTACCTTTGTCATTAAAATCTTGCAGAATACAAACTTTCAATCAACTAATTCTGTCTCACTTATGATAAAATAGTGCATAATTCTATAAGAGTATTGATAGCATGCAGATTATTTGTCTACATCATAACAGTGCTATGTAGGGTCTGATAAAGTCATTACTGTACATTTACAGCCTTGGGAATAGCAACCCAGACAAGGTAAGTAATTTTCAGAACTGGTACCAAACTGGAACCTTGAAGTCTAAGTTCAAAGTCCTTTCTCCTTCTTCATGATGTTGATCTTCATGCTGTTCAGTCATTTTCAGTCGTGTCTGACTCTTTGTGATCTCATTTGGGGTTTTTTTGGGAAAAATATTGGAGTGGTTTGCCATTTCATTCTCTAGCTCATTTTACAGATGAGGAAACCAAGACAAACAAGGTTAAATAACTTGCCCTGCGTCTCACTCAGGAAGATGAGTCTTGCTGACTTAGACCCTTCACTGTGCCACCCAGTTGCCCTATATCATACAGTTCTGCTATTCACAACTTCTCTCAGATCTCTTTACTCTAGCCAGATTTCCTTCTAAAATCCAACCTTTAAAACCTTCCTTCTCTTACTATAGTACTTTTTGTTCATTCTCTAACCTAAAATCTCTCTTTTCCAAATGGATAAATACTACCTTGACTAAGTAAAATATACTATATTATGTGTATGATCAGAAAGGCAGGGAAGAGACTTTAAATACTATTAGTAAAATGAGTGACCTTGATGGTTGAACCAATCTCTTTACTTATATATTTTTCCTACTTTATATATTAATTGATTGTAATTTAATATTTGAGGAATGAATCTGTGGGACAATTTCTACCTCTGGTGGTCCTGAATAACCAGCTAGTGTAATGTAAGTAAATTACCAGAGATAGAGTCTTATCTTTAAATATGTATCAAATATATATTTATTGTGTCCCAGTGATCATGTATAACAGGGAAACAAATGAAACGAAAAAAAGATAAAATAAAAGTAGTAGATATGAAAGTGTTCATTTATCTTGAAGAACCTTTTCTTTGGAATGGAGGTGATGAATATAGTCTCCTAATGTAAAGTTATGTAATTTCCATGTCATCTGATTTTTGAAATATATTTTTAGTTTTTGAAAATGTAATTTTAATTTCTAAAATTTTATTTTTATTTGCATGATTCATATGTATTCAGGATGATGTCTTCTCTTTCATGTTTTGAGATTCTATTAAAAATGAACTGCAGGAAATTAATGCAGTGAAATTTCTCACCTGATTTGTCCAAGAGCTTATGAAATCCTCTGTATAGAGAGAGGTATTTGCAAAGTGGATTATGGCTTTAGAATCTACTCAATCATTTGATCAAGGTATGTTGACAATCTAGATCACATGCACAATAATCTAGCTAAACTGTTTCCTACCCCAGTTCCTTCTTCTAATGTATTTGAATGTGAACTTAAAACATTCCAAAAAAGAGTATTTCCATGTAGAGAGAACACAGAAAGTGAATTTCATATGAAACTCTGATCCCCAATTCACATTGCTACACACAAACACACACCCAAAAACATGCACACACATATATTTTTGCGTATTTGTATATGTGTGTATGAAACTAAATTCTACATAGTACTTTCAAAATTTACTTGCCTATGAATTTTCCAGACCTCTATTCTAGTCTCTTTTCTACATTAAAAAGTGTCACGATGGCTTGGGTTTTCTTTTCTTTTTTGGAGGGTCAAACTCCTCATCTTTTCCCCCCACAAACCCTCCACAGTGAAGGAAGCAAAGAAAGAAGAAAGAAAGACGGTTTATGTAACAAGTAAGAATAATTAAGCAAAATGAATTTACAGAGACATGTTTTTCTTACCCTCATGTCCATCCTGGCTCTATTAGGATGTGGGCAACATGCTTCATCAAAGGTCTTCTAGAGCTATAATCAGTCATTGCCACATTCAAAGTTCTTATATTTTTCAAAGTTGTTTTTCCTTAAAATATTGTTGTCCTTATAAAAATTGTTCTTACAATTTAGTTAACTTCAGTCTGCATAAATTCATTCCAACCATGGTAATTGGAAAAGGTTTCTCTTGACCTTTCATTTAGTTCAATGATACACCATTATATGTATATACCCATAATTTATTTAGTCATACCCCAATCAACTAAAAAACAATTTGAGCCACCTTCTTATATTCTATTTTTTTTCTTTTTGCACCTTCTATTTCCTCTTTAGGAAAGGAAGTAGGCAGCTAGATGAATCAATGAATAGTGGTAGGCTTGGATTCAAGAAAACCTGCCTTCAAACCTGCCCTTAGTCCCTAGCGATGTGACCTTGGTCAAGGCAATTAACCTTTGTTTGCCTCATTCCTTTGGAGATTTCTTCTCCATTTTCTATGAAAAACCACTCCACTATCCTTGCCAAGACAACCACATGGACTGTCTTGGGCATACTATAGTCCATGGGTCATGAAGAGTCAGACACAACTAAATAACAGTATAGGAACAAGAAATTTATTTTGCTTGCAATACTCACTTCCTAGAGTCATTCTTTTTCTTATTTCTCACCCCTTTCTCATACTTGATACAGTGGTTAGAGTTCCAGGTATAAACTCAGGAAGACCTGTTCAAATCCAGCCTCAGGCACTTACTAGCCATGTGAACCTGGACATGTCAGTTAGCTACTGTTTGCCTCAGTTTCCTCATCTGTCACACACACACATTCTCCCCCTTTGACTCTCTGATTGCAATTATAGTCTAACTCCATTGGGAAGATATTTAGATTTTTAATATTTTTATAATTTATTTTCTTTTATTTACTAATTTATATAGTTTAATTCCTCAATTAACATTTTTGCCTGGGTCAAGTACCACCTCCTGCTTCAGTTAAGGATTGGATGGTCAGACCTGCTTGGTCTTACCCTGGTTCTCTTAGTTTCTTGCTCTGACTTCGGAATTTAGGATCTTCTGGATCTTGGAGGTTCAGATTACTGAAATTTTGAGGTACCCTCTAATATCTCAACATACATTGTTTTGAATTATAGAGCTCCTTGGCCTGGGTTGTTTGAACGTAATCACTACAATATCACATTTATTGGCACCTACTGGTCCCTGGTCACTAGTCACAGCTGCTTACCCTGTGGCTCTGATGATCCAGGTACTTTCTTGAGGTGGATAGGAGGAGGGAGGAACACGTGACTCTTACTACTTCCTGACAGAGACTTTCAATTTACATTTGTCTTGTCACTTGATTTATTAGAAAGGTCTATTGTCTCCTGTTATCTTCTGGAATTCTTTCCACTTTTTATCTCTGTCTCTTCTTTATATTATTTCTCAAATATGTACCTTATGTTTCAAATATGCTTTCCTTTCCTATGGCCTAGCTCAAAAGACAGTGTCTTTATGATGCACTTCCTTACGCATCTCCTGTGTTCTTCATGTATTTTATTTTATATTATAGATATTGTCATTGTGTAGTGTTGCATGTCAGTATGTTCAGAATAGATCATGCATTCTATATTTTTAAACCCTTAACATTATATACTGCATATAATAGGTGCTTAAAGGATGACTGTGGAAGTAAGGAAGAGAGGATGAAAAGAGGAAGAACAGGAGGGAGGAAAAGAGAAAAAGAGGAAGGGAGGAAGGAAGAAAAGGAGAAAAGAAAAAAGGAAAAGGAGTAAGGAAGAGATAGAAGAAGGAAGGAAAGAAAGAAGAAAAAGAGGAAAGAATCATTTTATGCCTTTATCTGTTAATTTTCTACTTTGCTTTATGTTATCTTTAGAGCAGTCTACCAAAAATAATATTAAGGACTAGGACCTATGATTTTCATAATAGAGGAAATCCTTGGTTGAGAAAACTCTTTCTAACAATGCAATTTAGCAACTTTTCTGTAACATAGTTTTAAAAATTTGCTTTGAGCACTTAAGAGTTTCCATGACAAATGTAATCTGTCTCAAAAGTGGGATATATTTATACAACACTACAAATAAAAATTCAAATATATGTTCACTTAGGATTGTTTCAAACAAGAATATGAACCATACCACTTGAATGGAAAAATAAAGGAAATGGGGAGATAAGTGCTTTTGGCTAACATACATTGGAGAAAGTTTATTTTCTCAGTGAATATTTTCCGCTTTTGTAAACTTGATAGCATTCACAGTCAAGAATATAAGATGAGAAGTGGATCATTCACAAAAGAATATTATGACTCTCTTTTCTCATTTCCATTTATCTGCCAGATAATCTTACCGCTACACTCAGCACTGGTCAGTACCTCATTGAAGTGCTGCTTTAAGTTACAGGTTTCACAACCTAATAGTATATGAAGAGTGGAAGAGAGTTCGAAGAATATTCACTGAGGGGATTAAGATGTTGAAGATTGGACCTCTGAGAAAAGTTAAAAGAACTAGACTAATTTGAGAATGAACAAAGCCAGGCTAAAAGGAAACAGGCGGTAAAAGGAACCAATTATGTCGATAATTCAGGTAAAATCCCTCACTTTTTTCTCTTTTAAACTCTATTTCTGTTAAAACTTCCTTTTCCCATGTTATTGAAGTTCCTTATTCCTTGTAGATGTAGGCAATATTATAGCTTAAACAGCTATTTTTATATTACAGAATGAACAAGTTTATACCAAGTATCTGTTTAAAAGAGATTTGTCAAACCCAATGACACAGAAAATTCAGATGTGCATTTCTATCCTATTAACTAAGACAATCATTTGCTAATGTGTCGATTGCTATGACAAGTGTTGAATTCATCAAGGAAACTTGCCACATCATCACTACCTCCACCACATCACCATAACCATCTCCATCATCATCATCAACAACAACATCATTGCCACAGTCACCACTATTATTTAGGATTTAGATCTTGCCCTCATTGGCAAAAGCAGCTCAGGATAGAGTATATAAATACTCTACTGTATATATGAGCAATTCTTCTGTATTTTATGGTCTTAGAGGTTCCTGAAATCCTGAGATACTAAGTGACTAACAGATAGTATACCTCAGAAATAGTTTTACTGATGCCAAAGTTTGTCCTCTATTCAGGATGCTATGTTCTTTCTATGTCTCCATGAACTCACTTAATTTTCACTTAAGGTCTTCATATAGTATTTCCTCAGGAGATGATTGCTGAACTGAATTTGTTAAAGAAGATCCTGCTATAGAAGAAATTAAGAAAAATACCTTGCATTGTGCTATTTTTGGGGGAAAGGATTCAAAGTACTTTAAAATTCATTAGTGCATTTGAACCTGACTATAGTGTTATAAGGTTGTTAAGAAATTTCTTACAATCCCTATTTTAGAGATGAGGAAATATGGTCCCAGTGAGTTTAGCAACTTGGGTAAAAGCAGAAATCTATTAAGTCACTGAATCAGGCATCAAACTCAGAGCTTCCAATCTAAAACCCATTGTGGAATCTGAAAAAAAAGACCTTCAGAGGTAAAGATAGATCTGATTCTATAGTCATTGTCTTTTTTTCAGACAATTTGCTTATATATATATATATATATATATATATATATATATGTATGTATGTATATATGCATGTGTATGTATATACCTACCTATATGTGTGTATATATGATTATATGTGCAATCATTCTGATTTGAAAATCTCATATACATACACATGGCAGTAAAATTATTTAATTAAAAATGTATTTGTATAGATGGTAGAGGTTAATGCTCCCTGGCTCTGAGAGCCAGTGGGATTTACTGAAAAAAAAAAACAAAACAAAGCAGGGCTAATTCCAAAACACATGCTATTATTAATTTCTTCTATTTAAGCTAAAGATAGGACTTTCCCATTTGAACAGATTAAAAATGGATAATTACACCATTTAGTGGGTAATTCCTGTGAAAAGTTTCCCTGTCATTGTCCTTTAAATGCAGGACAACTCCAAGTGCCAAGTACCTATCTGGTGGTTGTTATGAACTGATGAGGAGAATACAAACAGGGGACAGAGTGCAATTTAATCACAGCCTGGAGAGTCTCTACTGTAGCTAAAGAGAGATTGATGACTAAATAGAAATATATAGAGTAGTAGCCAAATGTGAAGAATGGAATGACTATTTGTCGCTAGTAGGAGAATTTAAGTCCTGTGGTAAAAGAAGGTCTTGCCTTTTGTGTGCCAGTATTCTTTTTCATGACTCTATCCTCCCCTCCCCTTTGTTCTCATTATTCCACATCCTCTAGGCTTCACGCTCTTCAGTTTTTTTCCCTGACATATAGCTTTTTTCTCTGATTCTATGACTCACTTTTTCTTCTTAATACAATTCCATAAAAAGCAGTCTATATACCCTCCCTCTTCTATATTTTCATTGAAGAGGATTTAATGGAAAATTATATAAAGCATCTGTTGTATATGGGAGACCACATAAAGAACTGGACTACTCCATTACTTCAAATTCCATTTAAATCACATCCTCATTCTTCACCCTTCTAGGAAGATGATGTTCTTTAAGTGTTTGCCAAGGGAACATAAGCTCTGACAGTTCCTACCATGCTTGAAAGATTTTGAGCATGGCATTGAGACAGAATTTCATTGGAAGAATAACCTACCTAAGTTTGAAGAGTCTCAGAGGGCTAGAAATGTGAAATCAGACATGCCTCCTGAGCCCAAGGGAGTAACTATCCATCTACAGGAAAAGGTAAGACACATATATAAATAGCTATAGCAAAATTAGCAAAGAATTACAAAGAAGTGCTATGAGAAATTTGAAGAAAGGGAAGTCACTGATGACTGAAGAGATCTGAGAAGATTTCACAGGGAAGGTGGCAGAGAAGTCGGGCTTTAATTGAAGTGAAAGATTTGAATAGGAGAGGGAAGTATTCCAGATAAGGAGCAAAAAAATGGATGAGAGTAGGATGAGAAAAGAGATTGGTGGTTCAATTTAGAAAATAAATGTAAAAGTCCATAATATGACATGATTGGAAGGCATATTATGGGAAGTCTTGCATAAAAGTTTAAAGATTTTGTACTTTATTCAAGTAAATGTGGAGGGCTACTGATTTTGTGTTTTTTCCCCTTAGAACAGTACAGAGATACCAGGATAAATATATTAGAAAATTTCTCAGGAAGTAATTTAAAGGACAGGTTGGAAAACAGAGACACTGGAGTCAGAATGACCAAACAGATGGTATTGCTATTATCTATCCAATAAAAGATGAGAGATTGAGCTGTGATAGAAATGAAATCTGGGGCTAGATTTTAGAGATACTGAAGGAAAAGATTCACTAGAACTTGTCAACTAACTGAATATAAAAGGGTGGGGTGAGGGACAGAGAAGAAATTCTGTTTCCAATATACATAATTCAGCGAATCATGTTGCCGTCAGGAGAGAGAAGGGAGTTTATAGTATGAGTGAAATGACTTTTGAAGGGTGGTGATATGGTAGAAGCACTTTGGGTTATAGTGAGTTTAAGGAACTTGGGAAACATGGGTACTTGGAAATAGTGACAACTACAAACTAAGAAAGAAGTAGAGTTGGAAATTAAAAGAGAAATTTTGTTTCCCTCCTATGGATATAATTGCTATAGCTACACAATTTGATTTGACAAATACTTTTTTATCTGCTATGTATAAGACAGCAAATGATTCTGAAGGAACAGTGAAAAATAAACAATATGATTCCTGTTTTCAACAAGCTAATGTTCTAGTAGTGTGATACAACATGAAAATGGGAAAAATAATTTGGGCCAAAAGCAAGCAACAGTAGCAGAGACATCAGAGATGATCATGGAGTAGATAAGAGAGCAAAACTAGAATATCTCTAGAGAGAAGATAAAGGACCAAAGAAAGAGGCTTGGGACATAGATGCAATATGGTATAGCAGAAAGAGAAATGGATTGCAAAGGAAAGAGAGTGATTTTGAATTCTACCCTAGCTGTTTCAACAATCAATCAGCAACTAATTATTTAATGTTTACTATATTCCAGGACATCGTGCGGGGTGTTGAGGGCACAAAGACAAAAGGGATAACATGCCCTGATTTTAATGGGCTTATTGTCTAGACAGTGGAGACAGAATACACACAAGTTATACACACACATACATTCTCACACACATATATATTCATACATACAACACACACATATACACAGGGAGGGGAGACATCAACAAAATAGATGAGTGAGTAAAGGGGGGTTAATAAGGGGAGAAATCAGGAAGTCTTTTAGAAGTAAGTTCTGAGATGTCGTAAAGAAAATTGGGAATCCTGAGAGAGGGAGAGAAGGAAGATATTCAAGACATGAGATGATATGTGCAAATTCATGGAAATAGCAGGTGTAAAGTCATGCATGAGAAAGAGCAAGAAGACAATTTTGGCTTGACTGAAATATTCATGGAAGTGAATAAGATGGAATAAAACTGAAAAGATAGGTTTAGACAAAGGAAAGAAGGACTTTAAATGCTGAACAAAATGTTTATAGTTAACCCCCAAACTAAGAGGAAGCTATCTGCATACACTACTTGTAGCTGTGAAGTGTATTGAATGGGGAAGTACTTCATGGTTGCAAAATTTGAACGGCAAGTGTGTGATGGGTAGATTGGAGAGGTGAGAGACTCAAGGCAGGTAGATAAATTAAGATGAGGTTCAGTATTCTAGATAAGAGATTATGAGTACTTCAAGTAGTGCACTGATTGTGTGCATATGTTAAAGAAAAGAATGTAAGAGATGTTGGTGAGAAAGAAAGCAGAAGAACCAGCAACTAAATATATGCTGGGATGAGAGTAAGGAGACAAGGATGAAACTGATATTGTGAGTCAGGGTGACGTGACTTGTTGGTGCCTTTAATAGAATGAGAGAAGTTAAAAAAAGAGTGCTTTTTCTGTCTGTTTGCTTGTTTTTGTTTTTGTGAAGTGTGGTGGAGCATTCAAACTATCCAGTAAATAGTTGGTGATGTGGAAATAGAGTTAGGAATGAAATGAGAGCTGGAGAAAACTATACTTATCATATACATACACACCTGAATGGGGACCCAGACAATAATTCAGCTCCTCCTCTCCTGTCTGTCTCCGTTCCATCCCCATCTCCTCATCAAAAGAAGGTAAATTTGGATGGCCAAAATATGCCAAGTTGATTTGGGTTTTACTGGCTAGATTCTCCTCTCCTCTCCTCTCCTCTCCTCTCCTTTCTTCTTTTCCTGTCTTCTGCTCTCCTCCCTCCCTTCCTCTTCCTTCACCTCCCTTCCCCTCCTCCCCTTTTCTTTCCTAGAACCTTAAGCCTACTGCACTCTGAAGCTCCAACATCATGGGCTTCTGCCCCCTGCCTAGAGGCTCTCTTCTGTACCCTCCTGGTTTGAGTGATTATCAATAGGAACTGTTGCTACTTCCCACCCAGCCTGATGTTTTTCTTTTCTTTGTCTCATTAAAGGGTACATGCCCTGGCTACTTTTTAAGCAGGCCTATTCAATGAATGGGCGCTACCTCACCCCAAGTAAATATCAGCATAGACCTTTCCCTAAAAGGTCCCATGTCTCCCAGTGCATCCTGGGTCATCTCCAGGCATCCTGATGAATATCTGGTCACTGAATTCAGATGGCTCTGGAAGAGAAGTGAGGCTGGTGACCTTGCACAGTCCTCCCTCACTAAAAACAAAGTCAAGTGCAAGTCATGTCATCATTTCTCTGATTGCATGGTCTTCTTTGGCCGTGAAGTATGACCAAAACAACACACATATATAGCATATATGTATATATCCACATCTATATATATATATACACACACAATTGTATATACATACATATATGTGTGTATGCTTATCAAGTGTAAAGTAGATAGATAGATAAGGCTAAAATAGCAATAAGATTTTATATGATATCCCACCCATGTGAATGTGTGTGCATATATCTGGATGCTATCATTATAGAGATGCTTTAAAAAGGCTTATGAACTAATGAATTCACCAAGAGAAACAGAGCAAAAAGATAAGAGTAGAATAAAAACTGAAGACACCTGCTATCGCAGAAATCAAGGAAGAAGCAAGCATGAAGGTTGAAAGAGGTGGGCACGGTCAAATGTTTTAGAGACATCCACAAAGGTGAAGACTGAGAAAAAATCATTGCTTTGCAGAAATTAAGAAATTATTGGCAATTTTGGAAAGACCTGAAACTCAATTATAGTTGAATAATGAGGTCAAAATCCAGATCCAGTGAGAAGAGGATGTAAAAACTATCACACAAAACGTTTTCAATGATTTTGAAGAAGGGGGGTGTAGTTAGAGGGAGTGAAGGTTTTAAAGATGTATTGTTGTTATTCATCACGGTGTTACTTTCTTTATACTGGAGAGATTTTTGAGTAACTGCAGGTAATGAAGAAGGAACCTGAAGATAGGGAGACAGTGAAAAGTAGAAAGAGGGCATGAGACCAATATCTCATACTACATATCAAGATAAGGTCAAAATGGGTACATTATTTAGACATAAAGATTAATACCAAGAGCAAATTAGTGGAATGGTTTACTTTTTGTATCTATGGAGAGGGCAAGAATTTGTGACCAAACAAAAGATGAAGAACATTATGAAATGTAAAGTGTATAACTTTGATTACACTAAATTAAAAAAGTTTTGGACAAAGCCAATGAAACTGAGATTAGAAGACAAGGAGAAAGCTGGGAAACGTTTTATTGCCAATGTTTCTGATGAAGACCTCATTTCTAAAATACTTAGAGAAGTGAGTCAAATATACAAGAATACAAATCATTCCCCAATTGATAATTGGTCAAAGTATATGATCAGGCAGTTTTCAGATGAAGAAATTAAAACTATCTATAATCATGTGAAAAATATTCTAAATTACTATTGGTTAAAGAAATGAACATTAAAACAACTCTGAAGTACCACCTCACACCTATCAGGTTGGCTAATGTTACAGAAAAGGAGAATGAAAAATGTTAGAGAAAACGTGTGAAAATTGAAACACTAATGCATTATTGGTGAGATTGTGAACTGATCTAATCATTGTGGAGAGCAATAACTATTCCCAGAGGGCTATAAAATTGTGCATACCCTTTGATCTAGTAAATACCACTACCAGGTCTGTATCCCAAAGACATCATTAAAAAAAAGGGAAAGGAATTTTGTACATAAATATTTATAGCAGCTCTTTTTGTGGCAGCAAAGAATTAGAAATTGAGAATTGGGGAATCAATTGGGGAATCATCAATTGGGGAATGGCTGAAGAAGCTGTGATATATAAATGTAATGGAATCGTATTGTGTGTCAGAAATGATGAGCAGGTTGATTTCAGAAAAACCTGGAAGACTTACATGAACTGATGCTGAATGAAGTGAGCAAAAGCAGAAGAACATTGTAGACAGTAACAGTAAATCTGTGCAATGATCAAGTGTGACTTACTTAGCTCTGCTCAGCAACACAATGATCCAAGAAAATTTCAATGGACTTATGATAGAAAATGCTATCCACATCCAGAGAAAGAACTATGGAGCCTGAATGCAGAACAAAGCATACTATTTTCACTTTTTTTTCTTTCTCATGGTTTTTCCCTTTTGTTTTAACTCTTCTTTTGTAATATGACTAATGTGGAAATATATTTAACATGACTGTACATGGATAACCTGTATCGGATCACTTTCTATATTGCCAAGGCAATTCCCACAGTGGAAGCTGTGAATATGCCCAAGTATTTCCTGGTTTGAATCACAAGATATAACAGACTCTCTTCATTGAAGACAGAACCAAAGACATGTATTCAAACAACAAAAAGTCACATCCATCATAGTAACCAAGAAGTCTATACACATTAACAGGCCTTTCCACAAACCAACTCCCTCAAGCAAAATCAATCCCTCTCTCACTCACAACTAGCTGTTTGCTTCCTCTCTCATTCCCAGATCTGCCTACTCACTTCCTTTCAACTCTCCCCCACCCTTCCTGATCCATGTGACCTAGACTCATGTGACTTGGGCTTTCATGTGACTTAGGCTTCCATGTGACTCAAGCAGATCACATAGGTCTATTAATGGATGGGAAGATCTTCCCAATCTATTAATAATACATTAAGAATATACTCGTTGTCTTGGGGACAGAAGTAGGAAGGGAGGGAGAAAAATTTGAATATCAAAATCTTATCAACGTGAATATTGAAAATAATTTTATACGTAATTGGAAAAAAAGTCTATTATGTGGGGAAAAAAGAAAAGAATTTTAAGAATAAGTAACTAGAAAAGAGGACATGATAGTGCGGATAATCACTTGGAAAAGATGTGAAAGAATGAGCTCAATACATATGAAGAGGACCTTATTGTACCAAGGATTAGGTCTTCCTCAGAATGAAGAAAAAAGGGAGAAGAAAATTAAGGATAGAATCTAGGAATGTGTTCGTTCTTTGTTGCCAAAGAAGACCATACCATCAGAAAAATAATGACATGACTTGCACTTGACGTTGTTTTGAGTGAGGGAGGGCTGTGCAGGTTACCAGCCTCACTTCTCCTTCAGAGCCTTCTGGGTCCAGTGACCAAATACTCATCAGGATGACTAGAGATGACCCACGCTGAGGCAATTGGGGTTAAGTGACCGGTCCAAGGTCACACAGCTAGTGAGTGTCAAATGTCTGAGGTGATACTTGAACTCAGGCCTTCCTGACTCCTGTATTGGTGCTCTATTCACTGCACCACCTAGCTGCCTCCAAATCTAGGAATAACATAAAGAGAAACAGAAAAGATGGCATTCATGGCAAACTTTTTTTTGTCAGAAATAAAAGCTTTCAGGGAGTATGAGCAGTGAGGGAGGCTTCAGGAAAGAATAAACTCTTGTTAACAGCTGCTGTGAAAAGTGGAATAAAGAATCAATTAGTTGAAAAGGGATTACCTTGTTATAGTTATGGTCTCAATGAGATTAGACAGGAAAAAATTATATTGTATACAAAGAAATATGAGTTTCTCCAGCTCCATTCCATGGTGTGTTAGTAGGAGGGGACAGGGGGGTCAAAGTAGCATCAAGGGCTGAGTTTAGCAAGTCATGAATGAGATAAGAAAGGGGAGTAATAAATTCAAGACTAGCAGATAATTCGGAACTGAGATATTCAACTAAAGGGGCAAGAGCGGGAAGGATAGAAAGTGAAGAGCAGAAGTGATAGTGTGGAAAATGTTGAGGGCTAAAGGAGTTAGTGGTCATGGTGAAAAAAGAATCCATTTAGCAAGATAAAAGAATAAGAAAGCCTATATTGTTTTGATCATTGCGTAAAGCAATTTCAGAGTTTTTGATCATGGGAGTTACTAACTGGATGACTTATGCCAGTCACTTACTTTTTTCTGAGCTTCAGTTTACTCAGCAAAGTGATGGAGTTGGTCTAGTGGACATCTAAAGCCCTATGCAATTATAAGTTCTGTGCTTACATTTACAAGCTAGGAGGAAGATAGTAATCATATAAAGGAAAAATTATCAGATGAGAGGAGAACAAAGAACTTGTGGAATCATGGATCCAAGATAGGAGAGAATATGATGATTGGGTTAGGCAGTTAATAATGCTAAATGTTACTAGAAAATGGAAGAGAATCATTTAAGGGAGAAAGGGCCATTCAAGTTAATGAGCAAGAGATATTTTCAGAGATGGTAGCATCAGTTAGGTTCTAAAGAAGGAAGCTAGTTGAAGAGAACTTGAAGAATGGGAAAGGGAAGAAGCAGAGGACATGAGTGTAGAATACATTTTCTTACATCAGAGTCTCTTAACCTTTTGTGTCACAATTCCCTCTGGCAATGTGGTGGAGTCTATGGATTACTTTTCAGAATGATGTTTTTAAATGCATTAAAACAGTACTATAAAGGAAATTGTTATAAAAATATTTTAAAGTAAGTCCACAAACAGTAGGTTAAGATTGACTGTCCTAGAGAATTGTCAGAGGAGGGGGGCGGAGCCAAGATGG
>CM053771.1:465543275-465562587 GCA_028658325.1 Potorous gilbertii | reverse complement strand
GTTGTTTTTCCAATAAGATATTTCACATTCTCTTCCATTTTTTCATTCTTTTGGTTTTGTTTTGTGATTTCTTGGTTTCTCAGAAAGTCATTAGCCTCCATCTGTTCCATTCTCATTTTGAGAGAACTATTTTCTTCAGTGAGCTTTTGAACCTCTTTTTCCATTTGGCTAATTCTGCTTTTGAAAGCACTCTTCTCCTCATTGGCTGTTTGAACCTCTTTTGCCAATTGAGTTAGCCTGTTTTTCAAGGTGTTATTTTCTTCAGCATTTTTTTGGGTCTCCTTTATCAAGGTAATGACTTGTTTTTCATGCTTTTCTTGCATCTCTCTCATTTTTCTTCCCAGTTTTTCCTCCACCTGTCTAACTTGATTTTCAAAATCCTTTTTGAGCTCTTCCATGGACTGAGCCCATTGGATATCTACTTCAGATGTTTGGGCTACAGAGGCCTTGACTCTTAAGTCTTTCCCTGATGGTAAGCAGTTTCTTCCTCATCAGAGAGGAAGGTTGGAATCGTTTGATCCCAAAGAAAGTAACCTTCCATGGTCTTATTTTTTTTCCCTTTTCTGGGCATTTTCCCAGCCAGTTACTTGACTTCTGAGATTCCTCTCCACCCCACCTTGCCTCCAGATCCTCCCATTTAGTGCTTGGGCTCTGAGATTCAAATGCTGCTTCCCAGTTTCCGGGCTTTCAGCGTCTAGTCAGCTGCTATTCAGGGTAGGATTAAATCAGGTTCTCCGGTTGGGGCAGGGCTGCCTCCCAGGCTCAGTTCCCTCAGTGGGTTTATGGGGAGACCTACTGTGATGGAGCTGATGCTGAGCTCCTGCCTGCTCTGGGAGCCTCTGGCGGCTGCTGCCTCTGCTGCTGCCTCCCGAGGGGGCCTGAGTTATGGAGACTCCCCGCTCCCCTCTAGGACAGCTCAGAAGTCTCTCTCACTGACCTATGCGTCTGTGGGTGGAGGGACTCCATGGCCGCTAGAGATTCTGTCCCTGAAGCCAGCTCAGATCTGTTCACTCCTCTCAGTGCCACTCCTCTCAGTGCTGCGTGGCCAGGGCAGGGCTGGGCTCCCCTCCCATCTGGTGCACGACGGACCTTTGGGATTGGTTTTTCAGGGCTCTCTGGAACGAAAATCTCTTTCACTCTGCTTCTGCAAGACTTCTGCTTCTCCAGAATTTGTTGGGAGTTCTTTATACAGGAGATCCATGGGCTGTGGGTTCGGAGCCAACATATGTGAGTCTTTCTATTCCACCATCTTGGCTCCGCCCCACTAGTGTCTCTTTTACAGAAGAGGCAGAAAAGGATCAGGGAAGTTTAATGACTTTTGGAAGGTCAAAGAGGAAAAGAGTGTCTAAGGTTCAATTACCATACTCATCCTTTGTAAAACCAATGATATCCTACCTTAACATGAGCTGAGTGACTTTGAGCAAGTCACTAAAATTTGCAGCATCTCAGAAAAATCTACATTTTAAAATTTTCTAGAATTTTGACCTTGAAGAATTTGGATGACAATCTACAGTAGGAACCCCTCTCCTACTTTCATACAATGATTCCTTTGTAACTTACTGTCTTAGAGAACTGCCCAAGGCACTGGGAGGACAAGTGACATGAGGTATAACAAGAAGCTTGTCTATTATCTATCTACCTCTACCTATTCCTCTCTCTCTATCTGTTTGTAATCTATCACTGCCTATCCATCATTTCTCTCTCTTTCTCTCTCTCACCTATCATATCTATTTATGATCTATAACCTATCATCTATTGCCTATCTATTCATTATCTCCCTATCATTTATATCTCCCGCCATCATTTATCACCTATTTGTTCATCTATCATCTCTATCATCTATTTCTAATCTCTCCATATTCATCTCTATATTTATGTAGAGAGAAAGAAAAGAATCAAATGATATAGTTAAATTAAGTCAACTACCAAATATTGGTGAGTTGATGTACTTTTTTCATGTTTTTCTTTGGTTTTAATTGTGAACTTAATGTGTCTGATATAAAAATATTTTAATATATTAAGAAGAGCCAAAAAAAAGATTTACTTTGAACCTACATAATTTTAAAAACAGTTTAGTTTCATTTTCCAAGTTGTTTGGTTTACCAATCTTTCCCTCCCATTATCCCTTCCCCACTCCACAAGTAAACAATTTGGTGTATACAGTTCTAGTACTCCACTGGAGCCACCAAACCATACATTAAGGATACTAGCAGCTGTGTATTGACTTAGAAAACTATAAATTAACATTGTGTTATATTGCATTTTTAGTCATTTTGGTGAATATTTCCCAATTATGCTTTAATCTGGTTCATGTTTCACTCAATAGCGTTTGATACCTCTTCTAGTCAATGTGGATTAGTATTCTTCACTTGTACTATTCCTAACCTTGACACGTATCTATATCTCTATACTCCTTTCTGCAGAGCTCCTACATTTTGCTCGTTCGGTTTCTCCTTCTAGTCAAACAAAACAAAACTGTACTCCCCAGTATTCTCTTGCTGCTGATAAAAGACTACATAAAATATCATTTCCTCTACTCATACCTCCAGTAACAATAGACTTATTCTTTATCCTAGGATTGGGTATTTCTTTGACTCCTTGGTAGTACTATTTTGAATGTTGACTACTCTAGTCTATTAGAAAAGTAACCTGCCTATTACTCAGCTATTATTTGCTTCTTTAGGTGTATAGAGCACTAATTTGGAAAGAGGGACTTATATGACCCTCAATAGCTATATTTTATATGGCTATTATACTTATATATGCAATTATATATATATATATATATATATACATATATATGTATATTTTATATACATTTGGAAGAAAGAGTTCCAATGATTTATCTAAAAGGGCAATTTAATCAGTGTGTAGGAAGATGGTTTGCATATCATGACACTCAATCATAGACTTGTTCTAATACAACCACCCCAATCACCTTTTTCTTCTGGCTACACCAGACATGGAGACTGCAGGGCAGGAAGTATATGATCTGATCACAACCAGGTGCCCTCAGTTACACCATAGGCAAACTTCATTGCCCTCTTTTGAGGATCAGCACAACTGGGGGTTCTACTCTATGGAGTACTGGCCAATGAGATGATCCCTTCTTCTCATGCTGTCCCACACACACTTACATTTTCCAGGGGAAAAGGGTATGTAGATCAGGAAGAGCAGAGATAGATAAAAACGACATGGTTCTTTCACCATGATCCAACCCTTTTTTTGAACTTTCATATTTTTTAGGTAAAAGACATTGCCATCCATCTAGTTTCCCAGATTCTGAACTTCCCCTTTGTCTTTTACTCATCATCAATTGAAACTTTCAAGTTATCAATAGATAACTTGATAACCATAGATAACAAAAGATAACTCAAGTTATCAATAATCTCTTAATTGTTAATTCTGATTGCTTTATCTTAATCTTAATCCTTTTTGTCCTTTCTGTAGCATTTATTACCACTGATCACCTACTCCTTCTGGACACTTCTCACTCTTCTCTTGAATATCCTGATTTTTCTTTCTTTTGTTTCCATTACCTCTCTAACTATTCCTTCTCAATCTCCGTTGCTCGATCAACCTTTAGCCATGCTTCCTAACTGTGGCTATATTCTAAACTCTCTTCTGGACCATTCTATCTCCTTATCAGAAACCTCATCATTTTTATGCATTAATTATAATTTCTATGTATGCGTCTCCCTGATCTACATAGTCAAACCTGATCAGCAGCTATCCCTCCCCCTGCCAAAATTCCTTCACAGGGTTCATGATTTAAGCAAACTAGGAGAGCAAGAAGTAGTTTACGTCTAAGATTTATGAAGAATGGAAGAATTTATGACCAAACAAGAGATAGGGAACATTATGAAATGCAAAATGGGCAATTCTGATTACATTAAGTTGAAATGTTTTTGCACAAACAAACCCAATACAGCCAAGATTAAGAGAGAAGCAGAAAATTGGGAAAGAATTTTTATAACGTGTCTCTGATAAAGGTCTCATTTCTAAAATATAGAGAGAACTGAGCCAAATATACAAGAATACAAATCATTCCCCAATTGAGTCAAAGGATATCAACAGGCAGTTTTCAGAGGAATAAGTTAAAGCTATCTACAATCTTATGAAAAAATGCTCTAAATCTCTATTGATTAGAGAAATGGAAATCAAAACAACTCTTAGGTATTACATAAAATCTATCTGACTGACTAACATGATGAAACAGGAAAATTATAAGTGCTAGAGAAGATGTGGGAAAATTGAAACACTAGTTCTTTATGAACTGATCCAGCCATTCTGGAGAGCAATTTGGAACTATCCCAAAGGGCTATAACAATATGAATATTCTTTGACCCAGCAATAACATTTTTAGGGCTATTTCTTAAAGAGATCATAAAGATAGAGAAAGGACTCACATGCACAAAAATATTTATAGCAAAGAATTAGAGGTTGAGGGAATGCCAATCAATTGGAGAATGACTGAACAAGTTGTGGTATAAGTATGTAATGGAATACTATTATGCTATGAGAATCAATGAGCAAGCAGACTTCAAAAAATCTAGAGACATATGAACTGATGTTGAGTGAAAGGAGAAGAAAAAAGAGAATACTGTACACAGTAATAGCCACATTGTGTGATGACTAACTGTGAGACTTAGCTCTTCTCAGCAATACAAGGATCTAAGACAACTCCAAAAGACTCATGATGGATAATGTTGTCCATATCCAGAGAAAGAATCATGGAGTCTGAATGCAAATCAAAGCACACTATTTGCTCTCTCTTTTCGTTGTTTTCTTTCTTTCCCGTGGTTCCCCTATTCATTTTAATTCTTCTTTAGCTGATGATGTGAAAATATGTTTAATAAATATGTACATGTAGAGTTTTTATTGCATACTGTCTTGATTATGGGAAGGGAAAAGAGGTAGACAAAATTTAAAACTCAAAATATTATGGAAGTGAATGTTGAAAACCTAACTTAAATAAATTAATTTAAGGGGAAAAAATCCTTCACAATGAAACCCATTGTGTTGTTTGGACATTAGCCAAGACATCATGGGTCACATCTTTCTTAGCTTGCCTCACTCTCGAGACTTTATCACTTCCTACTCAACAAACTTTCCCCTCTTCTCATCTGCCCCCATTTTTCTAGATTCTCTTTATGTTTGTTGCCTTCTCCCATTAGAATGCTAAGTTTTTTAAGAGTAAGAACTATATTGTTTGCTTTTCTTCGTATCTCCATCTCTTAGTACAGTGCCTAGCACATAATAACCACTTAATAAATGTTCTATCTACCTTTATATCTATCTAATCTCTCTTAAAATCCAGTCTACATTCCAAACTATCAGACATTTCAAGTTATTTATTTAAAGACATTTTGCACTCAAGATCCTCCCCTTAAAAAAAGTTTGTTACTTTTGTCCCTAAACCCACTTCTTTTCTGAATGTCCATGTGATTGTAGAAGATTTCAGCATCTTTCTGGTCACCCAAATTCTCAACTTATGCCTTATCCTTGATTTGCCACTTTGATTCCCATTCATTAAGTAGCCAAAACTTATGTTTTACTTTCCCAAGTTCTCTAACATGTCCATTCTCTGAAAAAAAACAAAATCACTTCCCTAATTTAGAATCTTATCATCTCTAACCTGAACTATTACTGTAGCTTCCTAATTGTTCTCATTTCCTCATTTTTATTATGTGTAATAACCATCACACATCTGTCAACCTTCCTTGTCTTCCAAAAAAAAAAGATTCTCCATTTTGCCTATAGGAGGAATTATTTAAGTTACATATAGTATATAATCATTAGTATGGCAATATATGCATAAAATTAGAAATAAATGAATTAAAATATATTAGGATAGCTTTTTTTTTAAAATTGCATTGACTGCTGTTAAAAAATGTCTTTAGATATCAGTGGTTTAGATTACCAAGAAGAATAATTTGATTAGGAAAGAACTAGCTAACAATTTGCCACACCATTAGAAAATAAATGTATTAGAAGACATAGCAGTGCTTGAGCCCATTTCATTTTGCTTTTGAAACTGCAAAACATTTATACAGTTCATGGCATTACAAATGTCTTGTATGCCACATAATTAGAGTAATCTGGCATTTCCCAACACCTTTCTTCCAAAGAATGTGAAATATTCTACCACTGTGTTGTGTTTCACTATATTCCCACAAATCATACAGCAAATATGACAATATACAAACAAACTGAGTAGGAGAGATAGAGCATTTGCTGAAGGCCATGTCACAGATCAGAGCACAGAGGTAAAAGTAAGCCTTAAGTCTCTAGCTTTCTAGATCCTGCAGATTCTAAGTCTCTGAGGGAGTGTTTAGATCTTAGCTCCTAAAAGACCGTGTCTTTTTTGTGCACTGTCTTAGCTGCTGAATGTAATAAAAGGTACCTTTTGCAGATACTAACATTTGAACTTTGGAGAATGTAAATGTAACAAACTTGGAGGCTTGATCCTAAAAGTACAGCTATCCTTCAAATTCAATACATATATATATATGTGTATATATATATATATATATATACACATATATATATATATATAGTACAAAATTCACCCTCTCTTTTATTAGCCCTTTGGCCAAGAAAGCTCACTTGATCTTTCCAAAATTCATTTATTCAGTGAATATTTATTAAATCAAGATATGAGGCATTTTGACAGGCATTACATAGGATATAAAGATGAAAAATACACAGTTATTGCTCTCAAGGAGCTTAAATTTAATAGAAAAGTCATAAAAAATGAACTATTTAAGTTTAAAAAGTGTTAGAGGTCTTCCAATCCGTACCTTCATTGTGTAGGTAGGTAAATTGGGGCCCAAAATTCAAGTAACACATCTATATTAAGATAATCTAAGATAAATACAAAAATATCTATAATTCCCTACTCAGCTATCAAAATTAAATTCGTAAACCTCAGGTCTGACCATGTCATCCCTCCCCTCAAACTCAGTAAATTCCAGTGTATCCTACACTTCAAGGATTAAATATAAATTAAATATAAATTAAATTATGAAAATATAAATATAAAAATATAAATATATAAATATAAAAAATATATAAAAATAAATAAAAATAAAAATTAAATACAAAATCCTCTGACATTCAAACTTGACTCTCTCACATTCCAGTGGTCTTGTACATTACACCACCCTCTCCATGCACATATACTCAGAGATCCAGTGACATTGGCCTACATCATGTTCCTTGAACGAGGTACTCAGTCTCTCAACTCTGAACATTTTTACTGGCTGTCCTCCAAAGCTAGAATTTTCTCCCTCCTAATTTCCACCTCCTGGCTTCCCTCAAATCCCACCTAAAACCCTGCAATCTACAAGAATCCTTTTCCAATTACTCTTAATTCTAATGCCTTTATTTTGCTGATTATTTCCAATTTCCCACTTCCTATAGCTTATTTACATAGTTTTTATGCTGTCTCCCTCATCTGCGCTACTTTAGAGTAGAGAATAACTTTTACCTTCCTTAGTACCTATGATCTTTCTTTCTACCTGTGAGAACAGAGGTGCTTCATAACTTATTATTGACTAACTTAGATGTGACATGAGTTTTCCAAAGATCTCAGAATATTCAGAGGAAAGCAATGATGAAGAATTTAGAAAGTTTTCATAGAAAAGGCATTCTTTGAGTTGGACCTTTTAAGATGAAAAAGATTTAAATAAGTATAATCTGTGAGGCAGGAATTTTGAGGATAAACACTTCAAGTAATAGGTTAACAGAATATTCCATGTGTTTGGGATATAAGGAGAGTATCCATCAATGCCATTTGCAAAATTTTATTTTACTATGTAATTATTTCTGTAGCTTTATTTTAAAATATGATTAAAATAATTTTATCAGTTTCTTGGGCCTCATCAGATATTTAGTGGAGAAAATAGCAATAATGAGGCTAGACTCATATAGAATTAGTGGAAATCAGCACAAGATATTTGAAGGATTAACTGAGTCATCAAAATGTAAGCATAAGAGGGCTTGCAGAAAACCAAGATAAGGGAGGAAGGTCCATTTCCAACATGTAAAAAACATTTATTGAATTATGCTTAAAAATATAAATTATATTACTCTATATTACTTTATAGAATACCTATCTATAAAGGTACCCAACTGACGTTACTCAAAGAAGAGGGAAAAAATGAGGCTTCACCATCTTTTTTAACTTTGTTTTCATTTTATTAAATATTTATCAATTACATTTTTAAAAGTGTAATATTCATTTTTAAAGATTTTGAATCCCCAATTCATGGGAAACCATGCAAAACATATCTTTGTGTTGGTTGTATTGCAAGAAACAAAAACCAAACAAAACTCAATGAAAAAGAAGAAACATAAAAACGTTTAAAAAGTATGCTTTAATCTGTATTTAGAGCTCATAAGATCTCTCTTTACAGTTAGACAGCACATCTAATGACACATTTTTTGTAATTTTCTTGAATCATTGTATTGAGCAGAATAGCTAGCTCTTTTATATTTGAAAATTCTTAAAATATGACTATCACTATAAACAGTATTCTCTTAGTTCTGCTCACTTCATCTTGCATCAGTTCACATAATTCTTTCCAGACTTTTCTGAAACCACTCTGCTCATCATTTCTTATAGCATAATAACATTCCATCACAATCATAAGTCACATCTTGCTCAGCCCTTCCCCAGATGATGGATATCACCTAAATTTCTAAGTCTTTGTCACCACAAAAAGAACTGATATAAATATTTAAGTATAAATAGTTTTTTTTCCCTTTGATCTCTTGGTATGTAGACCTTGAAGTGTTATTGCTGAGAAAAAAAAAACATATTTTCAAAATTTTATACCATTTGAATATACTTCCAAATGTTCTCCAAAATGGTTGGATCAGTTCTCAAATCACCAATAGTGCATGTGTCCCATTTTTTCTTCATTCCCTCCAGCATTTTTCACTTTTTTTCTTGTCTCTCATGTTAGTCAGTCTGATACATGTATCTGAGAGCTCTTTTGATTTTCATTTTTCTAATCAGTAGCAATTTGGAACCTTTTATTAAAAACTGTAACTACTGATAGCTTTGATTTCTCTTTCTGAAAATTGCCAATTCATATGCTGTGAAGATTTACAAATCAGGTAATGGATCATAGTACATTTCTTTGTTTCTTATTTTTTGCTTTTTTTTAAAATAAATTTGCCTCAGTTACCTATATATTTGAGAAATGGGTCATTATCAGAGAAATTTGTTGTAAACTCTCCCCATGTCACCTTCAGTTTCTTGCCTTCCAGGTACTTTTGGCTGCATTAGTTTTGCTTGTGCAAAATTTTTTTATTGTAATGTAATGTCTGACTCTGGGTAAGTCACTTAACCCTGATCACTTTAGTTTCATCATCTGTAAAATGAATGAAAGAAATAAGTTTTAAACCTCTCCAGTATCTCTCCCAAGCAAGCCCCTAAAAATGGTCATGAGAAATTAGAGACAACTAAAATGACTAAACAATAGCAATAAAAAAATTATACAACTTACTTCCCATTATTCCCTCTGTCTCTTGGTTGACCATAGATTCTTCCTTTATCAATAGATCTGATAGGTACAATTTGATGCTCCTCTAATTTACTTATGATATCACATTTTAAGTCTAAATCATTTATCCATTTTGTCCTTATCTTGGCATACAGTGTGAAAACTTGGTCAATACCTAGTTTCTGCCAAACTGCTTTCCAATTTTACTAGCATTTTTTGTCAAATGATGAGTTCTTGATTGAAAAGCTTGGACTTTTGGATTTATTGAACACTAAATGACTATGTTATTTAGAGATAGATTGTGTACTTATTCTTTTATGCCACTATATTTCTTTCTACAGATATTCAAAACAAATTTAGAATATGCATCCAACAGAGTACTATACCTCATCCTTCCAATCCCTGATATTGTTGAATTTTTTTGTTTTATTTCCATAATTTTACCATTTTCTATTGAGTTCATCTCTTCATTGTGGTGTAATCTATCAGGATTTTCCACAGCTATTAGAGATTATCCACCCTGGGAGTCCCACTTCCATTGTACTTCCTGGGGGTTCCTAGCAGACTGACTCCTACCACTCTTTTGTGAATACCAGCATTTTCATGCAAGTGTATGCAAGGCATTTACTTACCTACCTCTTCAGAGTGTGCCATTTTTGCTTTGTGCACAATTAAAAAGAAAATAAAAATTTGTATTCTGGGACCCAATTCTCTTTTATCCATCCTGAGTTTTGGGGAGCTTTCCTCTGTCACTTCACAGCCTAACTTTAAATAACTAATTTAACTTAACTAACTTAACATTCCAATCAGTAAGTACCTGATGCCACTTTGCTGGGTGGAGCAGAACTACCAGGGATAGCCAGGGATAAAAGTCCTCAAAGCTTTTAATAGCTCACCCTTTTGCTAAAATGAAAATCCTTTGGGCTTTCACCCTGATTAATAAGGAAAAATTCAGCAAAAAAACCCAAAAAGAATTAAAAGTAGTTTACTCAAAGCACACCATGATAACAATACATTGACAGACTGATCATTAGAAATCAGCAAGGGATTTAAGATGGAGCCAGTTTTTACTGATGACTTTAATAATGAAATAAAGACAATGAAGTCAGCAAAAGGTGATGGGTCATTTAATCTCGGCACCTCTCCAATTGCCTGGATGTAAGGGCCACTTGATGTTTGACAGGTACAAACAGGTGGAGGTGACTAGATAGATGATTAATAGCAGGTAATATAAAACTAAAAAATCGGTGACTCCTCCCCAAACAAAGATTGTCAAGCAGGCTTAGGAACAATGGGTAAATAAGTGAGCATAACTTTCATTACTTTTTTGAAATTGTGTTTAACAATGTCAATGTCAAGGGTTTGTGGTACATGTCTTGCTATCATTAATACCTTAGAAAGTGTATTCATCTTCTTCTCTTCAACTTTCTAGATGTCCCAGGGCTATAGCAACTGGAAGAGGTGAATACAGTAGCATAAGGACATAAACAATATATGGGATTTAGATACCCTAAAGTACTTACTGCCTCTACTGGGGAGTAGGACAGTAAGGCAGATTATCCTAATCTTTAAAACAAGAGAAAATATAAAGAAGGTTGGAGCCAAGATGACAGATTAGGGGCAACCAGCCAGTTTCACTTTTCCAGAAATCCTTTCCAAACAACTTTAAAATAAGATCTCAAATCAAAATTTCAAGTGTCATAACCAAAAATTTTAAAAAAAGGCAAGATGAAATTATTTATTTTTTCCATTTGAAGAAAACTTAAGAGGGTAGGCAGGAGAAGTATATAACATAGGGTGAAGGTCTAGTGGAGGGATATCTGAAGCTCACACATACCATAGCAGCAGCAGCTTGGGGAGCCCTAAGGTCAGAGATAGAGGATTGGACAACTTCTCAGAAAAGATTAAAAGGAAATGTTTGTTGTCATTGGGTACAGCTGGTGCTGACTGGCAACTCTATTGCAAATATGCGATTCTAGCACATAGCACATAGGTCACCTTTACGGGGTGGAAAGGAGTGCAGGGGTTCAATCAAAAGAAAAAAAGGGGACCCTGGCCAGAGTACCAAAGCACAGAGAAGCTATAGCACATAGAACTACAGGGGACCAGGGGCCCTTTGTTCACTAAGATAAGAACACTGAGTAGGACAGCAGTGACCATGCCTTTGCCAGGATCACACCATCTTAGAAGTACTGAAAATTTACAGACCCTGAGAACTAGTTCTGCAAACAACAGCATTAAAAAATCCCCTAAAACTTGTGACAGAGCCTCAATATCCCAAGGTAAGGAAAACCCAATTTTACCACAAATATTCAAGAAATAGATGGGAAAAATGAGCAAGCAATTACAAAAAAATAACCCAAAAATAATTAGACCATAAAAAGCTAGTATGGTGGTGGGGAAGACATAAACTAAGAAGACAATAGCCTTGTGTGAAAAGGGCCTTTAAAATGTTAATTGAGGGGGCAGAGCCAAGATGGCAGAGTAAAAGCAGGGACTTGCTTGAGCTTTCTCCCAAACCCTACCAAATAGTTTTAAAAATGACTCTAAACAAATTATGCAGCTGCAGAACCCACAAAATGATGGTGTGAAGCAAATCTCTAGTCTCAGATAACCTGGAATTTTGATTGGAAGTGTCTATTGCACTAGGCTAGAAGTGGAGTACAGTGTACTACAGTACACTGTGGGACAAGACAACAAAGATAGAGACTGAGCAGACCTTGGAGGGGTGGGGTGGCGAAGGTTAAATCACCGGCAACTGTGGCAATTTCCAGACTTCTCTACCACAAAACAGGGAGGACAACTTGAAAGGTCAGTAGAAAAAAGCCTGTTGGAACCATTTGAGAGAGTAGTGCAGTCTGACCCCAGCCCCCAGCAGCAGAGGGACAGAAGAACCTGTGGGAGCCTCAGTAGTGGCAGCTGTTTTTGGAGCCCTAGGACCAGAGATTGTGGGGAGATTGGGTGTCTGACAGTACACTCCCCCATCCCCACTGGAAACAGAAAACTACCTTGAGAAAGAGCTCAAAAGTCAAGTAATTGGGGAAATGAGCAAAACCAGAAAAAAGCATCCAACTATGGAATCTTACTTTGGTGACAAAGAAGATCAAAATGTACAACCAGAAGAAGACAACAAAGTCAGAGTTCCTATATCCAAAGCATCCAAGAAAAGTACCAATTGATCTCAGGCCATGGAAAAGCTCAAAAATGATTTTGAAAATCAAGAGAAGTAAAAGAAAAATTGGGAATAGGAATGAGAGGGATAAAAGAAAATCATGAAAAAATGAGTGAATGGCTTGCTAAAGGGACCCAAAATGTTGAAGGAAGTGAAACCCCCAAAATCAGACTAAACAAAATGGCAAAAAAGATCCAAAAAGGCAGTGAGGAGAAGACTGCCTAAAAAGCAGAATTGGCCATATGGGAAAAGGAGATCTTAAACTCACTGATGAAAACAATTCCTTATGAATGCCTGTGATAAAGACCTCATTTCTAAAATTAACTGAATCAAATTTACAAGTCATTCTCCAATAGATAAATGATCAAAGGATATGAACAGGCAGTTTTCAGAAGAAGAAATCAGTTACTTATGGTCATATGAAAAAAATGCTCTAAATCATTTCTAATTAGAGAGATACAAATGAAAACAACTCTGAGGTACCGTATCACACCTATGAGATTGGCTACCATGAAAAAATAGGAAGATGATAAATGTTGGAGAAGATGTGGGGGAGTTGGAACACTAAATCTCTGTTGGTGATCTGTGAGCTGATCCAACCATTCTGGAGAACAATCTGGAAATATACCCAAAGGGCTACAAAAATGTGCATACCCTTTGACCCAGCAATATCACTTCTAGGACTGTATCCTAAAGAGATCATAAAAATGGGAAAAGGTCCCACATGTCCAAAAACATTTATAGCAACTCTCTTTATAGTGGCAGAGAACTGGAAATTGAGGGGATGCCCATCACTTAGGGAATGCTGAATAGTTGTGGTACATGAATGTAATGGAATACTATTGTACTATAAGAAATGGTGAACAGGAGGACTTCAGGGAGGTCTGGAAGGACTTATATGAATTGATGCTGAGTGAAATGAGCAGAACCAGGAGAACATTGTGCAAATAGTATCTGCCTCAGTGTACAAGGACTGTGAAAATGTGGTATAAAAGAATGTATGCATAGAACCCATTTAAGATTGCAAGTCATCTTGGGGAAGGAGGAGAGAGGGAGAGGGAGAAAATCAAACACTTATGGAAGTGATTGTAGGAAACTGAAAACAAACCAATTAAAAAAGAAAAGAAAAGAATTCCTTAAAAATTAGACAGGAGCAGATGGAAGCTAATGTCATCATGAAAACTCAAGAAATTGTGGAATAAAACTGAAAGAATGAAAAATAGAGGACAATGTGAAATATCTCACTACATAAAACAACTGACCTGGGAAATAGATCCAGGAGAGATAAATTAAAAATTATTGGGTCATATGAAAACCATGATAAAAAAAGAAGCCGACATCATCTTTCAAGAAATTACCAAAGAAAACTGCCCTCATATTCTAGAACCAGAGGGTAAAACGGATGTTGAACGAATGCATTGATTGCCTCCTGAAAGAGACTCCAAAAGGAGAAGTCCTAGGAATATTATAGTCCAATTCCAGAGTTCCCAGGGCAAAAAGAAAATCTCACAAATAGCCAGAAAAAAAACAATTTGAAGATTATGGAAACACAATCAGGATAACACAAGATCTAGCAGCTTTTACATCAAAGGGCTTGGAATATGATATTCAAGACGTCAAAGGAGCTAGAATTAAAACCAAGATTCAGCTATCCAGCAAAACTTAATTTACTTAATGATGGGGAAATGGATATTCAAAGAAATAGAAAACTTTGAAGCATTCTTGATGAAAAGACAAGAGCTGAAAAGAAAATTTGACTTTCAAATGCAAGAAGGCTGAAAAAATAAATAATACATTTAAGAAAACAAAAAGAACGGCAGAACAATTATTTCAAGAAAAGTGACTAGAATTCTAGTTTCTTTCCCCAATTTGAAAGTAGAGGAACTTCATATGACACAAAGCTATTTACTCAAATAAATCACAGTGGAACCTAACGATGTGGTAAACATTGCAAACTTCCTCTGAGACACAAACTTTATCTCATTAAACAGAAGACAAGTATCTTAGAAAAGAAATGAAAATATTAAATACAAAAATAGCTAGTGTTAGTGCTTTAAGGTTTGCAAAATGATTTATAAATATTAAATCATTTTATTCTCAAAATAATTTCATAAGTACTTGCTATTATTCTCTCTTTCTCACAAATAAGGGATGTGGACATTAAATGAATTGCCCTGAGCCACACACAGCTAGTACCTCAAGCTAGACTTCAACTCAGACTTTCCAGACCATGGAATCAACACTCTTTCCACCTCTCTGCTCCTCAAATAAGTCAATTACCTATTTATATAATTTATACAAAGCATTCACAACTTATTTCACATAAAAATCAATCTTAAAAATATTCCATTATACCTAAAAAGCCATAAAACTCTGCATATCCTTTGATGCAGCAATATCACTATTTGGTCTGTACCCCAAAGAGATCAAAGAAAAGGGAAAAGTACTTATTTGTATAAAATAGTTAAAGCCTTTAAAAAAAGCCAAAGGGGATATCCATCAATTGAGGAATGACTGAACAATTTGTGAGATATGTATATGATGAAACCCTCTTCTGCTATAAGAAATGGTGATCAGGATGGTCTCAGAAAACCTGGGAAGACTAATATGCACTCACATCAAGTACAAGGAGAAAAACCAAGAGAATATTTCAAACAATAATAAATAATATTGTAACAATGATGAACTGTGACTCAGCTACTCTGATCAAGACAAAGATCCAAGACAATTCTAAAAGACTCAAGATGAATAAATAATGCCATTAACCTCCAGAGAGAGAAGTGATGGACTGTGAAGGCAAATTGAACTATACTTTAAAAAGAAAAAAGGGAAAGAAAAAAACTTACTTTTTCTTGTTTCATTTTTTTGTCAGTTTTCTTTTGCAACAATGCTAATATGGAATTTTTTGTATTTATCACATATATAACCGACATTAAATTACTCAGCTTCTCAAAGAGCATGGAGGGGTAGGATAAACGAAGAGAATTTAGAAATCAAAGTTTTAAAAAATGACTAATTTTTTAAGCATGTAATTGGGAAATATTGAATGAAATAAGTAAAAATAGAAGATATGTGGGACCTAAGGAAACTGGGATCTCACTTTTCTAGGAAAACAAAGAACAGACACTTAAGTGAAAAATATAAACTCACCGAGAAGACAAAAGGAATTTTCAAATTTTTTCCTCCATATTTTTGTTAAAAATATTGCTAAAAATAATCGAGTAGATTTTCTTACTGGATCCTCCAATCTTGCAGAATCTGGAAGTGCAAGGACTAGTCACCACCCATTCCTGCTACTAATTTGCATGGTAATTCTTACCTGCTCTATTTTCAACCCAAGCTGGTTTGCTAGGTACACCTGATCAGTATAGTCCACTGCAGCTCAGAACTGTAAAACTCCAGAAACATCAAAATTGCAACCTATCTAATAGTTGGGATTACAGTTACAGGACCTCTCTCCTTGTCCCTATCATCTAAGTCTTTCCTTGTTGTAACTTACATCATTGGTATATAATTCCAGTTTTTGGATTCATAAATATAAATATATGAATAAGATAACTTTTCTGTGTGAATTCCAATTGTTTTCAAGAATAGTTAGACTAACAGCTATAACGGTACTGTGTCATCACATTATCATAGGAAGCATTTATATAATGCTTTAAGGTTTGCAAAATGCTTTTTATAGATGAGGAAAATGAAGCTGAGAGAAGTTATATGCCTTGCCCAAAGTCAAATAGCAGGTTTCTGAGTCAGGATTTCAACTCAGATCTTCCAGATATCAATTCCATTTCTCCACTTCCTACTCAAACTAGTTACATTGATATTTAATGTTAAAGTAATCATCTCAGGATTCTCCCAAATTACAATATCACATAATTTAATATATGAATTAATTTGATGTGTATGAGATAATGTCCCAGAGATTTGTTTAAGGAGCAGTTCAGATTTCATCATCCTTTCAAGGGACTTTTCAGATAACATTTGATAATTTGCATTCCTTTTCACTTCTTCCAAAAAAAAAAAAGTTCAAAGCTCTTCAACACTTAACCTTTGTGGGGATTACTTTCTAATCTTGCTCTTTCTCAATAATCTAGAGGTTTCTACATGTTAAACCTTTAGATATGCTTAAGCAGGTATTTCCCCAGTCTATGCCTTTCCTGAAATTAAATTTCTACTAATTTTACGCATGCAAAAGCCTTCTGAAATAATTTGGGGTTCTCTATTTTATCTCCCCTTTCTCATAATATACTATATATTTTATCCTTCATAGCCAAAGACGTAAAAAAATCTCCATTAATATTTTACTGTGGTGTTTATATTTATATAGTTTTTCCATTTAAATTCTAATTGAGTATGAAGTGAGAAAATGATTTAAAAGCATTTTTCCAAAATTGTCTTTAATTTTGCTGTTAATAACTTTTAGAATATCTTTTCTAGGCAGTTAAGCCTAGAAAACTAGGCAGTTTTCTAGGCATGGAAATATGTTTAATATGATTGTGCCTGTATAGCATATATAAGACTACTTGCTATCTTATGGAGGGGAAAAATTGGTGCTCAGAATGTTATAAAAATGAATGGCAAAAACTATATATATAATTGGAAAAAAATATTAAGTGGAAAAAATAAAAAAAATGAAGAACAAAATAAAAGAAAAATTGAACATGTTCTCAACTCCAGATGTATATCAAAATCACTACCAGGTTATTACTAGAAATATTGGGGCTCTTAATTGCAAGTTCTTTAAGCATATTAAGTGATAATTCAAGTTAATCTGAAGATCCGAATATATAGCAGTTAGATAACCAAAACATCAATGACAATGAGAAAAATGCCCCATCTCCCTTGGGCATCCTCATGATGATTCTTCTAAAATTTTAAATTTTTTTCTTGATCAAGAAGATAGAAGCAAAAAACATAAATAATTCTCTCTTCTGTCAAAGTAAAATTAATTCCCATTTCTAATAAGTTAAACTTTTTTCCCATTAAAACAATCATGCCACCTTGGGGAGTGAGAGAAAAGAAGGAAATGTGGGGAATAAATTTTGAAAGTTAAAATCTTGTAAAAGTGAATTTTGAAACTATCTTTACATGTAATTGGAAAAAATACTATTATGTGGAAAAAATAAAAATAAACAGATAAAAATAAAAAATAGGAAACTTTGTAGAGGACAGACATTCAATTTTTTTTTACCAGTTCCTTGGCATGGCAGGTTAACTTTTAAAAATTTAAATAGTAAATACTTCCCGAAATGTGTTGGGGACTATTTTTTAAAAATATAACTCATGTCCTTAAAAATGAAAAAAAAAAGGAAATAAAATAAACCTAGAACTCTGTGTGTTAGATGGTGGTAACACCAGGCAAGAAAGAATCAATTAGTGAAAATAAGAACTAGTTAAGATCTGATTTAAATAACTGGAACCAATTCATCAACCAAATTGTAACCTAATGAGTGAGTAATCTATTTTTCATACTTTGAAATAATTTACAATATTCACTGTCTAATAAACTATACTTATTCATATTCATCCTCAGAACTATACACCAGTGATCTTGTCACACTAAATAAATGTCAAAATGCTCAAGGCCACTAGTTTTATATTCTCTGTTTTCTATGAATGGATTGAAGTATAGATTATCTATATCCCATCAAATTGATGAGGATCTTACAAAAATCTATTCCAGTTTGGTGGGCAACTTAGATGAGCAGTTGTTGCAATTGATGTCACCACTGGTGAAGGCAGTACCATCCATTTCACTAAGCATACATTTTGAAGCAAGAGATTCCTTTTCCTTTAACTTGATCCTGTTATGACAAGATGATCATTTGCCTTGGTTGCATTAAGGAATCACCTTCCTCAGAATTGTGTCAGAATTCTTAGAAACTATTGGCAAAATCTTTTGGCACCTAGTACCTAAGGGAAGTTAGTGTAAGAGAGGCTATATGTTGTTTTAAAATGGCAGTTCAGGCAGCATCAAGCAAGACAATAGATTTCCTGCTGTTTTCAAAACCCCTCAAAAATATTCACTCAAATAGGGGAAAAAAGTTACCTTGGTAACGAAGGACAATCCATTCTGTTTTACCCAGCCAGTCTCTTATTCAGTGACCCCTCTTTAATTGAGGGAGGAGGCAAGAACAAAAGATGCAAAGAAACTGAGCAGCTGGACAGGAGCATGGAAGAGCCTACTGTGACAAAGAAATCCAATTCAAGGTTCCAGTTCTTTAAACCAGATCTTAACTAGTTCTTATTTTCACTAATTGATTCTTTCTTGCCTGGTGCTACCACCATCTAACACACAGAGTTCTAGGTTTATTTCCTTTTTTTTTTATTTTTAAGGACATGAGTTATAGTTTTAAAAAATAGTCCCCAACACATTTCGGGAAGTATTTACTATTTAAATTTTTAAGTGTTAACCTGCCCTGCCAAGGAACTGGTAAAAAAAAAAATTGAATATCTGTCCTCTACAAAGTTTCATGTTTTTAATTTTTATCTGTTTATTTTTATTTTTTCCACATAATAGTATTTTTTCCAATTACATGTAAAGATAGTTTCAAAATTCACTTTTTTTTGTTTATTTTTTTAAATAAATTTATTTAACTTTTTACATTCATTTTCACAAGATTTT
>CM053771.1:465508052-465542775 GCA_028658325.1 Potorous gilbertii | reverse complement strand
GAGCTCCTGCCTGCTCTGCCTGTAGCTGCCTCTGCTGCAGTGGCGGCCTCCCAGGGGGTCCGAGTCCCGGAGATACCCCGCTCCCCTCTCAGCCCGTCTCTCTCACTGACCTGTGTGTCTGTGGGTGGAGGGATCTTCGAAGCTGCCGGAGATTCAGGTCTCTGAAGCCTGCTTGGGTCTGCTCTCTCCTCTCAGTGCCGTGTGGCCGGGGCGGGGTGGGGGAGCCCTCCGCAGGGCAGGGCTCTGCTCCCGTCCGGGTTACCTTTGTGGTCGGTTTTTCAGGGCTCTCTGCAACGGAAATCTCCTTCACTGTGTTTCTGCGTGGCTTCCACTGTTCCAGAATTTGTCAGGAGTTCTTTTTACAGGAAATCTATGGACTGTGGGTTCGGACCTAGCATAGGTGAGTCTTTCTACTCTGCCATCTTGGCTCCACCCCCTTCAGTTAGCTTTTTTACCATCTTTACAATTTGGCTAATTCTACTTTTTCAGGAGTTGTTTTCCTAAGTGGATTTTTCCACATCTAGTCAATTTTAGTTTTTAAGAAATTTTTTTCTTCATTCAGTTTTTGTCCATTTTCTCTCTTGCATACCTCTTATTTCTTTTCCCAATTTTTCTTCTATCTCTCTTGACATTTGAAATCCTTTTTGAATTTTTCCAAGAAGATATTCTGGGCTTGAGATCAAATGATATTCCCCTTTGAGGTTTTTGTATGTAGGCATGTAGGAATGTTTATGTTTTGATCTTCTAAGTCACCAGAGTAGTTTTCTCTAATCAAGGTTTTTTTTTTTTTGCTTCTTGCCTACATATATATTACTATATTATTCAACTGAGACAGACCTTTTCTGAAGCCCTTCTAAGATATCTTAAGGTGGAAAATTGTTTTATCCCATTATTTTTGTGAGTTCTGTCACTCCAGAATCATTTTAGGAGCTTGATTTAACACTGTTTCAAGGAAAAAACAGGGGAGAGCTCAAAAAACCTCCTGGCTTCTCTCTACCATCTTGATTCCACTGTCCTCTGTAGTGTATCTGGAAAAAACAATATTCTTTTCCCATATGCACTGATGATTTCAGAAGAATTTGGGAATAAGAGAAATGAGAGAAGTTGAAAAATTTTGGAGTTTAGAATAATGGTAAACTTGATATTTAGTTACCATTTCCATGGTCAAATTTTTGCTTCAAACGCACACAATATGATTGAATATATCCTGTATTTGAAAAACTCTAAGAAATAATTTCAGCTTTTTCTGTTAATTAGGAATGGACCTTTGAATGTTTGTCATTGCCATGTCCTTCATTCTTGAGGAAAATTTTAAAAATTATTTTATTTGTGAGTTCATTTACTTATTCATTTTTGGTTTCCTACATTCATTAAACATGTATTCTTTAAGTGCCTACTATATTTAGGCTGGATTGAGAAAAGAGTGTATTTCAGGCATGGGGAAGTTAGTGCCACAAATGGGGGAGATGAATTATCATGAAGTAAGAAAAGAAATTACATCAGTTTGACTGGAACATATAATGCTTTAGGGAGATAAATATGAAGTTAGTACATAAAAATAGATTGGATTCTTATTGTTGAAGGCTTTAAAAGTCAAAGAGAGGCATTTATATTTTATATATAAAGAACTCCTGAACATTTTTGTCACAAAAGAGTGACATGGTCAAGATTATAGCTTAAGAACATAATCTTTGAAACCATGTGGAAAATGAATTGGAGGGGTGAAAGATTTGAGGAAGAGAGATCCTTAGGTTGTTATTGTAATAGTCTGTGTAAAAAGTCATTTCATTGTATCACAGAATTAGGAACTGAAAGAGACCTTTCAACATTTAATATATGAGGAAAATGAATCTCAGACAGATTAAAAACTTAACCAATGTCATCAGGTAAAAAAGTAGAACCAATATCCCAATCCAGTTCTTTTGATCCCAGCTCTAGTGGTCCATTTCCACTGCAGATGTACAAATCTTTCTTTGTTTTTTTTATAGTTTTATTTTATTTTTTTGATTTTGACATACATTTCCACAAATTTTGAGTTCCAATTTTTTCCCATCTGTTCCCTTCCCCCACCTCATAAAAACTTGCATTCTGATTAACCCTTCCCTCAATGTACCCTCCCTTCTATCATACCCCACCCTTCCCTTATTCCCATCTTCTCTCTTTTCTTACAGGACAAGATAGATTTCTATACCTGATTACCTGTATTTCTTATTTCTCAGTTATATGCAATAATAATTCTTAACATTAGTTTCTAATACTTTGAATTTCAACTTCTTTCCCTCCCTCCCCACCCACCCCCACTTAGAAGGCAAGCATTTCAATACAGCCTATATATGTGTCATTTTGCAAAACACTTCCATAACAGTCATGTTGTATAAGACTAACTATGTTGCCCTCCATCTCACCCTCTCCCCCATTTAATCTACTCTCTCATTTGACCTTGTCCCTTCCCAAAAGTGTTTACTTCTAATCACTCCCTTTTCCCATTTGCTCTCCCTTTTTTCATTCCCCTCACCCCACTTGTCACCCCCTCCTCTAATTCCCTGTAGTGTAAGCCAGATTTTCATGCCAAATTGAGTGAGCATGTTATTCTCACCTTAAGTCATATATTTAGAGAGTTAGCTTCACTTCCTCTTTCTCACCTCCTCCCTTTTCTCTTCTATTGAAAAAGATTTTTCTTATCTCTTTTATGAGTGATAACTTGCCCCATTCCATTTCTCCCTTTCTCATCCCAACATATTTTTTTCTCATTCCTTAATTTTATTTTTTATAGCTATCATCCCTTCTGATTCAACTCAATGTGTACTCTCTGTGTATATATGTGTATGTGTATGTGTGTGTGTGTGTGTGTGTGTGTGTGTATGGTCCCTCCACCTGCCCACATACTAAGAAAAGTTTCAAGAGTTACAAATATTATCTTTCCATGTAGGAATGTAAACAGTTTAGCTTTAGAATGTCCTTTGTGATTTTTCTTTCCTGTTCATTTTTCACTCTTCTCTTGATTCTTTTGTTTGAAAGTCAAATTTTCTCTCAGTACTGGTCTTTTCATCAAGGATGCCTGAAAGTCCTCTATATCATTGAATGGCCATTTCTTCCCCTGAAGTATTATACTCAGTATTGCTGGGTAGGTGATTCTTGGTTTTAATCTCAGTTCCTTTGACTTCTGGAATATCCTATTGCACGCCATTCGATCTCTTAATGTAGAAGCTTCCAGATCCTGTGTTATTCTGATTATATTTTGACAATACTTGATTTGTTTCTTTCAAGCTGCTTGGAATATTTTCTCTTTTTCTTGGGAACTCTGAAATTTTGCCACAAAATGCCTAGGAGTTTATCTTTTGGGATCTCTTTCAGGAAGTGATCAGTGGATTCTTTGAATATCTATTATTCCCTCTGCTTCTAGAATATCAGGACAGTTTTCCTTGATAATTTTATGAAAGATGATGTCTGCATTCTTTTTTTGATCATGGCTTTCAGGTAGTCCCATAATGTTTAAATGTCTCTCCTGCATCTATTTTCCAGATCAATTGTTTTTCCAATGAGGTAGTTCACATTATCTTCTATTTTTTCATTCTTTTGGTTTTGTTTTGTAATTTCTTGGTCTATCATAAAGTCATTAGCTTCCTCCAGCTCCACTCTCATTTTTAAAGCACTATTTTCTTCAGTGAACTTTTGAACCTCCTTTTCCATTTGGCTAATTCTGCTTTTAAAAGTCTTCTTCTCCTTATTGACTTTTTGGACTTCTTTTTCCAAATGAGTTAGCCTATTTTCAAAGGCTCTATTGTCTTCAGCATTTTTTTGGGTCTCCTTTAGGAAACTATTGACTCACTTTTCAAAATCTTCCATGACCTGAGCCCACTGTATATTCATTTTGGAGGTACTGGATGCAGAAGTTTTGACTTTATCTGACCATATGCAGTGTTCTTCCTCATCTGAAAGGATTGAAGGAAATACCTGTTCACCAGGAAAATTACCTTCTCTGGTCTTATTTTTTTCCCCGTTTTTGGGCATTTTCCTAGTCAGTTACTTGAATTCTGAATCATTTGTCAAAAGAAGAGTTCCAGTGCTCCTCCTCACCACAGGACTCTGCTCAGGGCTAAGGTTCAGATCAGCTGCCCAATTTCCTCAGGGTCTTTAGGAAGATGCAGGGCCATCACTCAGGGATGAGGCCCCATTCAGAGGCTCAATTCCCCCAGGGACCCCAGGCAAAGTACTCCCCAAATGGATGCTTCAGCCACAGCCACTACTGGTCCTACTGCCTCTACTGCTGCTGCCACCTGGGGCCAGTGCTGGGAGGTTGGGGGGAACCCTGAACCCCTCTCACCCAGTTGGGAAAGTTCTCTTATTGACCTTTGAAGTTTTCTTTGGCACTTGTGGGTAGAGGGATCTGAGACCCTCCCTGTTGGAAATTCTGCCTGGAGGCCTCTTCCCTTCCTGTTCCTCCTGGTGCCCCACAGCCAAAACTGGGCTCCATTCTACTCAGTGTCCCATGGAATATACCTTTCCTGTCAGCCTTCCAGGTTACCTTTGGCTGGAAATCCTTTTCACTCTGTCGTTGTGTGGTTTCTCCTGCTCTAAAATTTATTGATGGTCATTTTTTACAGTTATTTTATGGGCTGTGGTGGAAGAGCTGGTGTATATGTGACTTTCTATTCTGCCATCTTGGCTCCCTCCTCCCAATTCTTTCTTCATAGACTTTCAGAGAATAGCACTTGAATAAATAGATCCATTTCAACATAGTTTAGAACAATTTCTATGTGCCTCCAAGTGACTTCTTTTCACAAAATGATCAGGAGTTTCTGGACTTCATTCAAAGACTTCCAGTAGGCAGACACCACCAGGATTCAAAGCCTACTGGAACTTTTAATTCATCAAATGTGGCAGGTCTCATAAACCTTTTAAAAAATATACTTAGACTTCCCTGGCATGCCTAATACTGGTTTTTATGATTCTTTTTTTGAACTTTGAAAGTCATTTCTCTCTTTTTTTCTGTGGCTTATTTGCAATTGACCATCTTTCTATGGATCTATTCAATTCATTTGTCTTTAGTTCTTTATCTGTTTTGTTCTATGCACATAGGTAACCTCATTTGCTACTATTATATGCAAGGTAGTAATCTCTTCATGGCTTAGATCATGCTATAGAAGGTGTCTGACTGCTTTTCCACTTAAGAAAAAGAAGGCACTTTCTAATTGTCAAAATATTTTCTATAACCCTAGTATCTGTATCAGGCAATAATGAGGTAATAGAAGTAATATGGTTTAATGGTGGAATTGACATCTGGAAGACTAGTATTTGAATTCTGCCTTAATAGCTTTGTGATCATGAGCAAAGCAATACTATGTAACACTCTCGCTTCCAAACTTCTGAAAACTTTCTAAGTTCTGGAAAGGTTGCCATCTGCCTCTGAAAAGTTCCTACAATGAGGAAATTATGGAAAATGTATCTACTAGGCAATATGTTGGAAATCAGTATGACATGGTATTATTTTTTTCTTTATTAACTTAACATAAATTTAGTTCATTTTACTACAATATTTTTTTCCTTACAGTATAGGATAAGATATACAAAATAGTCATTCAAAATCAGTTTAGTGAGTCAGTATATTTCTTTTCATTCTTATTTTCTTTTCTGGGCAATTGTGGTCAAGTGACTTCCCCAGGGTCCCATAACTAGTAATTGTTTGAGACTGGATTTGAATTCTGCTTTTTCTGACTTCAGAACCAGTGTTCTATCAACTATATCATCTAGCTGCTTCCAAGTCAGTTTTCTTCTCATTATTGAAAATCTTTTGTAGACCATGCCATTGTCATCAAACAACTCATCTTAACAAATGATCAGTTATTTCCAAAGATAACAGGGTTTAGTGTTTGCAACAATGGGTGATGAACTGTTTACAGTGACCTTGGAATAACTGTAGAGAATGGAGGTGGCAGAAAATTAAAAGTGCATCCCTTAACAAAGTTCTAGAACAGTTTTTTAGATAGATAGGAATTGTCACACTAAGTACAGGATGGGCTCACAAAGAACAAATCATTTTATAATTAGTTTACTTGTCTTTTTGATGCTAGAATAGATCCAGGAATAAGCAACATATGTGCATGTGTATTTTAGTAAAGAATTTGAAAAAAATCATGGCCACTTTATGGTCCAGGGAAAAAGAGATGTACATTAGGGATATATTGAGAAGATGTAGGAAAGGAAAAAGAAGAAGAAGGAGGAGGAGGAGAAGGAGGTGAAGGAGAAGAAGAAGAAGAAGAAGAAGAAGAAGAAGAAGAAGAAGAAGAAGAAGAAGAAGAAGACGAGGAGGAGGAGGAGGAGGAGGAAGAAGAAGAAGAGGAAGAGGAAGAAGAGAAGAAGAAGAAGAAGAGGAAGAAGAAGAAGAAGAAAAGAAAGAAGAAGAAGAAGGAGGAGGAGGAGGAAGAGGAGGAGAAGAAGAAGGGAAAAGAGAAGGAGAAGGAGAAGAAGGAAAAGGAGAAGAAGGAGGAGAAGGAGAAGAAGAAGAAGGAAAAGGAGAAGAAGAAGGAAAAAGAGAAGAAGGAGAAGGAGAAGGAGAAGAAGGACGAGAAGGACGAGAAGGAAAAGAAGAAGAAGGAGAAGGAGAAGAAGGAGGAGAAGGAGAAGGAGAAGGAGAAGAAGGAGGAGAAGGAGGAGAAGGAGGAGAAGAAGGAGAAGGAGAAGCAGAAGGAGAAGGAGAAGGAAGAGAAGGAGAGGGAGGGGAAGAAGGAGGAGAAGGAGAAGGAGGGGAAGAAGAAAATAAAAGATAGAGACATAGACAGCTGATAGGTAGATATAGATAGATAGATAGATAGGGTGATAGATAATAGTCAGAATTTAAGGGTGAACTATGTGACAGGCTCTAGAAACTCAAATAAAATCATTCAAGATAGTTCCTGCCCTGAAGAATCTTATAATTTAATGAAAGAAGACAAAACATAAAAGAAGATGTAAAGGGGTGAAATAGTGCTAGAAATACCTTACTCACAAACAAAGGAAGGGAAAGGAAATAAATATTTATATAACACATACTATGTTTCAAGCACTGTGCTAAATGTTTTACAGTTACTATTTCATTGACTTGATTTTCACAACATTTCTGTACGGTAGGGGCTATTAGCATTCTTATTTTACAGTTGAAGTAACTGAGACAAACATAGGTCATTTGACTTGTTCACAGTCATGTACTTAGTAAATAAATGTCTAAGGCAAGATTTGAGGTCTTTCTAATCTTAGGCCCAACACTCCATCCACTGAACCACCTAGCTGACTAGCCACCTAGCAGAATAAGGCAAAAGCTTGCTTCTCGAAGTCCAGGGTTATTCAAAAGGGCTGAAGTCCATTAGTTTCAGTGGACAAGAGGGGAGATGATGTCCTAAGTGAAGAAGTCATGGCTGCATATATCTTAGGAGAGACATATAGTTAAGTAGATTCAGAAATAGATGAACAATCAGAACCAGAAAGTCAGCACCTTTTTTTAAAATCATTGAAGGTCTTGAGAGAATTGTCATAGAGCTATTTTGTTGGCCTATCACATAAAAAAATTAGTAGTTTGCTGGATGACAGCATAGATAGCTTTGGTTATATAATTAGGAGTAATAATTAATATCCTGGATGACAGAATCAGCATCTAAAAAATCTGCATAATTTGGATGCAAATGTAATATAATATAAAATTTAATAGAAATTAATCCAATTAGATTTTTAAAAAATAAACTAAACAACCTTCCATCGAGGGAGATGCAGCTGAATAGCAGTTCATGTGAAATCATTTATAATCTTAGTGTCCTAAGAGCTCCATATGAAGTAATAGTGTGAAGCCACAGCCGAAAACATAATATGACCTGAAGTTTAATTGCTGAAAGCAAAATGGCAGGGGAAAGGGAACTGATAGGCCATTATTGTTTACGCTGGCCGGATTACATGTCACACATCCTGAGAGTCAATAGGAACTTCAGAGTTTACCTAGTTCATCTCATGCATGAACATAACACTATTCCTTAAATTCCTTGACAAATGGTCCTTGACTCTATTAGAAGACCCTTGGATATGGGGGTAGCATGGTTCACTTTTTTATATCTCTAATTATTACGGAATTTTTCATTGAGTCAAGCTGAAATTTATGTCTCTATAACATATATCCATTGTTCCTAGTGATATACTCTGTAGTCAACAGGACAAATCCTCCCTTTTATTCAAATATGTGAAAAAGAAATAATGTCTCCAATTAAAGTCAGTTGCTTCTATTACTGAACCCTCACATCATGTTAAATTTACCTACAGTATATTATATTCTTATGGAGCAGTTAGTCCCCAAAATCTCCCATGAATGTTTTGATCATCTGCTGCCTCACTATGTCTTCTCATCCATAGATCTTTCAACCAGTCATCTGGAGCAAGGGAGTGATGATAAATAAATGTTTTATGACTATTTGTAGAAAAAAAACTACCTACAGCACACCCATAATTTTTACCTTTCTGTTTTGGAAACCAAGAAAACAATAAATCCATAATCAGACCTTGGTTTGTAGCATTTTCTGATTTCCCAGGCATAAATGCTGAACACTTAACAATCAACTCCTTTCTCTTTGTGTAGAATTTGGATTCCTCTTAATATTCTTGGTATGCTCTTTCCTTGGATATATGCCACATCTTAAAAAGTCCCTTCCATAGATATGTTGCCAAGACTTCTTCCCTTCATTGCAGAAACAGAAGACCACGGATGTGGTAAATTCTACATACTGCAAGATACTATTAGTGTTTTGGTAAGTGTTGCTGGTTGTTTTTGTCATTTTGTCTGTCCTAAGGGAGGAACCTTTAATTACGGAGGGAAAAGATATATATTTGGAAATAAAATTAATGTAAATACAAAAGATATTTTAAAAAATGTGCTTGCCAAAACAAAACTCAAAACGCCAACTCTATACTGGTACTCTCACATTCTTTACTCTGCATACAAGGCGGCCCCATGACTATATTTTTATTTTTTGTGACAGTGACTAAGGATTTAAAAGCCCACTAAAGCACCCAGTTATTTTTCATATGAACAGCTCCCTCTAGTCATACGTCCTCCATCCTCTCTACTTTGTACAGTTATTGTTCTGAGATCAATTTTAGTGCTTACGTTCATCACTATTAAATTTGGCATATTTAGATTTGGCCCACTGAAATAGTCTGTCAAGAGAAAACCTTTTTGGTACCATATGCCACTATTCAAGATATTACACTTATATTCCTCAAATTATTAAATATACAGATTTTGCATCCTTACAATTTATATTTTTCTCTTTGAAACTTTCTCTATTGCCACATAGTTGAACATGGTATTTCTTTCCTCAAGTTTTTTAACGTCTCCATTTTTAATATTTTCATTGTTAATAACCCACGATATCTTCTCTAACATTTGCATGTTTACCTGTCATGTAAACCCACTAGGTTACTGCTTTGGGCAGCATTCTTATTAAGCATTATTAAAGTTGCTAATTTCTCAAGGCCAACTACTATATTATTAGGATCACAGTGGGTGGAGTCAGGAAGATATTAGTTCAAATGTAGCCTTAGATTCTTACTAGGTATATGACTCTGGGCAAGTCACTTTACTCCTGTTTATCTAAACTTCCTCATCTGTAAAATGTGGATAACAGTAACACATACTAGGATTTTTGTTAGGATTAAATGAGATAGTAATTGCAAAGTGCTTGACATACTTCCTGGCAAATAGTAAACGCTATGGCTGGTGAGCAATAAATGATACTTACGTTGAGATATTTGAAATGCTGACCAAAACAGGTGTAATGACAGATGCCTGTGGAATTCTATCAAAAACTTCTTCCAGGCTGGCATAGCCACTCTTTGGTTGTGGTCATTAGATCACATAAGTTTATTATTTGTTGTAATCTCATTCTCAAGAATAGTGAGAGATTTGCAGATATTTTAAAGAAACCCAAATATATTAAAACTACTATGGTATTCCTGGTCTACCAATTTTAAGACACCTCAAAGAGGAAAATTAAATTTCATCATTTACATCTTTGCTGATTTTTGGAACACTTTCTGTGTTCAGTGTGTGTGTATACACATTCATACATATATGCATGCATATCTACGTGTATACCTATGTATGTGTTTGTATACAAGAATCTGGATTCATCCTGTAAATTCCTTGGGAATGATTCTTATTAACATTCATTTAATTTTAATTCATAAATAATAAAACTGCATATACAATATTTAATCCCAATGTAACCAAGTTTTAGTGCTTCAGAAATATGAAGCATTTGTTTTCAACATTACTGTTAAGTGCCTAGAGTGACAATTCCTTTTCTGAAATGACCTCTGAGATATTACATATTTTCATTTTCATACACTTACTCTGACTGTAACTTACTCTGAAGATCTCAGTCCACCTGCTCTGTGCTCTCTAAATCTTACAATGGCCTATGGCCAAAAGCAATAAAATTTGACCTGACCTGAAATGAGAGACTTTTTTCAATACTATAAAAAGCAATTAATTTCATAGATTCATATAATCATGGTATTTTAGAGCTGAAAAGAATCTTAGGGATCAAGGACTTCCACTGAGGTCATTTGTCATTGACATAGTAACTGATCATTTACAAAAAAAGCTTGCCAGAAGTAGGACAGTGTGATTCCCAAAATCAAGGTTTTATTTCAGATAATGCCTATGAAAAATCCTATCTGCATTAAGCTGACATGCATTTAATAGAAATTTTATGTAACTTAGACTCACTGCATCAATCACTTAGTCCACATATACAGTTAGTTCCTTTATTGTGAAGAAATCATTCTCTAAGACCAAGTACGAAGTTGGTTCTTAGTTAACAATGACCCAATTGTACAAATTAGTTCCTGAATGATAATATATTGAAGTCTAGCCTCTCAGAAAGTCTATCCAATATATCAAAGAACACTGAATCCTGGGAGACATGGAGCTGTACTTGGACTACTTGTGTCTTGAATCAAATACTGATTAAAAGATGATTATGGTACCAGTGGGAGACTGAATCATTGTAAATGTAACACTTGGTAATCTAAATACATAAAGTGTAGATGAGAAATTGGATGGGTGAAGGTGGAAAGCTGGGGATTTGCTCAAATATATGCTTTTGGATCTCCAAACCAATGATATAATTGCATGACATATCCTTAAAGAATGTAACAGTTTCCCCATTCCTGTGCAACACAGATCCTTTTAAACATTTGTATGATAGACACATAATGGCTGTGATCATACATTTCAGATAATTCTTTGTAAGATGTCAAATCTTGCTGAAAAGGCATACCCTGGAGAAGTGACTTTTTTTGCTTGGTTTGCACTTTGCTGACTTAGGGATTTACAAGAAGTTGTAATTGGCTCCTCTGATCGACAATGGAGAGAACATTTTTCAATGTGCTAGGGCTCTTTGTGGATTGATAAATGGGGTGAAATATGGTAGAATGCTGAGATAAAATGGATTAATAGAAAAAGCAGTTTGGGATAATAACATATTAACTACTTGAACATGAGTCACTAGACACAAGTAGGAGATTTAGTTCTTCACGGTTTCACTTTCTGAACTTTGGAAACTTCTTTAAACTTCCTGAGCCAATCAGTAGGGATGAACAACAGAAAAATTTTATCCGATACTTATATTTAGCAAGAAAAATATAATGCACATTTTGAATAGTTTCTATAACCAATGGTACCTTGATGTCCAAGAAGAATAAATTTAATTCCTTAAAGGATCTAACATGCTCAAGGAAAAGTCTATATTGATGGAATACATTATGGTCTACTGCAAAGTATGCAGAATTTGAAAATAGGAGAGGCTTGTGTTCAAATTATGCTTCTGGAATTTACAAAATTCACTACAGGACTCCTTCCTGAGCCTCGGTGACCTAAACTCTGAAATAGGGAAAATACAGCACTCACTACAGAGGGTTACTGTGAAGATCCAATCAGATAATCTATGCAAGGCAGCTTACAAATCTTAAAGTAATATACTGCCAGTTATTAGAAGAAGTCAGCTTCAGGTTTATTAAACATTAACAAAATTCAAAGCGTTGTCCTCCCAAAATATTTAGATGTAATTCCTGCTTATTAGGCTGCTTATTAAAAATGAATAGACAAGAAACAAGCCAAAGAAATATATGTGCTCATGAATATGCCTGAAGTGAATAAATGCAATTTTTTCTAGTCATTATATTCTGAATGTGATGCAGAACGCTACCTGTTCAACGGTGTTTTTAAAAGGTACATCTTGTGAATTTCATAGAAGATTTCTTTAATGATAGGGCTTTATGCCTGCAAAGTGCCTTTCATTTGTGAATATTTGAGCACTGTAAACACTAATTAGCTTTTACCTCCCTCCCCCACCCTCTTTGATACAAGCAAAGTCTCTAATCTCTTTTCTCCCTGTAGGAATAAGGGCCACCAAAATGATCTTGCTCAAGGGATTACTACTTATCAATAAAAGGCAGTTTAGGGATAAAACTCTCAACTACAAATAGTAACTTGCTTACTTGTCTAAGCACATAACTATTTATGTCAGGTGAAAAATAAAGATGGGTAGATTCAGACAACAACAATTCAATGTGCTTCTTCTATGCAAGACACTGTTTTAGGTATGTGGGCAGAGAAGTAAAAAGTCATATAGGAGTATGATCCTTGGCAGCAAGGAGATGGAAATCTAATAGAAGGATAAGGCATGGACACAAAAAATACTAAAATGCAAGGCCAAAAGTGATAAGTTCCTAGAAGTTATCAAACAGGGAGTCACAAAATATTTATCATGGGTGTGAAAACTTTTAATAGGGCAGTTCAGAAACTGCTTCAGAAAGAAGGTTGCTCCACATGAGCTGAGACTTGAAAACAGTCTGCATAAATCAACAGAGATACGGATAATACACAGAAAATTCTGACAAGTGAAAGCAAATATATTGCCTTCCAATGCTTAGGAAAGCAAAATAGTAGCAAGAATTTCCTTTTTTTTTCTTTTTGGAGCTTGATCTGTACAAATTCCCAGGCAGAATAAGGTTAAGGTTAGGCCAAGAATGGGGAAAAGTTTGGCTAAAATATAGGTAAGGATATGATGAAAAAGGTTTAACAACTGGCTCTCTGAAAAGCACAGTATACTTTTAAATCTAATGCATATTATTCACATTTTCTCCATCTCTTTAAGTGCAGAAAAAGCCTAGATTTATGACATTTACTAATTTCTGAACTACAAAGGCTTATACTGAAAACTTAACAATTGATTCTTGAGTTGAATTCTATACTTCCCTGAATATAGGAAACAAGAAATAAGAAAATGTATAATAACACTGAAAAAGAAAGTTGGTGCCAGAACATCAGGGCCTTAGATACGCATGATGTTAAGGATTTTATGTTTTTTTTTAACCAACAAGTGAATTGATAGTCATTCATCTGATCTTGTTCAGCAGAAAAGGGTGATTGGTGTGTACATATTTGTAGGTTGAAAGGATAAGCTCATGCTCATTCAATCAGTTTATGTATCTACATCCAAATGGGCAGAAATTCTAGATCCCAAGCTTCACTATGGTGCACAAAGGACAACTGTCTAAATGCCCGCTCATTTTAGAGAGTACTGGAATTTTTTACTAGAGGTTTATAGATTGCTGCTGATTGATCCAATCAAAAAGTATCTTGAAAAATCCAGCATATTCGTATCCTCCTTGATTTTCCTATGGTTTCTAAGTCATGTGATGTTGACATAATGACATCAACTCTCCCCAGAGTCAAACAAATGTGGGCAAATACATACAGTGCTTTTACTCTTAGAAGAGAATCAATAAATAAAAGTATAATAAAAAAGAAATAAAATAGTAAGATAAGGGATAATATGTGTTCACCAATAGCTGTCTAAAGCAAGAAGCAATGCTGTGGTCCCACTCTAGTGATCTTCTCTTTTTGACTGTGAACTTCAAGTCCCCCACCCCACTTCTCTCATTGTTTCTTTTTACTATTCCATATGTCATTTGTACTAGGTCAAAGCTCCTTTTTCAAACAGATAAGGGGATGATGAAGTAGCCTTACTTCTTACCAGGCTAACTTTCTATTTGTTCAAGTGATCCCATGCTATCTCAACTCATCCATTAGACTCTCTCCTTTGTCATCCACCTTCTATCATTTATTTGCAATCTCTTCCACTCTACTAACTCATTCCCTAATGTATATAAGCATGACTGTTTCCCCTATTCTAACAAAAGCCACCTCATTTGCACTTTTCATTCCTTCTAAATATTGTCCTTTATATAGCTTTTCTTGCATATATTTGTCTTCATGTTGTTTCCTCCATTAGATTGTAAACTCCTTGAGGGCAGGAATGGTATTTCGCCTCTTTTTGTACCCCACAGTGTTCAACACAGTGTTTAGAGCATAATAGGAGTTTAATAAATGTTTATTGATTAATGAATTCGAAAGTGAGAGAGATACTATATGGTTTATCCTAAAAATCTAATTAAAAAGTATTTGAGGAGAAGACCTTCATGTTCACACCTGGGCATTAGGAAGTTTAATTTGCAAGCAAGGTGAAGAATCGGAGATAAAAGTTCTTAGAGGGAGAGAATAATATTGGAGGCTATTAGCAGAGTCCAGGCAAGAAATAATGATAGGAATCTGGGCAACTTTGTATGTAGAATATTGCATATTAAGTCAGCCTCTTTTTACACGTTGCTTAGTTTACTAAAATCTTTTCCCAGCTCTTTTGTGCTACTTTTTAAAAACAGATGACTCACTGAGAGGATATAGAGGGAAGGATATATAAGAAAGTTAGGTCATTAAAAATAAATTTTTAATAAATGCAGCAAAAAATATTAATATAGAAACAAACAAAGAATTAACAAGGACCTAAACTAGTGTTTTAACAATCGGATGAATGGAATCAGAGATGCATGTGACTGGTGTCAAGATATAGAAGAACTAGCACTTAAACATATAGAGGGTGAAGGACAGAAAAGAGACAGATATGAATTCAAAATGAAAAGCCTGGGTGATTAAAAATGATGGCAGTACTATCAATAGAAATAGGGAGTTCAAGTTTACATTTTCTGTCAAACCTAAGAAAACAATATTGAGTCAAATTGGGGTTTGCACCAATTCATACATAGCACGTATGGGTATGGGAATACCCAGGGACTTACTGCTGAATATTGAAGCAATCACACTCAAGTTCACTTGTTCCTGAAAGAATTTCAGCCTCAGCACATTATGTGACCTCATGGACAAGTCCTTTCTTCTCTGAATTGGTTTCAGCATGTATGCAAATAAATTCTAAATTATTTTCTGTCTTTAACGCTTTATATATAAATCAAAAGTTAGGCAGGAAATGAGAATGTGTGTTACATAGTCTTATTAGTATAATAAATAAAATCATAATAAAAGGACTAATTGCTTATATTATTACATTGCATATTTTCTTTGTATGACATAATTTCATACAGAAGAAAGCATAGTAAAACTTATTCTATTTTTCACCAAAAAGAAAAACTGGGAGTAAGAAGTGAAAGGGGCAAAGAGGTAAATTCAAGCTTCATGAATGAGGAGGGGGTGAACTTAACAGTAAGAGTGTAATTGGTTTCCTCAAGAGATTGTGAAAGCTCATAAGAGACCTTCAAGCAGAGACTGAAAAGCATTTTGTCATTTGTAAAGGGTTTCTTTTGAAAATTCAGGTTAAACTGGGTGGCTGCTGATGTCACTGAAATTCTGGAATCCTTTGAAAATTACAAAATTAAACAGGGTTATACAGAAGAATATCCAAATGACAAAAGTGAAGACAAATCTTAAAATGCTTCTGGAAAAGCATTTCCAATAAGCATTTTCAATCAGATGTAGAACGTGCAGCTCATTGACTCAATGGACATGTGATTTCATTGGCTTACATGCTCTTTCTTCCCTTAGGAGATGTTTTTGTGAATTGCAGTAATGAAGAAAATCACCAAGATGCTAACTCTCTTGTAATGAATCTACTTGAACAACACTAGGTCTCTGTTTAAAGCTTGTCTGGCTTGCTAAGATCTCTCAGAAATTACATTCTATTTACTATGACCTTGAGGACTCCGGATAATCTCCATTCCAAGAAAAGAAAGACTTCAATAACAATCACCTATTTAAAGAAAGATATATTAATCACCATGAATATCACTTCAGTGATATCAAAGAAATTAAATTGTATTTCTTTACAAATATTTTGCAACTTGGACATATCACTGAAAAATGTTGCCCACCAGACATTCATCTTAATTGCAAATGAGTAACATTTAACTTATTTTATTGTCTCTGTACTTGCCAATGTGAAAAGCTGAATATTACAAAAAGCTGTCTTAATAACTTTGTTAAACTTCTTGCTAAGTTCCATCAAAGTATTTTTTTTTTCTCATTTCTTTTCATTAATCAATGTTGGGTCATGATGTGGAGCTACATCTCAATTAAGATATTTTTAAAAAATTCCCTTAAGTAAAAGAAGGAAATAGTCTTTGTCTTTCTTCTATGTATGAATGCCCTTTAATAGCCATTAATTAAATTTTAAATGCCTCCTGTATTCTCTTCAAGATGTAATTACAGTTCCGGAGAAGCCAGAAAAAAATGAAACAAACACCAACAATAACAAAAAACAGAAAAAAAAAAACCAGGTGATAGAAGTGATGGATTTCATGCCATTCTTTATGTTCTTTTTCTTTCCTTTCTGTTCTCCAAATGTGATCAAGTTTACTGAACTGTACCAAAATCCTTGTCTTCTCATTACCATTTGTTGTGAGAGGAAACTCCCTTGACCTGTTTTCCTAGAATTATGCTGACAGCCCTACTATTGAGACAGCAACCTTTATTCTTTTTCCTCCTCCAGCATTCTAACAGAAAATCTCCCTCTATTTTCTGAAATGAAACCACTCCCCATGCCATTATATCATTCACTCAGCCAGAGAAATTCTCTTACACTAAATGGTATAAAGACTAGATGTTATTTCAATATCCACATACTTCTACTTTGATAGTTTTCAGCCATCTTTACTTGTTGCTAGAATAAAAAGAAATGGATCACTCTTGACCCGACTGGTATGAAAAAAAACAACTTTGACAGTGCTTTTATTGACAAGGGCAAACACTATATTGCCATATCTACTATTTTTAATTTTATGGAGGGCATCCAGATGTTTACCTGAATAACCTATTTGATCCTTTCAACAATGATGACCAAATACTGACAGGCCTTTGCCTAACTCAGTGGTTTTGTATCCTGCCCACCACTTGTAGTAACTCTGGGCAATGCCAGACTCTGGTCATTTGAGAGAGCTGACTACCTGTCTCCTAGTTACATCCCTTTCATAGATAGTAGTGCTCATCTCTATAAGTATAGTCTCTATGGATATATCTTGTTAAAACTAACACCAACTCACTGGAAAACTCTGCTTTTTCCTCCTTGCTACATCACAGTACACTTTAATCACAAGATCATGTCAATGGAATTGACCACACAAACATGATTTTAATATAGATTTTTTACATATGAACCACAAATAAAAATACAGTGTATATGTGGGTGTGTGTGCGATATTTGCATGATCTTCTCCCAATTATAAGCAATTCAAACACAATTTCTGGGGAAACTTCAAGAGTGTAGTTCCAAGAGTGTAGTCCACATGTCTAGTAATTCATGGAGGAAGAAATATTAGCCACTCTCAAGGTCCTTGATTTGTAGGTGTTCTACGTTAACCTTTATTTATTAATGTTACTTCTTTATCAGTGGCTCTCATAACTAACCAGGGCAATGATTGCAACTCTTCAAAACACGCAACTGGGATAAATCTCCTAGTTGTATTCTGTAGCAAGAGAAAGAGCAAACATTCACTGAGCACCATTAGTGTATGATACTTTCTCTGATATTGGCCTTTCTCTTGTTGTTCCCATCCCTGAATGCCAAAAACTCCATCACTGTTGTACTCCCAGGAGCCAAGATGGCAAAATAAATAGTAAATCACCATAACTGTCCCATATTCACCTCCTAACAATGATAAAATAGCATTCCAAAACAAATCCTGAAACAACAGAAACAGTAAAAAGATAGGGGAACAATCTTTGAGTCCAATAAACTTGGAAGGTTGGCCAAAATTGTCTGTCTCACTCAGGTAAAGGAGGAGCACAGTCCAGGGCAGGAGGCATTCCAGCAAGCCAGCAGCAAGCCCCACCTCAGTAAACCAGCAGCAGATCCTGAACTCCTGTGAGGTGGGGCAAGAAAACACCAATAACTGAAATTTCCATGTGTTTTAGGATAACCAGGGAATCAGGCAGATTATAGATTTGAGAACCTACACATGCTTTGGCTTAACCCCAGACAAAAAGGCACCCTCTAGTAGCCAACCTCCACTTCTTTCAATGTAGCCCTAGGCAAACAAATAAATGCCAACCCTATGGCTGCCTAAGCAAACTGGTAGCTATCAGGGTTCAGATCCTGCCATGTGGTTCAGCACAGCCCTGGACATACAGGCAGCCTCCACAGACCAGACCATAGTGTGCTTCAACATAATCCCAGAGAAATGCAGAAACATTCCACTGGCCTCAGCACATGCCAGACACCACCCTGGTCCCTGGCTCAGCACCAAGCAAGTTTCTAGAACCCTATTGCATTCATCAATGCCAGCCAACTCCCACCTCAATCTCAGCATAGCACCAGACATGAGGGTCCCCCATAGACCTTAGACCAATGTGAGTGTAGCACCAGGTAAACAACCAGGTCTGCATCATAGGGTGAGAAGTCTGACACAGTGTCCCTTCTACCTTGGGAGCAGAGCCCAAATTCCAAAACTATGAAGTTAAGGAGAAAATGCTTCAAGCATACAGATAGCAACAATTAAAATATCAATGAACTACAGACAGCATCACACAGGAGTTTGCAGCTTCTACATGGAAAGATCAGTGGGGTTGGAATATGATGTTCTGTAAGGCAAAGGAGCTTGGACTACAACCAATGTACAATTAATCAGCAAAATTGAGCATAATAGTTCAGTCAAGTAGATGGACATTCATTAAAATAAGGGATTTTCAGACCATCCTGATGAAAAGGGCAGAGTTCAATAGAAAAATTGATCTTCAAATACACGACTCAGGAGAGGAGTAAAAAAGTATGCAGGGGAAAAATCTTGTTATTCAACATGGGCAAACTTTTACATCCTTATTTGAGAGGCTGATACTTTTTAGTCTTGAGAATTGTATATTTATTATGACATGTAAAAGGGATATACATAGATTGAGGGGGTGGGTATAAATTAACTGATGTGATGACCAAAGTGTGATTTAGGGGTGCAAAAGAACTGTAATGAGAGAAAAGGAGGAAGTAGAATAAGGTAAATTACATCACAGGAAGAGGCACAAAAACATAGTAGAGGGAAAGAGAGGAGGAAGATGTTTGAGATATTTTGAGCTTTATTTGAGCTGTACTGTTTGAGTTTATGCTCATCTGTTTTGATTCAAGGAGGAAACAACATACTGAATTAAGTATAGAAATCTAATTTGCCCTACAAGCAATAGAAGGGGAAAGGTAATAGAAAACAGAGGGTAGTTAAAAAGGAGAGAAGAAATAGCAAGGAAAAGGAAAATAAAGGGAGGGTGTTGATAGAAGGGAGGGAAGACCAAGGAAGGTGGTGGTCAAAAGTAAATCTCTATTAAGGAGAAATAAGAGTATAAATGAAGGAAGGGGGAGGTAAATAGGATGGAGAGAAGACATAGATAGCAAACATCAGGAAATATTTTGCCCAATTGTATGCCAAAAATATTTTATAGTCAGAGCAAAATCATTAGGTATTTACAAAAACATAAATTACCTAGATTAACGTATCAGGAAATAGAATTCCTAAATCACCTCATCTTAGAAAAAGAAATTGAAGAAACCATCAATGAAGTACCTAGGCAAACATCCCCAGAGCCATATGGATTCATGAGTACTTTTTAAAAACCAATTAAAGCATTATTTTATTTTAAAAAAATGAATTTCTACCTTTGCATTTCATACATCATTTTCTTTAAATATAACCCTTTCCTCTAATTTCTTCAGAAAGTCACAGTTTGTTGCAAATAATAAAAATAAGTGGAAAAAAGCTTAACAAAACCAACTTATATATTGACTGACTTCAAAAGTATATGACAACTTTTATACTCATAATCCCTTATTTTTGCAAAGAAGGGTAACATTTTCTCAAATTGTCACTGAGGCCACACTTCTCAATTATTATAATTACACAGTGTTCAGTTCCTTTCTTGCTGTTATTCTTTCCATCTAAATTTTTGTTGTCATTATTTATGTCTATGTATATACATTCACAGACATCTATACTTTTCTTGGTTCTACTTTGTTCGACACTTTATATTTTCCTCTGCTGACCTAAATTTTCCATATTCAATGTTTCTTATAGCCATTCTCCAATCAAAGAATGTCTACTTTGTTTTTAGTAATTTGTTACAAAAAAAAGTCTTGCTGAGAATAATTTGCTGCATGACACCTTTTTTCTCTCTTTCTTTGACCTTAAAATATATGTCTAGCAATAGGATCTCTAAGTCAAAGGGCATGAACATTTTATTTATTTATTTTTTGTTATGTTTTATTAATTTATTTTAGTTTTCAATGATTACTTCCAAAAGATATTGAGTTCCAACTTTTCTCCCCATCTTTCCCCTCTCCCCTCAGCAAGATTGCACGCATTCTGATGACTGTTTCTTCCAATCTCCTCACTCTTTTCTCATAGCCTCCCCACCCGTACTCTCATCCCTTTCCCCACTATTTTCTAATAGGGCAAGATCAATGTCTTTACCCCATTGCCTGTATGTCTTATTTACCAATTGCATGTAAAAACAATTTTTAACATACCCTTTTATCACATTATTTTCCAAATTCTCTACCTTCCTCCCTCCTTTTCCATCCTCATCTAGAAGGCAAACAATTTGATAGAGGTTATGCATGTGGAGTGATGCAAAACACTTCTATAACAGTCATGTTACGAAAGACTAACTATATTTACCTCTATACTATCCAGCACCCTCAATTATTATATTCTGTCCTTTGACCCTGTGCCTCCTCAGAAGTGTTTACTTCTAATTACCCCTCTTCCCATTTGCCCTCCTTTCTATCATTCCCACAACTCCCTATGCTTAATTCCTTCTCCCTACTTTCCTGTAGTGTAAGATATATTTTCATGCCAAATTGAGGGTGAATGTTATTCCTTCTTTAAGTCAAATGCAATGAGAGTATGGTTCACTCACTCCCTCTTACTACCCTCTCTTCCCCTCCATTGTAAAAGTTTTCTCATGCATCATTTATGTGAGATAATTTTCTCCAGTCTATTTATCTCTTTCTGCTTCTCCCAATATATTCCTCTGTCATACCTTAATTTTATATTTTAGATACATCTTTTCATATTCAATTCACCCTACATTGTGTGTATGTACATAGGTATATATATGAATGTATACATCTATATGAATATGTGTGTATGTATATATATGTATATGTATATATGCTCAGGATGGTGGCTTAGCCGTACAAGATCTCAAATTATATTATAAAGCAGCAATCATCAAAACCATTTGACATTGACTAAGAAGTAAAGGGGTAGATCAATGAAATAGAATAGGTACACAAGACACAGTACTCAACGATTATAGCAGTCTACTATTTGATAAACGCAAGAATCCCAGCTTCTTGGATAAGAACTCATTGTTTCACATAAATTACAGGGGAAAATTGGACAATAGTGTGGCAGAAGCCAGGCATAGATCAATGCTTGACACTGTACACAAGAGTAAAGTACAAATGGATACACAATCTAAGTGTAAAGGTTGATAATATAAACAAATTAGGGGGACAAGGCACAGTTTATTTGTCAGATTTATGGAGAATGGAGAAAATTATGACCAAACAAGAGATTGAGAATATTATGAAATATATATAGATATAAACACACACATATTCATATAGATATATACATACACACACACATACACATATTCCCACCAACTACCCTAATACAGAGAAACATCTCAGGTGTTATAAATAATATCTTCCCACGTACAAACGTAAACAGTTCAACTTTAGTAAGTCAATTATGATATTTCTTTCCTGTTAACTTTTCATGCATCTCTTGATTCTTTTATTTGAGGTTTATTCAGCTATAGTCTTTCCATCAAGAATGCTTAATGAATTTCTATTTCATTGAAAATCCATTTCGTCTCCTGAAGTAGTATACTCAGTTTTGCTGGGTAGAGGATTTTTGGTTTTCATCCTAGCTTCTCTGATCTCTGGAATATCATATTACAAGTCCTTTAATCTCTGAAAGTAGAAGCTGCTAGATCTTGTGTTATCTTGATTGTGTTTTGACAATACTCAAATTTTTTTTTTCTGGATGGTTGCAATACTTTTTCATTGACCTGAGAATTCTGAAATTTGGCTACAATATTCCTTGGCCTTTTCCTTTTGAGTCTCTTTCACTAGTTGATCAGTGGTATCTTTCAATATCTATTTTTTCCAATTGTTCTGGAATATCAGGACAGTTTTCCTTGATAATTTCTTGAAAGATGATGTCTAGCCTCTTTTTTGATCCTTCTTTCAGATAATCCAATGATTTTTGAATTATCTCTCCTGGGTCTATTTTCCAAGTCCATTGTTTTTCAATGAGATATTTCACATTGTCTTTTATCAGTTTTCACTCCTTTGATTTGTTTTATAATTCTTGATTTCACATAAAGTCATTAGCTTCTTTTTGCTACATTCTAATTTTTAAGTAATTCTTTTCTTCATTTGGCCTATTCTGCTTTCTAAGGTATTCTTGTCATTGACTTTGTGGACTTCTTTTGCCATTTGGGTTAGTCTCTTTTTATGGTGTTATTTTCTTCAGCATTTTTTGAATGCTTCTTTAGCAAGCTTTTGACTCATTTTTTCATGATTTTATTGCATCTCTCTCATTTCTATTCTAAATTATTCCTCTACCTCTCTGACTTCATTTTCAAAATTCTTTTTGAGCTCTTCCATGTCCTTCAACCAATTCATATTTTTCTTGGAATCTTTGGATGCAGCAGTTTGTCTGTTGTCTTCTTCTGGTTGTATGTTTTGATCTTTCTTGTCACCAAAGTAAGATTTTATAGTCTGATTTTCCCCCCACTGTTTGTTCATTTTACTAGACAATTACTTGATTTTAGGGATCTTTGTTAAGATAGTTCTCTCCTTCTAGTGAGGTGTAAGGGCATATGATCCCAAGCTCCCAGGGGTTTGTGCAGTTGTTTTCAGAGATTACTTCTAGGGCTCTGTAAAATAGCAATTCTTTCAAGGTTGTGTGAACAAAAGAGAGGTGCTATTCCTCTCCTAGTCTGTGGTCTGGTCTGTGAATGACCTCAAGCAATGTTTTCTGCCTTTGAACTGTAAGGAGGAGTCTCTCTTCACTACTGCCACAAGTTCTAGCACTCCTCTTCATGCCAGGACCACCACTCTGGACTGAAACCCAGATCCTAGCTGGACAAAGCAAGAGAATCCTGCCTCAGCACCAACAAAGAGATCCCTACAATCCCCCTCTGATCAACTACTTGATCCCCCTACAATCTGTAGACTTACAGCTCTGGAAATAGCTGCTGCAGTAACCACCCCTGACTCTGTTGTCCCCTCCATTGCCCCAGGGCATGGGCCAGACCATGGTCCTCTCTCACAGTTCTCACAGGGTTTTCCTATTGACCTTCCAAGCTACCCTTGGCATTTTGAGGTTGAGAACTCTGAAAACCACCACAACTGCCAGTAATTCAGTGCTTTGAGTCTTCCTCAGGTCCCATTTATACTAACATGGCCTACTCTGGACTGTGATCCTCTCCCAGCCCCATGCAACAGATCTTTCCTGTTGATCTTTAAGTTATCTTGGACTGGAAATTTGTTTCAGTCAGTTATTTTGTGGGTTCTGCTGCTCTAAAATTTATTTAGAGCTATATTTATAAGTATTTTAGGGGGTTTGGGGGCAAGGTCAAACAAGTCTCTGCTTTTACTCTGCCATCTTGCATCTGCCCCCACATGAGTACTTCTACCAACAAATAGGAGAACAAGTTCTACCAAACTCCTTTTGTGATACAAATATGATGCTTATACTTAAACCAGAAAGAACTAAAACAAAGAAAATTATAGAACTATTTCCCTAACAAATATCAGTGAAAATTTTTGAACAAAATTATTACGAAGATGAATAGAGCAATATATCACAAGGATTATCCACTATGACCATGTGGGATTTATGCCAGGAATGAAGGATTTGTTAAATATTAGGAAGGTTATCAAAAGAATTGACCATATCAATAATACAATCATCAGAAATCATATGATCATGTCAATAGATGCTTAAAAAAGTTTTTGACAAAATATAACACCTAGACCCATTAAAAACACCAGATAGCACAGTAATAAATGGAGTTTTTCATGAAATGATAAGTAGTATCTATCTAAACTGATCTAGCAAGCATTATAAACAATGGAGATAAACTAGAAGCCTTGCCAGTGGTATCAGGGATAAAACAAGTATACCCACTATCACCACTGTTATTCAATATTGTACTGGAATGTTAGCTATAGCAATAAGAGAAGAAAAAGAAATTGAAGGAATCAGAAGAGTCAACGAGGGGGGAAAAAAGTATCATTCTTTGCAGAAGATGTAATTGTATACTTAAATAACCCTAAAGAATCAACTAAAAAACTACTTGAAACAATTTTGCAACCTTAGTAAATTTGCAGGATATGAGATAAACCCACAAGAATTCTTAACATTTCTTTGTATGACCATCAAAGTCTAGTAGCAAGAGATAGAAAAAGAAATTCCTTTTAAAATAACTGCAAACAATATAAAATGCTTGGGAGTCTATCTGCCAAGACAAACCCATGAACTATATGGATACAATTATAAAACAGTTTTCATGCAAATGAAGTCAAATCTAAACAATTGAAAAAATACCAATTGCTCATGGGTAAGTCAAGTCAATATGATAAAACTGGTAATTCTACCTAAACTAATTTGCTCCTTTAGTTCCATGCCAATCAAGGCACCAAAATAATTGATAGAGCTAGAAAAATGACAACAAAATTCATCTGGAAGAACAAAGGATCAGGAGTATCAAGGGAGTTAATGAAAAAAGATATAAAAAGGAAAGGGGTCTAGCAATATCAGATGTCAAACTACATTGTAAAGTAGTAACCATCAAAACTCTCTGGTACTTTCTAAGAAATAGAGTGGCAGATCAGTGAAATAGATTATGTACACAAGACACAGTAGTCAATTACCATAGTAACCTAGTATTTGATAAACACAAAGACGGACTTTTGAGGTAAGAACGCACTATTTGACAAAAACTGTTGTGAAAACTAAAAAAAAAAAAAAAAGGATCCAAACTAGATATAGAACAATATTCCACACTGTGTACCAAGGTAAATTCCAAATAAGTGCATTGTTTAGACATATGTTGACACTATAAACAAAGTAGAAGAGCAAGGGAGGAAATCATGACCAAACAAGAGATAGAGAACATTATGAAACAGAAAATGGATGATTCTGATTACATTAGATTAAAAGTTTTTACACAAGATTAGAAAGGAAACAGAAAGCTGAGAAACAATTTTTATAGACAATGTCTCTGATAAAGTCCTCATTTTAAAATATTAAGTCAAATTTAAAAGGATACAAGTAATTTCCCAATTAATAAGTACTCAAAGTATATGAATAGGAAGTTTTTTGATGAAGAAATAAAGTCATCTATAATCACATGAAAAAATGCTCTGAATCTCTATTGATTAGAGAAATGCAAATTCAAAAGAAATCTGAGGTACCACATCATACCTATCAGACTGACTAACTTGAGAAAATAGGAAAATGACAAATGTTGGAAAAGCTTTGCATTCCTCTAATTATAATACCTTTGTCACCTTGGACAAAATCTATTTAGATGCCTCATTCAAAATGCCAGCGGTTTTCCTGCCTACATATACATGGCTGCTAACTACAGATGTAAGGATGTAATAGCACACTAAGAGTTTCCAGCACTTAGAAAATGTTTAATTGTTGGAATAGTCATGAACATATGTACTCAATTATTGGTGCAAAATATTTTTGAAATATAAATTCACATTTGTTCAAAACAACTAGAAATAAATTTTGCAGCTAAGTGTGTTTATCACCAGCGTTTCTTCAAGTCCATAATTCTAACTGAGATATGCATCTTATTCCATGTTGTTTTCCTTTTAGTGTATATAGTGTACTATGCTACTGTCCTACCTTTCCAGTGGATGGCCCATTATCTCTGTGAAAATGTAAGATGACTCTCATGTTCTATCTCAATCAGGCCATTTACTTGTTTGCAAAGTTGTCACCTTGGATTTCTTCTTCAATTGCTTTGTGATTTAACTTGTCAAAACTACCTTGCCTGGCCATCAGAGTGGCAACATTTAATATCTCTTGACATAAGTCATATCCTACTTGCTGTGAACCTCAGATTTTTAAATGGCTCATTAGATTTTTAATAAAATCAAAATGAAAAGCAAAAATATGAAGAAAATGAGTTATGAATTTCAAAACCACAATTGGTTTTTCTTCCCAATAAATCTATGCCAGTGAATCTAGAAAATAGAAAGCAAAGAAGAAATTATTAAGTTCCTACTGTTTTCAGAGATCTGTGTAAATAAGGGAATTCCAAGGTTAAATATTACATGTCATGCTGGAGGAGCTTACTATCATGGGGTGCTTCTGGTATATTCACACTAAATGAAATAAATAATAATATGCAAGATTTAAGGCCAAATAGGACATTTAGGGATCATTTAGACTCATCCCTCCCCCCTTTTTTTCAAATGGTGAAACTGATAGAAAACATAAATGGAGCACACAAGCAAGATTTGGACCAAGGTCCAGGGATCTTTCCACTATAACAAGCAACCTCCAAGAGATACATTCAGTCAAATTTCTATGCCAAAAATAAGAATCTTTTACCAAGTGGGACATTGGGGAGTTAAAAAAGGCTCTCCTGGGGCAAATGGTATTTGTAATGATAATTTAAGTGGGAAGATCTCTCCATCAATTAATAGGCCAATGTGACCTGCCTGGGTCACATAGAAGTCTGAGTCACATGGAACCTGTGATGGGAGGAGTTTGCTGAACAGGTGGAGCAGGAAGGAGTGGAGTAGAAAGTGAGTCAGAGCAGTCAGAGCTAGGAAAAAGCAGGCAGCAACTAGTGTGAGTAGGAGAGCTTATTTGTGATATTGTTAAGGGACTCTGTCTGTGATTTGCTTAAGGGAGTTGGTTTGTTGGAAGCCTAACAGTGGAAAGTCTAACAGAGGGAAATCTTGGGGATGGTAGTGTACTCTGACTTGTTATTGTTTATGGATTTCTCCTTTGTTGCAGTGATGGATTTTGTTTTCTGGCGTTGGGATTTGATTTTCTGATGTTTAAATATGTGTTTTGGCTCTGTCTTCCATGAGAGAGTCTGTTAAGTTTTATGATTCAGAACTGTACTGGCATATTCATAGCCGCAGTAGGCACTGTGAATATTGCATTGGTGCCATATTTGGTGACAAATATGGAGTTTGGCTTTCTGGCATCTGAAGAAATGTTTTTTTTCTTCTGCCTTCTATATGGAGAGTCTTTCATACTCTGCAGTTCAGAACTATGCCAGCATTTTCATAGTTGCCGTCAGTGCTGTGAATATTGCCTTGATGGTACAGTATTTCAGCTAGGCTTCAAAAAAAAGAGTATTTATTTAAAAGGCAAAGGGAGAAGTTCCCCAGGCTCAGAGTTTTAAGTAAGTGATGGAAACATTTTATATAAGCCTATGTAATTTCCAAAAGGATGGGAAGTCTAGTCAGACTAAAGGGTAAATATTAGGGATTTGGTTCTATACTTGGTAGAATTTAGTCACTCATCACCTGAGATTTCAGATGAACAATTCCAATTCCCTTCAGAAAAAAACATAGTTAAACACTCCCAGATGAAAGAATTAATGAGATGACAAAAAACAAATAAACCAACAGTCCATAGGAAGGCAAAAACAAATAAAACCTTGAACTAGGAGATAAAAGAAGTAAAGGGTAGTTTTCTAGGATCTCATCCTCTCCTCCCCAAAGTCATTAATCAGTCTTTATATTCTCTTTACCCACTGCCCTACAGCTGGGTCCCATACCATTCCATTAGGTACAAAGTTAACTCAATCTGTCCCTTATCTACCCCACAGAATCTTAGGTTTCAACTGCACAAGACAGTGTTATAGAAATACTGTGATTAAGTCAAATCATCACATTTCCACCAACATTCTGTTCCACAACAGCTGGGAAGTTAACAAAAGAAGATAAAATTGGAAAGATAGGTTAGTGACAGCTTAGATAGGACTTAGAATATCAGGCTAAGGAATTTATGCTTTTTTTAGGAGATAATTAACAGAATAATAATAAAAATAGCACATTTACATAGCAATGTATAATTTACAAAACAATTCCCTCACAATTGCCCTGCTTTATAGGTGACATATATATTACGACATATAAAATGGGGGCATCATATGGATGAGGAAATTGAAGGACAGCAAAATTAAGTGACTTGCTCGGTATGACTTAGCTAGTGAAGAGAAGTTTTGAGCCAATAAGAGGTTTGGGGCAGATGGATTATATCATCATCTACATGTCAATTTGTATGCATACAAATGAATATATTCTCAAAGTTTACAGCAACATAGTGCTTGCTCATGAAAGAAATAAAATATGCATTGCTATGAAACTTGTAGGAGCTCTTCTTTTTACCTGTTTGATTGAAATTTTTTTGTTATTTATTTGGATGAGAACATAGATTGTAAGTCTATGAAATAGAAAGATGATATTGATGTCAAAGGGTTATATATATATATGTCAGAATTATGCTCTAAAATGTTAATAGAAGTGGTTCTCAAACAGTGGACTTAGAGCCAACCATCATAGGGTACTCTCAAATTATTGTAAGGAATCCCACAGCAAATATATTCATCGGCCTTCAGTTCCAACAAGATATGAAATTTCACATTATAATATATAAATAAAAGTAATTCCAAAAGAGAGGATACATATTCAAACTATGCACATTGCATATGTATGTGTGTGTATTAGTGATGAGGATACAAAATCATGTGACGAGTCATACAAAGTGACTAAAAAGAGTTATTAAATTCATAGAACCTTTTTCCCATCACCATTTTTGTTGTGTTTAATGTATACTAATATTACAAATGTTATTGTGTCGGAGAAGTTCAACTTTTTTACTTCAAAATATTGGAAATCATCCTAGAGCACTGTGGAAAACTTTCGTTGACTAATATATTTACTTATAAAATCATCTATGAAATGCAACAAACTTTTTCAATCGTTAATAACTAAAGATGAATTTCTGTAAGTGATATGACATTTTTCATTTATTTTGTAATTCTCTACCCTTTTATGTTACTCCATATATACACTCATATATGTATAAATATATGCTTGTGTACATACATATATACATGTTTATGTAGTATATGTTTATGTCTATTTGTGAAAATACATACATATATGCACTCATGTATGTGTGTTTTGCATTCCCGGTTTTCTCTCTCTTATTTTTCTAATTTTACATTTTTACTCTGCATAACTATTCATGAAATTATAACATCTCACTATTTTTATATGCTATAATCTATTTTTTAGTCATTTACTAACTTGGTCTTTTAAGTTTTTTATAGTTCTTTCTACCAGGAATATGGAGAGGGGGAAGTTGTATGTTTATAAGCATGTTTTGTTTTACTTTTTCCTGACATTCACATGATACATTTGCAACAATTGATTTATTAATTGAAAGTGGCACTAATTTAGAAACTTATAAATTACCTTTGCAATTTAGTTTCTGAATTCACTTCATTTACTTGGAAAGAAAGTTCCAAGGTTACAAATAATTGCTAAATACAATTGCTAAATTCTGATCTTTACTGTCAGTCTCCTTTCTCTGATTCTTCACCCCTTCCATAGATATAAAACTGTAGGCATCTGTCATTGTCCTCTTCTTTACCCACCCTTTTTAGTTAGATAATCTCATCGCCTCTAAATGGATGAAATTATTACATCTATGCAGATGAGTTTCCAGTGTTGCATTTCTAAGTGCATGATGGATTTTTTCAACTTGATGAGCCACAGACATCACATGTTCAATATTTCCAAAGAAGAAATCATCTTGCTCTATCCCCTATCACACCTCCAAAAAGAAAAAAGTTCCAATAATATTTTAACTTCAGTTTTTGTTAAGATCACAGCCATACTTTTAGCTCCAGTCTTGGAATCATCTTCATATTTTCCTCTTTTTTCCTTACTCTGTACTCATACTCAGTTACTAAGAACTGTGGATATTTGTAGACATCTCTCTGATCTGTTATTTTCTTTCAAGTCAAAAGCCTCACCTAAGTGCACACTCTTTGGCTCAGCAATATCATTTCTAAGACTGTATGCCAAAGAGATCATAAGGATGGGAAAAGGTCCCATTTGTACAAAAATATTTATAGCAACTCTCTTTGTGGTGACCAAGAACTAGAAATCAAGGGAATGTCTATTAATTGGGGAATGGCTGAACAAGTTGTGGTATATGAATGTAATGAAATACTGTTGTGCTATAAGAAATTATGAACAGGAGGACTTCAGAGACTGGGAAGACTTACATGAACTGATGCTGACTGAAATGAGCAGAACCAGGAAAAGACTGTACATAGTATTAGCCACAGTGTGTGAGGACTGTTTCTGGCAGACCTAGCCTGACAGAAATGCAAGGACCTAAAACATTCCCGAAGGACTGGAGGCAAAATGCCATCCACATCCTGGGAAAGAACTATGGAAGCAGAATGCAGAATGAAACAGAATATGTTCTCTTGTGTTATGTTTTGTTTTGTTTTGGTTTTTCTCATAGTTTTTCCTATTAATTTTAATTCTACTATGCAACATAACTAATGTGGAAATGTGTTTTATAAAAATATATGTGTAGAACCCACATGAGATGGCATGCCATGTAGGGGAAGGAGGGGAGCAGAAGGGGGAGAAAATCTAAGACTTATGGAAGTGATTGGAGAAAACTGAAAACAAATTGATAAAAAAAGAAATAAAAAACAGCCTAATCTACACCCTTATTGCCTTTCACAAGAACTCTTTCAATAGCCTCCTAATTAGACTCCCTGAATCCATCCTCCACATGGCTGACAAATTGATATTCTTAGTATACAGGTCACTTAACTGTGCAATAAACTTCAGTGGCTCCATGCTTTTTATAGAATAAAACACACAGTCCACTGTTTCTTATTCCATTCCCTTCACCATAAGACTCTTCTTTACAGTTTGTTTTTAAATGATTTTCTTTGATACATTATATCTTCCATTCAAAATAGTTTACTTCATATCCTAAATGTGCAGCACTATCTGTCAAGTCTAAGTGTCCCTAAGTCATGCCCCTTCCTCTTCTACCTCTTGGGCTTCCCAACTCTCCTCAAGACAACTTTAGGAATAAGAGCCTCCAACAGCATCACTCAATTGTTAATGTTCCCATTTCTAAAATTTTTATTATGTATTTCTTTGTATGCATTGTTTTTTCATTCATTAAATACATGTCCCTTTTCTTCAGAAGAGTGTAAGCTAACTGAGAACATGGAGTATATATATTTTTTATTTTCTTTCTTAGCATCTACAACAGTGCATGTGACATAGAGCAAACATTTAATATACAGTTGCTAACTCCAACTGAATTGAATAATAGACTGCCTCATCATGTCCAAATATTCTACCAGCAGATAATTCTGAAATCAACGTAGGAGTGCATTTATTTCACTAAAACTCTACAAGCTTTTATCAGTTTTAGTCATCTCTATCACTTTAGTGAGAATTAAAATTTATTTCCAGAACATCTTCTCTCTTGCCTCATCATGTTACCAAGGTAAGCCTGGGCTCTTGAAATTTCTGGATTAATGAAATACAAGGTCTGGAGTCTTCTATCATGATGGAAATACTTCAAGTTTTTAGCAATAGAAAGTGTCTGCTTTTCAACAAACAGTCTAGTTATTAAAAATAGAGACTGTAACCTCCAGAATTCTGATGGTTTCTCTTTCTTCTTGTGGGATTCTGTATTCCACATTAAGTTTCTCCTTAAAGTACCTTCCCTTAGCCTTAATTTCATTTACCTTATAGATACATTCCCTGCTACCTGATCAAAATGCATTTTATGGTACTTATATTCAGGTGCCTGAGATGCAAATTATTCATCTATTTTAAAATTTACAAAGAATTTTACTTATATTATCTCATTTCATCATCAAAGCAACCCAACATTATATTTACATCAGTTATTTTTCTCATATTATGCATAAGGAAACTAATTCTTAAAGAAGGTAGGATCCTTGTACATGATCTAGGCATATTGAAGTTAGAAATCAAAAGAGGTCTTTCCTCACTATAAAGTTATTGATCTCTCCTGAATACCATGATGCTCTTATGAGCACAAAATTTTCTCTCTTTACTGTAAAATCTTTTTTTTGATAGCCAATGACTTGGTTATTGGAGGAACAGTTATGCGGATATTTGCATTTTGTAGTAAATGAAACCAAAAAGAAAGTAATTGTTAAAAAGGAAGACTGAATTACAGCTTCTTCATAGAGAAACAAATAAGAGATGTGATGGATTTATTTTTAATGTTATTAAGGACAATAAGCATTGTAATTTCTCAGGACAAATACTCATCTTCTCCTGTAGTGTATAGCTGCCATGATGACATTTGAAATAGGCATGCTTACCTAATATTGAAAATAAAGAAATAGAGAAATTTATGAAGGCTTTGATATTCTTGATGTAAACAAATAAATAACTGACATTCAATATCTTTGTTTTGAAGATGGACAAAAAGTAGGACAAAAAAGTATGTTGGAAAATATAGGTCAGGTTTACAAAACAAAATGATCCAAGCACTAGTATACTATCTGGAGACTTAAATCTATGTGTCACTATCACTTTCTTTTAGACAAGAGGCAGAGGTAGTGAATATGGTGAGCAACAAACAACATCACAGACACACACAAAAAGAAACAAGCATCCTATTAGACAGGAAAGAAGGCAACTGAGACAGGATAGCAACTAGCTTAGCCAGGAAACATCTCATTTTTGCTAAGGAAGGAGACTCCATATCAAGAACAACACACATTGAGAATATAAACCAATTTGTAAAATAATGTAAAAATGGATAGTGTAAGATTACAGGTAATACTGACTCACATTTAAAAAAAAATAGAGTACAGGAAAGTAAATCTGCAGAAATTCTGACATGAGACCCAAGTAAGCCAGATCGTTACAAGAGCATCCACAAATAAAACCGTCAATTGAACAACAAATCAAAAATGAAATAGATAAGAATATTTATAATAATCTACTACCATTATCAAAGACAATGAAACCCTGAAAACCTTGTTTTTGACTCTCACCTGCTTAGTTCACAATTATTCTCTATATGGATGCACAAATGACACCAAGGAAAATTATATCAGAGGACAAAACTGTATCAGATCCAGTATATTCAGGGGAAAATTCATGCCGAAGATAATGCAGTCTTGAAAGTGTTTAAGCATCATTTTATAAAATATGTATGCAAAGGCAAGATATAAAAAGAATTTAAAAGGTAATGATATTACTACATGTCCTATGTAGGGACCTTTTACACAGTCCCCTAAATCTATTTTTCTCACATTTATAATGATACATGTATGTATTGAGAAAATGTTTGATAAAAATATTACAATCACACTTTTATAGGCTTTAAAGATATTCAGATTATATTTGTCTATATGTATATGTATAGCTAACTATATATAAAGAGAAAGAGAAAGAGAGACAGAGACAAAGAGACAGAGAGAGACAGAGACAGAGAGAGAGACAGTGACTCAGAGAGATTGTCAGGGAAAATTTCAAAAGAATGAAAGAGATCATAGATGATATTATTACTGAAGGAGTATCCATAAAGATATCAGCAACTGCAAGTATAGTAATTATACTTATTACACGTACTTAGGTATTTTTGTACGTGTAGGATAGGAATTTCAGAAAACAATGACCATAGTTTAGAATTAAATAGATTATATTTGCAAATCATGAAATCTGAGGAAGCAAAGTTATAGCCTGAATACTAGGTTGAATGTGTATCTTTCTACTGGTTGCTTATATGAACTTCTCCAGCTGATCAGAATGCAGTCATTCAGCAGGAACTTCTGCGATTTTGGCTATGAATTCCTTTTCAGTGGCAAGGTAAACACAACCCCTAACCATAGAACTTATGGCTCATCAGTGCTATCCTTGGAGTCATCCAATCAGAACTACATGATTTCTGGCCAAGCAGGTTGCTTATCTTCTACTACATAATCAGTTCCATACTGAAAGCTTCAGAATGCAGAAAGTGTCATATATTTTTTGAGTACAGTCAAACGGGGATTTCTTTTGCTTGTATGCATATTTGTTACTAGGATTTTGGTTTCATATTTTTTGTAGGAAAGAGTAGAAAGGAGAGAAAATTAATTGTGTGCACACCTACACATGCACACACATGCATACATACTATATATGTGTGTGTGCATGTGTATGTGCATATATGTAGGTATCAGGGGTGTTTTAAAGGAAAATAAAGACCATGGTATCCATCCTTACAGGAGGCA
>CM053771.1:465473468-465507552 GCA_028658325.1 Potorous gilbertii | reverse complement strand
GAGAAAAGATTGGATTTTATATGGGAAACTGTACTGAGTTTTTAGCTATCATGTTACTTTCTGTTACCAAACATGAATTTCTGTTACCAAACATGAATCATAACAGGTCAAAATTTCTGAAGACTCAATTACAGGTGAGTGAGAGAACAAATGATATGCATATGACTTGAGGAAACAAATACTCATATATTGCTGATAGGACTTGCATACTAGTATATGCTTTTAGTGTTTTATTAATTCATTTGTTTTTTCTCTACATCTTATTTTTTTTTCTCAATAATTGCCCTGACTTTCATTGTAACCTCTCTCAGGGTAACAGTTACTACAATAGAAAGAGAGAAGAAAAATGAGTAAATAGTGACCATGAATAGCAAAGAATGAGCAAATATTCCTCATTGCAAATGCTCGGGAGTGTACCGTGTTGAGATGCCGGAAGAATCACGGGAGGAATCAGACCCAGGTATTGGATTACTAGAACTCTCTCCAAAACTACCTGAAAAAATCTTGTTGGTATAAAAATATTCACAGTTGATCAATAATGATAGCAAAAAGGTAATTATATATGCACAACTTGGAAATAAATTATCCTATCATTAATATTATGGTACAGTATAAATAATTAACTCAAACATCTACAGAGATATTTTATAATCTATATGAGAAGACATAAAGTAATCAGGAGAAACAGAACTGAATAAATAATGTCTACAACAACAGAAAGATAGACAGAAGGAGGGAAGAAGAGGAAAGGGAAAGAGAAAAATCAAACAAAAAAGGAAATGGAAAGAGCACTGACTTGATTTAGATGATATGGGTTCATATCTCAGCTCTTACTATGTAACCTTAGCCAGGGATTGGGGAACTTGAGGCCTCAGAGCCACATGTTCACCTCTAGGTCCTCGAGTGTGGTCCTTTGATTGAATCCAAATGTCACATAATAAATTCCCTTAATAAAAGGATTTGCTCTGTAAAACTTAGACTCAGTCAAAAGGCCATACCCAAGGACAAAGAAGGCTACATGTGGCCTCAAGATTGCAGGTTTCCGCCCCTTACCATCACTTAATATCCCTGAATCTGAATTTTATCATCTGCAAAATGAAAAAGTCTGGACTAGATTCAATCAGAATTACTTTCCAGATCTTGTCCTATGATCTGGTGATCACAGAAGGAGAGAGAAAAGGAAAACATGTCTAGAGAATTTCAAATTGGTTTGCCAGTGCATTGAATAAAACAACACCATCTTGTTTTTACTATAGTTTTTTATTTAGTTCTCCGTTGTTAAAAGATAAGGTGTTTGGGTAAGATTTGTTTTATATGTGTGACTATCCTTTGTGAATTATTTAGCTACAGATATAGATATAGCTAGTTCTAATTTAGTTGTGACATTGACAGAAATAACTATTGCTAGAAATGTCATAAAAGACATGATCACAATTGATTATGGTCCATAAAAGGAGGAATTACATGTATAGGGTTTCAGACAGACTACCATGTTTTTGCTTTGATGTTCACAAGAACTGAAAGGCTTAGAAGAAGTTTGCCTGAATGGTTAAGTGAGCAGCCCAGGCTAACATGATCAGTCTTAAACAGATTAATTTAAGAAAATTTTCTTCAAGTTTGTCAACAGAAATCATGTAAATTGAGAAAGTATAGATGAGGTCATGGATTCTTCAAGCTACCAATCAATCAACAATTATTAAGTACCTACTGAGTGCCAGTTAATCATATCAAAATAGCAAATATGTTTGGAATTAAAAAGATATGACAGTGAAGACAGATCTTAAATAAAAAGTAAATGGTGTATACTGAAATTTTAGGCACACTTACAAGCTAGTAGTGAATATGTTTTGTGGCAGATGAATCTTTCTTTTTATCACCTGTGATAACTGGCTATCCCTTTCACCAAAACATAAGGACAGTCTAGTCAAATCTAATTTTTCTAACAGTCAAACCTAATTTTTTCTAACTAACTTAGTGTATCTTCTAGGGAAAAACACATAGTTTGGACTATTTTTTTTCTTCCAAATAGAGAGCTTAATTCTCTAATCCCTCTGTCAGAAATGTTGTTGTTGTTGTTTTTTTTAATAAACATATTTTAGCTTAACCTTCTACATTGTGCTGGGCTGTAGGAGGAAGACTAGACACACACACATACAGATGCGGGCACATATGCATGTGTGTGTTCGTGGGTGTGTGTGTATGTGTATGTGTGTATCATCTACCTGAGAACTAATCTGATTGGATATTTATCATGTTGTGCTCCAATAAACATTTATGGCAAGAAATTACTCTATTGGTATACATTCTGATCATTGATTTATTACTACAAATAAGTAGCCAGCAGTTAGGGCATGTAGATGGCAGAGAAAATAGAGATCTGACTTGAAGTTAGGAAGGCCTGAGTCCAAATCCAATCTCAGATTTATTAGCCATGAGACTTCTGGACAAATCACTTAACCTCCGTCTGTTTGTTCATTGGCAAAATGGGAATACCAGAAGTGCCTACCTCCCAAGGTTATGGTGGAACTCAAAGGAGATAATAGTCATAGGGTAGCTCCTGACCCACATAGCTCCTGACACAAAGTAAGTGCTATATAGATATTAGCTGTTGTTGTTATTGTCCATACTCCTATGGGCATTCTGAAAATGAGCTACTCTGCTACTTATTAGAAGATGCTTGTGAAAGACTGAAGCAACTATTCTAATTTCCAGAGGGAAAATAATCCAACACTACTAAAATTCAATTAGAAAAAAATTTAAATCAATCAAATTGTCATGAAAAAATTCAAATGAATTTATTTTGCTTTATTATACCTCTCTTTGGTAAAAATCACTCTTACTCTTGATCAAAGAAAAAATGAAACTACCTTACTACACAACATTCCAGTCCACTTTTGTATTCAAAAAATCTAAGTACCAGTTAAACAAAAAAACCTCAATTTATATTTTACCTTAATTATATGCCTTCTACTGGAGAAAAAAGCACAACAAAATTTTCTATTTTGTTTGCTGTGTTGTTTTTTCTGGTTCTGTATCATAACCTTGAGAATATTCACAACTGATTCAAAGGAAGAAGATTGTCCTTCAGGAAATGCACAATTCCTCTAGTTAATTGTTCACTCTCCCTCTGGTTTGCTTAGCTTTGTGAGTTTATTGCTTTGTGCTCTGAAGCAAAAATTTAGGGATGAAGATAAAGTGGCATCTCAGAGTTGTTGATAGATAAGGACATCAGTTAATACCAAACTAAGGTTTTTGGCAGTGTAGACTTCAAAGGGGTCACAATAAGGATAGGTAGGATCTACTGGTTTAAGATTACATAAAGATTTTTTCTTAGGTCTATTCTTCCATGGAATATGACAGAATACATTTGAATAAAATTTCAGGCACAACTGACTCAAAATCATATCCTCCCATCCCCCTTCCAAATAATTAGTAATAAAAATTACTAATATTTGTTTAGTGTTTTGAGAAGCAACAAAATTGATTAAAGTGTTAGCTTGGCATCAGGGAGATTCACATTGCAATCTTTCCTTTCACAGAATCTAGTTATCATGTCAAGGCAAGTTACTTAATCTCTCTGTGCCTTAGAGCAACTTGCTATAAGCTATAAAGAACCGATAAGTTCTTGATCTGCATTAGAACATAGAGTTTCCTATACTTGTAGTTCTTGATGATGACAAAATTTTAAGTTCATATTGAGCAATTTTTGGTTTAAATTAAAGTCTATAATTATATTATTTGTCATAACTATAAATATGCAAGAGTCCCACTCTGAATATGTCTTGAGCTCAGAAAGTTGAAGTCATATGTCTAATATCACATGTAATGAGTGGCAAATGCTAAATCAGTTTTATAAATGGTGAAACAAAAATCTGAATATTTTAAGTGGAATGTCCAAGACTTTATGATTATAAAATCAAAGAGTTGGGACCTGACATCAAGTCATTTGACTCCCAACTCTAGTTTGGATTCTAATATGCCACACTGTCTCTCATGAAAATTATAAGCAAAGTGGAAATGAAAACCAGAGTATACTTACTTTCTTTGAAGATCAAAATTGAATTTCTAAGTTCTCGCTTGATTTTTGTGGCATGCTGAATTCTTGGCATGCATGGAACCAGACCTCAATGCCACTTCTTGACCATATCTACTCCTACCAGTCTCTAGTCTTATTCTAGCTACTTTTTATGTGGACTTTCCAATTAGAACGTAAACTCCTTGATCATGGAAACTTTTTTTTTGTTTACGTGTGGTTCCTTAGTAAATGACATAGTGCTTAGCTAGCATTTAATGACTGTTATCTCTCTATCTATTTAATGTATATCCCTTATATAAAGTGCTATAGGTGGTATTTGAGTTAGGCTTTCAAATATAGTTATGATTTGATGATTAGTTGAACAAAGCACTAAAACTCTTTTTTGCAATTAAGTCTTTCACAAAGATTTCGGGAAGCTTTCAGTCTCATGTGGTTCCAACTGGAATGAATCAGTTAGGAACAAGGACGGCAATGATAATGGCATGCAGGCACCAGTCCTAGAAAAACAGAATTTCAAATGCATGGACTAGTATGGTTGGCAATAAAAGTATAAATGTTTTTGCATGGAATGGAAATAGTGAAAGTTGTTGTGTTTGATGTTACTAAAGAGAGATACTGGCTAGTATTGAATAATATGGTGATTATGGTTAATGTTGTTATTAAGAATAATAATGCCATCTGAAATAGACCAGCAATTCCAACCCTACCATTTGGAAGGACTGTACTCATCCAATTAGCAACTCTAGCGCTCTGTTCACACAAAGAAAACACATGAAATGCATGAATAAGATGGTTAATTATGATATATTTCTGTTTCTTAGAGACTTAAATGGGAATGAGGACAACAGGAAAAAACATTAAATTCAAAATTAAGGTAATTAAGAGTTACAAAAGATTCCTTGCTTCCCATTTTTTGAGTCACATTCCCCTAATGTACAATTTTCTCCTTGAAAACAAGTTTGATACTTTGGGGAAGTCATGTTAACTCTTTCTAATCATTAAGGTGCTGATCACGAGTATCCAACCAGCCTTCACTAAGTATTCTCTAGTGCCACCTTCAACATAGCACAATGTGAATTGCAGTGTGGAATTAAACTGAACCGTGGTGTAATTCAGGTGATTAACAGATGCATATAGAACGCTTAGTGTTTAAAGTAAAGTTTTAGGTACTTTGTGGGATAGAGAGATAAATAACATTGTTCTTGCCTAAAATGTAAAGTATAGTTATAATATATAAAAATTATACTATTAAAACATAATGCAGAAAGTGGTGACTCCCATAAGTTAATTAGAAAGCATTAAAAGAAATTGGTGAGGAAAAGATTCTACCTTTTCTTTCACCCTCCCACTAGAAGGAATTAGGGAAGATTTCAAGGAGGAGGTGGTGTTTCAATTAGTCTTTCAAATATAGTTGGTATTTAATGATTATTAAACAAAGCACCCAAACTCAACTTTTTCTGGATTCTTACGCATCATCTTCCAATTATGGTTTTGTTTTGCTTTGATTTTTCCCGGAGCATAAGGCACTAAAACCAACATGTAATGACAGCTAACATTTATATAGTACTTCAAGGTTTAAAAAGCACTTTGTCTGCTTTGTTGATTTCATCCTTGCAGCAAACCTTAGAAGTAGCCATCATTACTTATTCCTGTTCTACAGATATTGAAAAAGGTGCAAAAGATTGAATAATTTGGTCATTGCCACAAAGCTAGTAATTCTGTGAGTCAAGAACTGAGACCAGATAACAATAGGATGATTGCGCTAATGCTGGAAAAATTGATTGATGACAAGCTTAGGAGGGATTGAATGCCATAACCAATAGTACAGTTTTTATGATTTGGGCAATAAGAAACCACTACAATTTAAATAGGGAAAAACTAGCTGACATAGTGGGATAGAATGCCAGACATGAAGTCAGGAATACTCAGACACTCTTTTGCTGTGTTATGCTGGGAAAGTCGCTTAACCCTGTTTTCCTCAGTTTTCCAGCTATAAAATGAGCAAGAAATTGAAATGGCGAACCTTTCCAGTCTCTTTGAGAAGAAAATTCGAAATGGTATCATGAAGAGTGAGACATGACTGAAATGGCTAAACAACAAGAAAAAAAGTTTAATGGATACTTATCTGGTCTTGATTTCATGTTAGATATAGCCTCTCAAGTTAATGACCCATCCTAAACTTCTCAAAACAATTTTGGTACCCTGACTTCTTTCTGACTATACAAGATTTATCACAAATGTCATATTTAGCTTTTTAAACTGCTTTATCAGCCCTTGGTTGAAGGCTGTAAACAAGTACACAGTATAGTTTGAATCCAATTCTTTTGATTAAATGTCCACTGAGTGTTCTATAATTCTACATTTCAACACTTTAGAATATATATATGCATATATATATGTGTATACATATAAATATATATACATAGACAATGCATATATATGTATGTATAGTGTCTAAGTAAATGTGTATGTACAAATATTTATACATATGTATAGTGTGTGTATACACACATGGTACATGTATGTGCAATCTGGATGCATGTTTTATAGCTTGGTTCACTTCCTATATAGCACCATCCCAACAAGTTAAAAGTTCATTTCAAGAATTTGAATTCTCTGGGATTGCATGCTATGTTGGCAACATCTGGCCTGGTATCCTGGCTCCAAGATTGCCATGGCCCTAAATCTTGAGAATAAGACCACTCCCTACACCAAGAACTGAAGAGAAAAAATGAAAGAAGATCAAAACCCCAAGCCATTTCCCAGGACCAGAAGAACCAAAGTAAATAGTCAAGGTGGTTTTTTCCTCAACCCACTTAGTGCATCATGCCATTCAGCTGCTGAACCTAAACCTGAAATCCTAGATGACAGTTGAAAGAATGAGATCAAATGCCCTCATCTGTTACTTTTAAAGACACACCTAGTTGTAACTACCCAGACATTGGGGAAAGACTGTTTCCATCACCTAGTAGGAGTATTCCAGATGTCTTTGAAAAGCAGGTCTTTGGTGTTTCCTAAATGAGTGCCTCAGTCTTAGGTGATCTAGGTATGTGTCGAAACTTCAATATAAAAGTATTATTATAAAGGGTGGGGAGGGGGGTTGGTCACTACAAACACAATGTCTATCATGCCTTAACACCCATCCACACAACTACTATACTACCAGGTTGCTAGAAAAGATGGTTGAGTTCTCCAAGTGAACTGATAAATGAGATTACCTGCATTCCGCAATGGAACTCATCCACTTACTGATGATTTGTTTGCACTTATTTCCCAATGGTTAGTAGATGGTTATTCATCTTTTATTCCCTCATTCCTTATGATATGGAATTGGAAATCAATGCTCATTAATTGAGGAATGATGAAACAACCATGGCCTATGATTGTGATGGAATTCTGTTGTGCTATATGATGAGGGAGATAGTTACAAGAAAACATGGCAAGAATTCTATGAACTAATGCAGTGAGTTGAGAAGTACCTACCAAGACATCATCATTCACAGTAGCAACAATGTTGCAATGATGATTAATAGTGAAACCCTCAGCTACTCTAATGAATGTAATAACAATTGCAAACAATTCCAAAGGACTCACGATGATAAAAGAGAAACTGATAAACTCTGAGTACAAATTGGAATATAATTTTCTTACTTCATTTTTCTTGAAGATTTTTTGCAATATGGATAATATAGAAATATGTCTTGCATGAATTCACATGTATAATTGATATCATATTGCTTCCTTTTTCAGTATGTATGGCGAGGTGAGAGACAGAGATAATTTAAAGCACAAAATTTAAAGAGAAGAGAATGATAAAAGTTAAAATAATAAAATGTTATAAAAAAGAGTAGTGCCATTTCCAGATTCTCCTAAAAATACCATGTAGCAACTTCACCTCCCTTCAGGGCTAATATATTCAAATTTACTATTCAATCCATATCCTGGTGAATATTATCTACCTAGACACAGAACATTCTCTCTCCTTTCTCAATGAATTCCATGGTTGGTCCATAGTCTCCTACTGTACCCCAAGTCCCACCCATATTCTAAGGGACTTCACTATCATCATTAATTGCCTCTCAAATGCCCTAAACTCTCTCTTACAAGATAGTTGTGAGGAAAACAGTTTTGTAAAACCTTCAAATGTTAAAGTACTTTGTAACCTCTAAAACAGAGGAATGCAATTACTGCTCTATAAAGGAGTCTTTGTCATCAAGTTTAGAAGAAATCTCAGGGGGAGACTGAATGGGCACAGTTTACCCTTACATACCTGGACAATCCTTGTATTTAAATAGGTGGCAGCAAAAAAAAAAAAAATACCTCCTGAGTGCACGATGTGTTGGTTTTCAAAAAAGGGGAATGAAGAATAGTTGCATATCTTCTGAATTCAGGAAAGCATATTTTGGAGCTCCGATTGGACTGAGAGTAGTTATTATGAAAAAGGAAGAGAGAGTAGGTATAATGACATTAAGACTATGAAAAATCAGGACTTGGGATTCTTCAATGATAAAGTCAGATTACAGGAATTCAGCAAGACTTGTCTCCTGAGTTAGATAACTTAGCATCTACTCTAGTTAGCCATAATTATCTATATTGGTATAGTTTGTACTCTCATAAATCACTGCTGTCTATAATAAAAGAAATTTACTTGCATTAAAGAAGACTAGGCTGAACACATGTAGCTGCTAGGAAATCAGGGGAAGGTGCCACCTGGGAAATATTTCTTAAGGATTTAGACGTAAAGGGTGATACCACAAACAAATTAGGAGAGCAAAAATAGTTTACCTGCCAGATTTATGTAGAAGGGAAGAATTTCTGACCAAACAAGAGATAGAGAACAATGCAAAAGAGATCATTTTAATTATATTAAATTGGAAACTTTTCCCCCACAAAGTCAATGCAACCAAGAATAGAAAGCAGAACACTGGGAAACATTTTTAACAGTCAATGTTTCTGACAAAGGCTTCATTTCTAAAATATATATTTATATTATTATATACTGAGTAAATATATAAGAATACAAGTCATTTCCCAATTGATAAATGGCCAAAAGATATATTTAGTGTTTAGACAAATTAAAGCTACCTATATTCATATGAAAAATGCTTTAAATCACTATTGATTAGACACATGCAAATTAAAACAACCTGAGGTACAACCTCACATCTATCTGATTGGCTAATATGACTAGAAAGGAAAGTGATTATGTTGGGGAAGATGTGGGAAAATTGTGGCACTGATACATTGTTGCTAGAGTGGTCAACTGATCCAAGCATTCTGGAGAGCAATCTGGAACTATGCCCCAATGACTATAAAACTGTCCATGCCCTTTTATCCAGCAATACCACCACTAGGTCTGTATCTCAAAGAGATTATTAAAAAGGTAACAGAACACACATGTACAAAATTATTTATAGCAGTTCTTTTTTGTAGTAGCAAAGAATTGAAAATTGAAGGGACATTCATCAATTGGGGAATAGTTTAAGAAGTTCTGGTGTACGAATGTAACAGAATCCTATAATACAATATGAAATGACGAGCAAGTGGATTTCAGACAAACCTGGAAAGACTTAACATGAACTGATGCTGAATGAAGTGAGAAGAACCAGAAGAACTATGTACCTAAGACTGAATGATTAACTTTGATAGACTTAGCCCTTCTCACCAATACAACGATCTAAAACAACCCCAAAAGACTCATGATGGAAAATGCTATCCACATCTAGAGAAAGAACTATGGAGTTAGAACACATATTGAAGCATATTATTTTCTCTTTTGTTGAATTTTTGTTTTTGTTTTTTTTCCTTTCTCTTGTGGTTTTCCTTTTTGTATTGATTCTTCTTTCACAATATAGCTAAAGTGCAAAGCTGTTTAATATGATTGTAAATGTATAACATATCAAATTTTTGTCATCTTGGAGAGGGAAGGAAAAATTTTGGAATTCAAAATTTTATAAAATAGAATGTTAAAAACTGCATTTCCATGTAATTGCAAAAAAATGGAATCCTATTAAGTGGTTGGGAGAATGAAATATTTTTAAGTAGAATTTAAGAAATATTCTTATCCCTGATTACAAGCAAGAAAATTTGCTGTTTGATAGAAGGAAAGACAAAAATTAAATAACCCCTGCCCTCAATGCACTTACATGTTACTAAGGTATATAAATCTAATGGAAAGAGCAACTTCAGAGCCAGAAAAACTGAGTGTGACCATGTTCATATCCTACCTTTTATGCTTTCTACCTAAATGAACTTGATCTTGCCTTTCTGGATTCAGTTCCTTCATTCCTAAAATCATTGAACACTGCTTTAAATATGTGTTCCTGTGAATTATTTTTTTTCTAGACCTAATCTGTGACTTCACTGATACTGGTGTACTTCCACTTAGGAACCTCTCACTACCAATCTGTTTTTAGAGAGTGATTTGGAAGACTGAATGATTAATTGATTTGCTTATACAAACAGTAAGTAGGTGATAAAAGGAACACTTGAACCCATGCTTTTCTGACATGGAAGCCAAGTCCTAACCCATCAAGAGAGATTGTTTCACTCCTTCTCTTCATTTCCCTATCACCTAGCAAAGTACACATCATATAGAAGGGGCTTGGTGATTGATAAAAAGGAAACTGGAGGAGAGAGAAGGTAACAACTGAGGGCTCAGGGAAAGCTCCACAAAAGATATAGTACCTTGTGAACCTTGAAGGAAGACAGAAAAGGAGGACTATAGAGTGTGGAATTGACAAGTAGTCAATTCCAACCTGCAAAACAGGTTATGAATGGAAGTGCTATGAATGTCCTGGAAAGTTAGATGGCCACCAGAGTAAAGAGTATTAAGGACGATGCAGAGTGGTTAGTATTTCATCCCGTAGGCAATGAAGGAGTTGCTCCAATTTAACATTGTTGTTTTTGTTATTACTATGAACGTGAAGTGACATTGTAAAATCTATACATTGGGAAGATTACATAGTTGCATTGAGCAGTTTTGTCAAATGCAAAACAGAAAACAGATCATTATACCACACATAAGAACTAGCTTATAGCATATGAACTTAGAAAAAGATATAGTAACATTATCCATGTCCTTTTACATTTTTATTTAATTTGTTAAAAATTTTCCAGTTACCTTTTTAAATCTGCGTTTGACTTCCCTCCAGAATGTTGCAGACAGTGTGCAGCAACTATTTGACACCTCTCATGTAGAGGATGGGTTGGAAAGGGGAGAGATTGGAATTTGTTACACCAAATAATAGGCTAACTAACACAAGAGGGTAATGGGGGCATAATGAGGTCCTTAACTAGACTAGTGGCTATTGAGTAGAAGGGGCAAGGCAGATAGAGCACAGCAACTAAATGAATATGAGTAGTTGCTGAGAAAAAGGAGAGACTCAAAGATGTCATGAAGAAACTCAAAGACTTAATAGGGATAGAAAAGTTTGGATATAAGGCAGATTTGGGGAAATACAGGACATCCTGTTGAGATCATGTTGAGTTTGAGATGTATATGGAATATGTAGTAGAGAGCTTATGATCTGTGACTAGAGTTTAGAAAAGAGATTCATGTAGGATACATAAATTTCAACTACATGATGTATGTAGAGATGTTACTTGAAATTACGGTAACTGGAAACGTATTAAAAGTAAAGTGGACCCAGCATACTAGGGGAAACTTCACACAAAGCAGGTAGGAGAGGAATGATGTTAGAGTAAAGGAGAAGAAGGAGAGTAATGAGATTGCATTCATCCTTTTTTGCCAAAGAAGACCATGCCATCAGAGAAATGATGACATGACTTGCACTTGACTTTGTTTTGAGTGAGGGAGGGCCGTGCAGGTCACCAGCCTCACTTTTCCTCCAGAACCATCTGAATAGAGTGACCAGATATTCACCAGGATGACTGGAAATGACCCACATTGAGGTAACTGGGGGTAAGTGACTTGTTCAAGGACACGCAGCTAATGAGTGTCAAGTGTCTAACATGAGATTTGAATTTGGGTTCTCCTGATTCCCGAACTGGTGCTCTATCCACTGCACCACCTAGCTGCCCCAATAAGATTGTAGGAGAATTCCAAAGAGTGGTGTCACAGTGAAAAGAAAACATCCAGGAGAGTTATTAAATTAAGTTTCTAATTGGTCAGCCTGCCTCAAATTTCACCCCATAGAAATTTATCCTTCAGGAAACCACCAAAGTGGCTGTCTGTCTTCTAGCCTCCTTGGTTTCATTATGGACTTGATAAAAGTCCTATCTTCTATAAGAAACTGGTCCTAGTCCTTTTAAATCTTATTCGGCCTTTAGAAATTACCTCCATTTATCCTGCAAATGTCTTGTTTGCATATAGTTGTGTGTATGTTGTGTCTCCCCTTAGATTTAGAACTCTTTGAAAGTAGGGACTGTTTTTTGTTTGTTTCTTTGCCTTTTTTTTTTATCCCTAGTGCTTAACACGGTGCCCTTAGTAGGCACTTTAATAAATGTTGATTTCACTTGACAAAGTGACTTTCTAGAACTTAGGCCTGACCATTTCTCTTTCCTCTGGTGTAAATGCTAATGATTTGCTATTGCCTCCAGGATCAAAGGCAAATTTCTGTTTGGCATTCATACTTCATAGTATAGACTCATCCTACCATCCCAGTCTTATTAGACATTACTTATTACCATATAATTTTTGTTCCACACCTTAGAGCACTTCTACCCCAACATTCTATTTTAGTGTTGAAGAAATTGATATTCAGAAAGGACTTAAATGACTTCGCTAAGGTCACACCAGGGCTAATATTTGAACCCAAGTAACATGACTCCATCCAGTGTTTTCCCAACGTACCACACTGCCTCCTTGATTGATTGGTTAACAACTTCAAAAAGTTGCAGAAGGGAAGTCAATGAGTGTCAATTTAAGGAAGTCTGCAACCTTCAAGTGGCTTGGTATATAGATTAGACTTAGTAAGTGTCTTGTGACTTAACATCTATGAATATGTGCTTTCCATGGAGTATTCTATTTCAAATTAAGTTCAAGATCTTTGATGACACATCTCAGGTGGAGGAAATTAAAAAGTAAAGTTTGAAGGTCACTGTCTTTTAGTCATAAACCCATGATCCTAGCATGTCCAGGTTCAGCTGCTCAGCCATAAGGTATTCTTAGCTCGTGCAATAGCAAGATAAAATAAATAAACCACAAAACAAAATAAAAATCACTCAAACTCTCCCTTCAAAGACTATATGGTTTTGGGAGTAATCTCAGTCTCTTTGCAACAGGGAGCAATAAAAGTGTAATTGATTTCTAAATGGGCTAATGCTTTCAGCTAATGTATGATTCTGAGAAGCCAAGGAGACCTGAAAATATTGAAATGGGCATTAGCCACTCAAGTGAGCTATTGACTCTAGGACTCAATGAATATATGTCCATCAGTTGAAACTATGGGCTCTGAAAAGTTCAAGAAGTAGAATGATCTTGAATTTGACAGATCAGAGCAATAAGAATCTAGTTCATGACCGAGGAGAAGAGCAGTTCTCAGCATGATAGAATGATGTTTTTAAAGTAGAAGGACTTAAGAGATCAGCTAGTATAAAAAAGATTAGTAAACAATAACTGATATTCCTTTAATACTTTGAAGTGAGAAACGTTTATATATATATATATACATATATGTATATATATATATATATATATATATATGTATGTATATATACATACCCATACCCACCCCCCCTCACACATACACATGCTTATATATGCCATGAGACAACCATCTAAAAAAGATGGTTATGGTTAAAATTATAAGCATTATTGTTCCCATTTTACAGATGAGAAGCTGAGATAGTTTAAGCAATTTGTTCATAGTGTCATATTAATTACGTTTCAAAGGTCGAACTTGAACCAAGTTCTTCTTTTACTTCCAGTCCAACTGTTTATCCAGTACCTCATGCTTCCTCTCATGCCTCTGGTACCATAGACCCAAAGATGTACAGGGAGCAGAAGTAGGGTTCAAATTCTCATCTCTGGCTCCAAATTCAAGTCCATTGCTCTTTCCAAAAAACTAAGCTGCCAATGGAAATGTCCCACCTCCTGAGCAGCAACATGAAAAGTAGGCTATGAATAGTGACAGTATAACTGAAGGAGTTACCATTTTGGAAGTATCATGGAAAGCAAAATGGAATCAGAGTCAGAGGATATAAGTATAAGTATTGCTGCTGGCTCCTTTTAGTTATATAGCCACAAATTCTGTTCTTGTTTCCAATCTGTCAAATAAAGGAAACAGGCAAGATGATTTCTAAGATTTCTTCCAACTCCAAAAGTGTATGACCTGTGACCTGACATTTTGAAATGGGCATGGAGAACTCCAACTGAGGTAAGAGGTTTGGGAAAACAGGCAACAAGGGGGAAGCCAAGATGGTGGAGTAAAATCATGGACTTGCTACAGCTTTCCCCCCAAACCCAGTCAAATATGTGTAAAAGATGACTCCAGTCAAATTCTGGACCTGTAAAATCCAAAAAATGATGGAGTGAAGCAAATTTCCAGTCCAAAACAGCCTGGAAGGTCAACAGGAAGCTGTGCTGGGAGCAGATCACAGTCCAGAGTGAACCACGCTGGCACAGATGGAACCTGATCAGGCCGAGAGGGGGACTGAATTACTGGCAGCTATGGTGGTTTCCAGACTTCATGATCCTAAAACACTGAGGACAAATTGACAGGTCACTTGAAAATATCTGTTGGACCTGTGTGAAAAAGTAGACTGATTGGACCCTAGCCCCAAGGTGGCAGAGGGGCCAAAGGAGGCCCTGTTTCAGCCACAAAAGCAGCAGGGGCAGAGGCAGCTGCTGTTTTGGGAGCTCTAGGCCCGTGGATTAGGGAGGAATCTAGTGGCTCCCACTAGATGCAACGAACTATTTTGACAAAGAGCTCAAAAGTAAAGTAAATGGCTAGCGGAAATGAGCAAAAACCAGAAAAAAAAATCAGATTATAGAATCTTACTTTGGAGAAAAATAAAACCAAAACAAAACATAAAACAAGAGAAAATAGTCTGCTTCATCCTGAGTTCTAATTTCATAGTTCTTTCTCTGGATGAGGATGACATTTTATGTTAAGTCCTTTGGGAATATTTTAGGCTTTTGCATTGCTGTAAAGAGTTGTCTATCAGAAATACTCTTTGCACACTGTGTCTATTACTGTGTACAATGTTCTACTGGTTCTGCAAGATTCACTCAGCATCACTTCATATAAGTATTTTCATGATTTTCTGAAGTTGTCCTTTTTGTAATTTATAATTACAAAAGACTAATCCATTACATTCATATACATTCCCCAACTGATGGGCATTCCCTCAATTTTCATTTCTTGCCACCACAAAGAGAACTGCTATAAATATCTTTGCACATGTGGAACCTTTTCCCTTCTTCATGATCTTTTTGGGATACAGTACAAGAATCTATACTGCTGAGTCAAAGGGTATGCTGAGTTTTGTAGCCTTTTGAGCATAGTTCCAAACTGTTCTCCATAATGGATCAGCTCACAGTTCCATCAGAAATGCATTAGTGTTCCAACTCTCCCACATCTTTTGCAACACTTACCTTCTTCCTGTTGTGTCATGGTAGCCAATCTGATAAGGGTGATGTGGTACCTCAGAGTTGTTTTGGTTTGTACCTGTTTAATTAATAGTGATTTAGAACATTTTTCATATGACTATAGTTTTAATTTCTTCTTCTGAAAAATACTTGTTTATATTTTTGACCATTTATCAATTGGGGAATGACTTGTATTGGACATTTGACTCAGTTTTCTATAGATTTTAGAAATGAGACCTTTATTACAGACACTAGTTGTAAAAATCCTTTCCCAGTTTTCTGCTTCCCTCCTAATCTTGGTTGTATTGGGTTTGTTTGTGCAAAAACTTGTCAAGGAAATGTAATTATCTATTTTCATAGATATTTGATCTATATAGATATCTTTGATAGATAGTTCTCTATCTCTTATTTGGTCATAAATTTCTCCATTCTCCATAAATCTGACAAATACACTATCCCTTGCTCCCCTAATTTGTACATAGTATTAGCCTTTAAATCTAGATCATACACCCTTTTGGACTTTGTTTTTGTGTATGGTGTCAGGCATTGGTCTATACCCAGATTCCATCACAATATTAACCAGTTTTCCTAGCAGTTTTTTTGTCAATTTTTATCAGTTATCGGTTGTCATCCCAGAAGTTATGATCTTTGGGCTTATCATATAGTAGACTGCTATGTTCATTCACTACTGTGTCTGTTCATATTGACTAAATTGACTACCGTGTCTGGGCAGCTAGGTGGTACAGTGAATAGAGCACCAATGCAGGAGTCAGGAGGGACCTGAGTTCAAATTTCATCTCAGACACTTGACAATCACTAGTTGTGTGACCTTGGGCAAGTTACTTAATCCCAATTGCCTTATCCTGGATCATCTTCAATCATCCTGATGAATATCTGGTCACTGGATAGTTCTGGAGGAGAAGTAAGACAAGTTACCTGCACAGCCTTCCCTCACTCAAGAACAAAGTCAGGTGCAAGTCATGTCATTATTTCTCTGATGTCATGGTCTTCTTCGGCAGTGAAGGACGAACATACACACACACACGTTGAGTACCTAACATATTCCACTGGTCTACCCTTCTATTTCTTAGCTAGTACCAAGTAGTTTTGATAATTGCTGCTTTATGTTATTTATATAATTTGAGATCTTGTAGAACTTGTAGGGCTATGCCACTTTCCCTAGCATTTGTTTTCATTAATTCCCTTGATATTCTGGATGTTTTGTAACTCCACATGAATTTTGATATTATTTTTTCTAGCTGTAGAAAATAATTTTGGGTAGTTTGATTGGTATGTCACTGAATAAATAAGTTAAGTAGAATTATTTTTATTATATTACCTTGGCCTACCCACAAGCAAGTGGTGTTTTTCCAATTACTTAGATCTGACTTCACTTGTTTGAAGTGTTTTATAATTGTGTTCATATAGTCACTGGGTTTCTTTTGGCATGTAGACTCTCAGATATTTTATAATATCTAAAATAACTTTAAGTGAGATTTCTCTTTTTCTCTTGCTGTTGGGCTTTGTTAGTAATATATACAAAAAGTAGATGGTTTATGTGCATTTATTTTGTAACCTACAACTTTGCCAAAGTTGTTTATTATTTCACTTGATTCTGTAGGATTCTCTAAGGTTATCATCATATCATCTGCCAAGAGTGATAACATAGCTTCTTCTTTGCCTATTTTAATTCTTTCAATTTCTTTTTCTTATTGCTAAAACTAACATTTCTAGTACCATTTTGAATAACAGTGATGATAATAGATATCCTTCTTTTGCCTTTTATCTTATACAAAATTCATGGAGCTTATCCCCATTATATATATTGATATGTTCAATAATGCTGATAGTTTTCCTAATATTGAAACAGTCCTGCATTACTGTTATAAATCCTACCTGATTATAATGTATTTTTCTTATGATAAGTTGCTGTAATCTTTTTTATAATATCTTTTTTAAAAATTTTTGCATCTATATTCACTAGGGAAATTGGTCTATAATTTTCTGTTTTACCTTTTCCTGGTTTAGGTATCAGAACCAGAAAAGAATGTCAAGTAAGGCAATTAAGTAATCTACATGGGCTAGGGTAGGCCAAGAGCCTTGGGAGGAGGTGCCAGTGAGCTATGCTACTAAAATGTATGGGAAAATTCAGGGACTGGGTTACTTTCAAAGACATGATCTTTTCACTTTAAGAGGTTCAGGTCCCATCACCCCATCACTAGAATACGTAAGAGGGAAGGACTGGTGGAGTCAGTCTTGAGTTCTAGTTTTGACACTGCCACTTCCTTGCTTTTGTGATCTGAAGTGTGGCACATGCTATCTACCTTGTTACTCATCTGTCAAGAGGGTTTTAGTTACCAGTTCTAACCCCTGGTCAGTAACGAAAAGCTTGTTTCCCTTTTTGCCAGGTACAAGATTAGCAGATCACTTTTTATAGACTTACACAAGACAGTGAACAAACTTTCAGAATAATTGCATGGACTTTACAAGTTGCAGATGAGTTGCTGGTCTGCATAAGTGGAAGAAGTTTTCTGAGGAGTGTCCACCCCAGTGAAATGCTAGATCTGAATTTAACAAAAAAAGTTTGTGGGTGAGATCAAGAGATAGGAGCTATTTGAAAGTACAGTTAAGTGGATTCCTAATTGATTGAAGGATTATCATCAAAAGTTATTGATTGATGCATCAGTGACAGCCTGTTTGAGGTTTATAATGGTGAGCCATGAGGCTTTATCTTATTTTTTATGCCAAACTTTTTTTTAATTAAATAATTAGGATGGAGACTGGTGAACCCAATTTACTCTGGAGCTCACAGACTGAATAACAAGTCCTCACCCTCCTACCAAAGAATGGATGTAATAATTAAATAGTAATTGTTTTTCTTTTACCCAGGAACCCTGAGGGTCTTCCCCTCCAAGTTTGATTTTTTTTATTAAAGGGGCCGTCCCTTGAATAACTTAAAGAAGCCCATTCATTGAACGGATTTACCTCACTCAAAATTAGATAGCGACAAGACCCAAGCCTGAAAGGACCAGGGTCTCACATAGCATCCTGGATCATCTCCAGTCATCCTGATGAATATCAGGCTACTGGATCCAGATGATTCATTAGAAGAAAGTGAAGTTGTTGACCTTGCACAGCCCTCCTTCACTCAAATCAAAGTCAACTGCAAGTCATGTCATTGTCTTGCTGTCATGGTCATCCTTGAGAATGAGGAACAAAACACAAAATCAGAACTACATTGGTATTATAAAAATAATTAGGCAGGACTCCTTTTTCCTCAATTTGCCCAAATAGTCTACGTAATATTGGAATTAACTGTTCTTTAAATATTTGATATGGCTAGTTCATGGCCAATTTTTGTATATGTGCCATGTACCACTAAAAAAAAAAAAGTATAATCCTTCCTATCCACATTCAAATTTCTCCTGAGATCTATCGTATCTACTTTATCTAGAGTTCTAGTCAGCTCCTTATCTTCTTTCTTTTTATTTTGAAGTTAGATTTATGAAGTTCAGATAACAACAGATATTCAGATATCAAGCAACGACTAGTGCTGTTTTGCTATTTCTTTCAATAACTCCCATAACTTCTTCAGTAAGAATTTTGATCCTATACCTCTAGATGCATATATATGTTTAGTAATGACATTGCTTCATTATCTATGGTGCTTTTTACCAGAACATAGTTTACTTCCTTATCTCTTTTGGTTAGCTCTATTTCTGCATTTGATTTGTCTGAGAATAGTGTGGCTGCCCCTGCTTTTTTTTTAACATCAAGTAAAGCATAATATACTCTGCTCCAACCTTTTACCTTTACCCTGTACGTATCCCCCTATTTCAAATGTGTCTCTTGTAAACAACATATTGTCCGATTATGGTTTTAATCCATTCTGCTATCCATCTCTGTTTTATGGGATCATCCCATCCACAGTCACAATGATTAATATTATCTGTGTCTCTCTCCATCCCACCCACCTCCCCATACCCTTTTATGCTTTTATTTCTCCCTTCCCCTCCACAGTAGCTATTTTTGACCACTGCCTCCCTCAGTCTTCCCTCTCTTCTATAAGCCCCCTATCGTTTGATTCCCCTTTCCCCTTATTCCTTCTTCCCTAACTTTCAATTTTCCCTCCTTTTATTTTCCCCTTTCCCCTCCTATTCCTTATAGGATGTTGTTCCCTCCTTGAACCAAATCAGATGAGAGTAAATCTCTAACAATGCTCATCTCCCTCCCCTCTTTCCCTCTGCTATAAAATGTTTTTGTGCCTCTTTCTGTTATTTAATTTACCTTTTTCTCTTTCCTCCCTTGCTTTTCTCCCATCATAGTCCGTTTGCACCATTGAATAACATTTTTCATCATCACATCAGTAAATTTATACTCACTAACTCTGAGTATATCCCTTTTAAATATCATAATAAATATACAATTCTCAAGATTAAAAAGTATCATCCTCTTTTATAGGGATATAAACAGTTTGAATACTAAGGTGTTTATTTTTTCTCTATTTCCCTTTTTAGGCCACTCTTGAGTCTTGTATTTGAAAATCAAATTTTCTATTGAGCTCTGGCATATTCATCAAAAAGATCCAGAAATTCCTTATTTCACTGAATATCTATCTCCTTATCTGAAATATTATGCTCAATTTTGCTGAGCAATTGATTGTTAATTATAGGCCAAGCTCCTTTTGCCTTATAGAATGTGTATTCCAGTCCTTTCTATTTTTAATGTAGAAGCTGCAAACTCCTATGTAATCCTGACTATAGTTTCTCAATATTTGAATTGTTTCTTTCTGGATGCTTGCAGTATTTTCTTCTTAAATTGATAGTTATGGAATTTGGAAACAATATTCCTTGGTGTTTTCAATTTGGTATTTCTTTCAGGAGGTGAATCTAGGACTTCAGGGTAGTTTTCCTTGATGATTTTTTAGAAGACATTGTCCAGTCTATTTTTCATCATGGCTTTCCAGTAGACCAATAATTCTTAGATTTTTTTCTCCTGGATTTATTTTCCAGTTCATGTTTTTCTAATGAGATATTTTACATTTTCTTCTATTGTTTCATTCTTTAGATTCTGTTTGACTGATTGTTGATGTCTCATAGAGTCATTAGCTCCTACCTGACCAATTGCAATTTTTAATAGATTTCTTTCTTCAGTTAACTTTTACAACTCCTTTTCCATTTGTCCAGTAGTTCCAGTTAGGTTTGTATCTCCCTTATCCATTTGCCCAATTTTCATTTTTAATTCTTCAGAGAATTCTTTTTTTCAAATTTTTTAAATCAGTGGCTAATATTCATCTGCATCTCTAATTTGACTTTTAAAATCCTTCTTCAGCTCTTGAAGAATGCTCTTTGGGTTTCAGACCAGTTCAGACTCCCTTCTGAGGTTTCAGATTTGAGTACAGTCTCAATGCTGATCTCGTCTGTTTCATATTTTGGTCTTTGTTTCATTAGTAAGATTCTATAGTCTTTGCTTCTCTGATTTGCTTCTTGAGCATGCTGGTTGCCTTTTGCCTGGCTTTGAAAATAAGATCTCTGCTTCAGGGCACAGGCATCTCTGCCCCACATATTTTTTTTTGCTGAAAACTTGAGGTTTTGTGTGTTGGGGCCTCTGGTTCTTTCAGTTAGAAGCTAGAATGGGGTAGTTGTGTGATGCTGAGCTAGCTGGTGTGAAAGGGCAGAGGTATGTTTTCTGAGTTTTCCCAGGGTTGCCCTGAAGCTTACTGTGTGAGGTGTGGGGGTAGGGTTGGTCTGGCCACAGGAGGTCTTCTCCCTGAGCTAGAGTACAGGCAGGCTCAGTGGCTGGTGAATCCCTATCTGTGTTTGTTTCTGTCCAATTCCTTTGGCTGTGCTAAGGTACAACTGAGGTCCTACTGTTGGCACTTACATGCTCCAGCCCCTTGGGGCATAGGACCTCCCCCTGGTTCCCTGAAGTAGGCCTGTCTGGGACAGCCCCAGTCCTGCAGTTGTCCCCTTCAGCCACCTCAGCATTAACTATTCTTGACAATCTTCCTAGACTCCTAAACTGAGAGACTATTTACCCCTTCACCTGATTCCACTATTCAAGGATTTTTCCTGGAGTAATATTCTCTGGGTTTGTCAAAGTCAACAAGGGGATGGAAGAAGCACTTACAGTTCAATCCACCATGTTCACTCCTAGAAGTTCAAGTAGGTGACTTTCAAACCTTTAATCTATGGGCTGATAGTCTCAGGTGCAGCTGCTGCTATTACTGGGGGTCCTACACTTTTCTCTCACTGAATTCTGCTGGACTCCTGCCTTTGCTGATATGTTTGAGAATCTTCACTGCTATTTCTGCTGCAGTCTACCCTGGTGGTTCCTGCTCAGCTCCACTATGGTGGTATCTGTGCTGGTGCAGCCTGTGCTCCCCCAGTCTCATGTAACAGATTCTTCCCATCGTCCTTTGGGGCTATCCTGGGCTCGAAATCTGCCATACTCTGTCTCCTAGTGGATTCTACCACTCTAAAATTTGTTCAGATTCTCTTTCTGAAGGTATCTGAAGGAATTTGTGGTAGAGCAAAGGTGAGTCTGTGCTGTCACTCCACCATCTTGTCACTGCCCTCATGTCATCTTTCAAGAAATTATCTAGGAAAACTGCCTTGATATTCTAGGACCAGATGGTAAAAGAGATATTGAAGGAATACACTGACCACCTCCTGAAAGAGATCCAAAAAGGGAAACTCTTAGGAATATTGGAGCCAAATTTCAGAGCTCCCAGGTAAAGGAGAAAATATTGCAATCAGCCAGAAAGAAACAATTTGAGTATTGTGGAAAATACAATCAGGACAACACAAGATCTAGCAACTTCTGTATTAAAGGATTAAAGGGATTGGAATATGATATTCTAGAGGTCAAAGGAGCTAAGATTAAAATCAAGAAGTACCTACCCAGCAACACCAAGTATAGTACTTTAGGAGAATAATGGTCATTTGATGAAATGGAGGACTTTCAAGCATTCTTCATGAAAAGACAAGAGCTGAAGAGAAAATTTGGCTTTCAAAAACAAGAATCAAGAGAAGCATGAAAAGGTGAAAAGAAAGAAAAATCATAAGGAATTTATTAAAGTTGAACTGTTTACATTACTACAGGGAAAGATAATATTTGTAACTCAAGATTTTTCTCAATATTAGAGTAGTTGGAAGGATTATGTACATATATTGAGAAGGCAAAGGGTAACTTGAATATTAAGGGTTGATACCTAAAAAATAAAATTAAGGGGTAAGAGGGAAATATATTGGGAGAAGGAGAAAGAGAGAGAGATAGAATGGAGTAAATTATCTCTCACATAAAAGAGCTAAGAAAAAGCTTTTATAATGGAGAGGAAAAAGGGGAAGGAGAGAAGAGTGAATTTCATTCTCATTGTATTTGGCTTAAAGAGGGAATAACATGCACACTCAATTTGGTCTGAAAATCTATGTTATCCTATAGGAATGTAGAGGGAAGAGCTTAAATGGGCAAAGGAAAGGCAGATGATAGGAAGGGAGGGCAAATAGGAGGAGGTAGTAATTATAAGTAAATATTTTTAAGGAGGGACAGAGTCAAAAGAGAGAATAGAATAAATAGAGGACAGAATAGGATTGGAGGAAAATATAGCTAGTCTTTCACAATATGACTGCGAAGGAAGTATTTTGCATGACTACCCATGTCAAATTGCTTGTCTTTACATTGGAGGTAGATGACAAGGGAGGAAGGGAGAGAAGTTGGAACTCAAAAAAATAAATGTAAAAAAAGTTTTTACATGCAACTGAGAAGTAAGACCTACAAGCAATGGGGTAGAGAAATCTATCTTGCACTACAAGAAAATAGGGGGGAGGGATAAGAGAAGGGAAGGGTGTGATAGAAGGTAGGGCAGAGGGGAGAAAGAGGTAATGAGAATGCATGCTCTCTTGGGGTGAGTGGAAGAGAGAAACGGGGAGAAAATTTCAACTCAAAATCTTGTGAATCTGAATGTTGAAAACTAAAAATCAGTTAATCAATTAATTTTAAAAATCTAAAAAGAAAGTAGCAAAAAATATAATTTTAATGTACACTCAAATTTCACCAAAAAAAGTATTATCAGTTTCATGTGTTTATGTAAAATTTGCTTCTATAATTCATTATTGTTACAACAATTTTAAAATAACAATGATGATAGTGTCAAATCCTACAATATTTTGTAGGTTTAAATATCCTACTGTTTGAAACCAGCAAACATTACCAAACAGTGCTGTTGTTCTTCATTCATTTCAGTCATGTCCACTTTTTTGTGACCTCTATGGGGTTTTCTTTTTAGAAATACTGGAATGGTTTGTGATTTCCTTCTCCAGTTCATTTTCCAGAGAAGAAAATTCAAGTGAATGGGATTAAGTGACTTGGTCAAGGTCAAACAGGTAGGAAGTATCTGAAACCAAATTTGAACTCAGGAAGATGAGCCTTCCTCACTCCAGGTCCAGCTCTGTATCTACCTTGCCACCTATCTTCCCACTATCCAACAGCAAGGTAGATGAAAATGAGAGTTTCCCAAAGGCGCAGACACAGTAAGATAGAAAAGTTGGAAGATCCATTTTAGGAATATAACAAAGACTAGTAGATAAAGATTAAATGGGGATTCAGCAGACCTGAGTGAGTCAATATTTACTCCCTGACTGACACAGAGGCCACGTCAGTTTACTACTAGTGCCTTAGTTTTCCCATCTGTCACTTAAGGATAACAGAAGTTGTCCAGTCACCAAATAAGGTTTTTCTAAGGATAAACAGAAATTTTTGAATTCCTCTGAGGAAAGATGTTCTCTAAATCTAGTATGTGCTTCCCTTTTTATTAACCATAGCCACAAGTAATTGAAATAATAAAATTCAGAGCAGGTCACCTGTAATTTGAAAACCTGTCCCCAAATGGGAATTAAACCCTCAGTGCCTTTGCAAAATTGAGAGTGAAGTTAAACATGGGACAGTCCTGGGGAGGTGAATAGCTCTATTGATTTCTGGTCTGTAAATAAAAGAAAACTCAGTAGCAGCAGTCATGAAATTTCCAGTGTGGCAGTCACAGTGCAAGTGATTAAGAGCCCTGTCTTTCACCTTAAGCATTGCAATTCAACCCTGTGAGGTTTAACACCTCACCTCAAGACTCAGTCATGTCTCAAGTGACTGTGAATTGACATCACAAACACACCTCCAAATTTAACAAAGAAGGTAGAGAAGACAAGGAAAGAAATGCCTTCATGCCTAGAGAAACTTTTCAGGTGAGACTGAAGACTAAGGCAAATTTGAGAGGGAAAACACACACACACACACACACACACACACACACACACACACACACACACACACATACACACGAATAAATTAACCCAGAAACACTTCTGTAACTAGAGATCAGCCTGCCACAGAAAGGCCCAACAGTGGCCAGATAAAACCCTATCATCTTTTACCTTAATGAACTCTGTACTACAAGCCTTTTATGACAAATTTTGTGCTCCAGCAGTAACTTCAAAATTGTATGAGCCTTGCAGCACCATTTAAAGCTGTATATGTTCATGTCATGCCCCTGTGACAAGTTCTCTCAGTTCTCATCTGGGTCACTAAATGGAGATCCCATGATAGGGAAAACTGACATGCCATTCATCTTGCTTTACATGAGTGCTTCTTCTGTCAAGAGGACCACATAACAATGTTAGTTTTATATACTCTTAAGAAATGCATCTTTGGATTGGTCAAGAAGGAGTAGCTCAGCTGTGAGACAAGGAAGCCATGCAGACGATTAGGAGATTTAGACAATGTTCTTTTTCTCTACCTCTCAGTCCATCCTCAAAACAACAGCCCCAAATAATTACAATAAATTTAAAATCTCTCAAGCTTTTGTGTACCATTTTTTTCAAGGAAAGATTAATTACCCTTCCAGTCTTGAAAAGGGGGAAAAAAATCTAGCATATAAAACAGAAATTATTCAAGAATGGACTGGAAAGACAAGCTCTTTGTGTTGTTAATTAAATTTTATTAACATTTTACTTCATTTTCTTCCTCACAGAAAAGAAACAACTTTTGCCAGTTGTTTAAATAGGACAGATTTTCCTGAGCTCTACCAGTTTTTACTTCTAGTAGTTTATTTTATTTTAGAGTATTTTTAAACTGAGGTTTATTTTTTTACTTGAGGTGCCTCATAGGCATAGAAACTTGATATTCTAACTTAAAATTTGGGGGTGAAAATCTGACTTCATTTCCCCCTTTAGGAAAAAAAAACTGGTTCTCTCCAGTCCTTGAATTCTCTCTCCTCGTTCCCAACAAACATTATGTTGCTCTAAGTAATGTCTAAATGATGTGCAAGTCAAATTAAGGGTGGCATTTGTCATCTATACAAGTAAAGCAACTCATGCACATAATTGAAAAAAAGCACGCCATCATCACAACGTCTTTTATTCCTGCTTTGTCACCAAGGAGCACAAGGAAAGAAGTGTGAAAATACTTACATCCTTATGAAGTCTGAAACTAATAAACACAGTATAACCCGGGTCTGTTCAACTGGAAATGCTTATTAAAGATGAGCTTAGAAAGGATTGTAAAGTCACTGGTCTCAAAGACCAATATAAGGAATATTAATTGAAAAGGATAGAAGAATGGTAAGCTCTATTTTACCATTTAAAAAGCAATGCTGTATACAAAGGGTAAGGTTTTGAATTTTCAAGGCTTTGAAACACTTCCTTAGAGATGTATCTTCTCTTTCACCACCACTGTGAGATTTACTTCCACTTGCAATATGATATAATTCTTTCTGACCTCTTGCCCACAATACTTCTGGTATCTGGACAGGAAACTTCTTGGATTCTATCCCCTTTATAGGAAAGAATAAGCTATACTTAGCCTTGACTGATATAAACCATAAGAAACAATTCTCTATTTCCTAACATTAATATACCAAAGAGGGACTCTACCCTTCACCTGAATCTCTGAACACTGCAAAATCCCAAAATTCAATTTCATAACATGGCTTTCTGATACCTGTTTAGTTTAGATTAAATGTAGGTTAAAGTGTAATTGTTCTTTAATCTTATCACAGGTCTGCACAAATAGTATGGCTAGGGGCTGGACATGAAATAGAAAACATCAAATTGTTCTAAACTTGTTCATATCCAACCTGGATAGTTGAGATTCCCCAGTGGCTTCTAATGCCCATCCTGCATCTCTGGAAAGAAGCTGTATCTCCTATTGAACTCCCAATGAACTCCTCTAGAGTGATGCTCATTTATCCTTTTGTGTTTCCTGTTTGTCACGGTAATGGTGAAATAACAGCATCATGTAAACAAAGCAAGACAAAAAAAGCTGCTGCATAGCTGTTACACTTAGTGGCATTATATATTTACCATGGGTGTTTTAAAGTCAGATTTGTAACATTCTCAAGCAAATCCCCTTTTCATGAGTTTTCCATTAAATTATAAGATTAATTTTCTATTTTTCTATGATTGTGGGAGTTTTTTTTTAATGAGTTTTACTTTGGTCTTTCCTTTGAAAGAAAATTGAAAACCATTAGAGAATCTTCAGCTTTCTTTGCCTTTTTCTGTGGTTCTTCATCTTCAGATCCTAATTTTTTGACTCAGTCTATCCTCTTTTAAGGACATCTTATATTTCTACTGACTCTGATTCATTTACAATGCTTGGTTCAGTTCTATTTGGTCTTAGAAGTATTATGTGGAGTCAAAAATACTATTTTCTGTGTAATTTCCATAATGTCTTGTTAGTAACAGGACCCAGAAGAGCATTATGGTTTTGTCCTACGGACAAATATTTCTTTTATACTCCTCTGAATAAAGAGATAACCTTAGGAAAAGATTTGATGACCTTATTCACATTGAGATATGAATGACTTGAAGGGTTATTCTTCTTGGGGTATTTGTATTGTAGTACTGATTCAGCCAAAGGACTTAATACACAGTAGTAGAATTTTAAAAGAGAACATCTTGGTATACAATAGTCCCTGAATCCCCCCTAGAATTATTTGATAGAAGATTACCTTTTCTAATGATTCCTAAGACTGACTTTTCTTACATTCCTTTAACCTAACTATACTGAAAGACAATTAATTTCTTGAAAATAGCATACTTTGGCCATAACTACAAAAAAGATGATAAATCCAACATACAAAATTTAGAATATTGGTCTTTTCACAATACCTCCTTAAGAAGGTAGTAACAGAATCTGTAAGGTTCTATACTATAAGAGGTTTAATACTATTAGAATATAACAAATACTTATTTGGCATCTATTTAGATGTTGTTTCATAGTCCTGGAAATAGTGGTTGATTACCTAGATACTAAAGAGACATGTATTACATACCAGAATAAAAGACTAGATTATGAGCCAGCAATTCTAGTCTAAGCTCTGTCACAATTTAGCTGTGTAAATTTGGGAAAATCAATTAACTTCTCTGAGACTGTTTCCTAATTTACAAAACGGAGAAAAAAATCTTTCATTATTTAGTTTGTAAGGTTATTGACATGATCGGATATAACATGTAAAATCTCTTTGAAAATTATGTTACCCAAATGTAATTTTTTTTGAAATTCCCTGAAAGGCGGTACAAGTCTATGTTTATATTTTCTCTCTAAGCTCCTAGGATTTGCATATAACAGACTCTAATACATGTTTGATCAATAGTAATGGAATTACTATAGTTTATCTTCACTACATTTAAAAAGAAATCACCTATTGTTTCTACTTCTTGTAACTTTAATGGTGCTGATTATCAAGTATTCAAGTATTAAAACTATCCAGTCTTCCTATTTCTTCAATCCCCTAATACTGAAACATTAGCTATTTTTCTGCTCATTAGCACTTTATTAGACAGTAAAGGAAGAGTCCGATGAAACGGAAAGGGATGAAATGTAGTCATTCGTTATTAGTTAACTGCTTACATAAAAGGGTTTGGTATGTTAAAAAGTCAAAGCTAGTAAAAGAAATGTATGTTGGCAGTTATCTATTTATCTAGGATATCTTTGTATCTCATTAGCACCTATAACAGAGATTTGTCTTCTCTTGTCTGGGGGATTTAGATAATAGTCACTCTTTATATTCTGCATCTATCTGACACGCAGGATTCACTTAATTAGTAGTAAATAGCACAAATAATTTTTTTAAGGGAAACTTTCTCATTTCCTTTGTTTCTGAAATATTGGCATTATCCTACTAAAGCAAGGCTTTCTATTTTGTTCCTTAGCATGATCTTATAGAGAGGAAGGGAAGGAGCTTTTCAGAGGCTGGCAACACAGAAGACTCACATATGCTTCCATAGCTATTGTCATGATTCTCTTTCTTTTCTCTAAAATGGCAGCAAACAAGCTGTGAACACAACAGATTCTCAGAATGTGGGAACCTACCCAGTGGCCCCCATTGTCCTTTCTGTTATACTATAAATGCAGCAAAAAAAAAAGATAGAGCAGACAGTTGGCTGTAGATCTTGTTGCCAAAAGTAATAAATAAAATGTTTAAGCATATGTCTTTTTGCAAATGGAATTGTCTTGATGCGTCATGAAAATGACTATTAATTTAATAAAATAGCTAACGTTTGGGTAAAAAAGCAGTTGAATGTTAAGTTGTATATCATCTTATTGCATGACCTTAGCTTTTTAAAAATGAAGTCTTGGAAAATATATGAGGAAAATAACTAGCCATTGATTCCTAATCCTTGTCATGTTCAATCTTTAGTTTGCTTTTTCATTCTCTCCTCTGAAGATCAAGACCACTTAACTAATTTAAATATGAGTTGGGAAAGTGGTGGGGCTCCCTTAAGTGTCATATTAAAATAGTAATGCCTTCCTTTTCTTCTCCACTTTTTATGTATCAATACTCTGATGCAACCATTCCCTTATGTAAAGTGTATGAGGTTAGAATTCTTAGTTGGGGGCTATAACTTTGAAAAAAATATAATACTATTTAACAGTTTCAACATAAGTGGTTTACTTTGCAATCCTATGTATTTTATGTATTTTTCAGAAAAGCAGTCCAAGGTTTCACTAGAATGTCAAAGGAGTATCATACACACACACACACACACACACACACACACACACACACACAGAGTAACTCCTACTGTAAGGAGTCTTGAGACCAGGAATAATTACTACAGTGATATGACTCTTTATTCTAGTCACCATAAATTTTCAATCTAATTCCATTATTTATCATGTTTAGTTCCAGTGACTTGTGTCCCAACTAGCCAAACTAGACATAGAATATAGATAAACATTTCTGATCTCTATACCAATGTTTAGATGAAAGCTTAGCACAGAAGTGAGAAGTTACTTATTCACAAGTTTTGAGCTTCACCTTATCTCTAGGGTTAGGGGTTAAAACCTAGGGTTACAGGTGATTATTAGGGAACTAAGAGAATATTTCCTTTGGAAATCAATTAAGCTGTCAACTAGTCTAACTAGTCATTCAATTCAAAGACTCATTCTACTGTACTTTCAAAGAATAACTACCTGTACTGGTAATTTAAATGGGAAGCTCTTTCCCATTCATTAATAGGTCCATGTGACCTGCCTGGGTCACATGAGAGTCTGAGTCACATGGAGCCTATGGTGGAAGGAGTTTGCTGGGTGGTTGGAATAGGAAGAGTGGAACTGTAAGAGGTGGAGCTAGAATAGAGCTGAAAGGAAATTGGTCAGAGTCTAGTCAGAGCTGGGAAGGATGCAGGAAGCAGGCAGCTGGCTAGCATGAGTGAGACAGATTTTGTTTAATGGAGTTGGTTTGTGGGAAGTCTAGCGGGGGGAAGGCTTGAGGATGGTGTTGCTCTCTGCATTGTTATTGTATATAGATTATGATGGATTTGGCTTTCTGGTGTCTGAATAAATGTTTTGGTTCCATCTTCCATGTGGAGAGTTTGGATATTCATGGCCAACAGCAGTGCTGGACTATTGCCTTGGTGCTATACCATCTGAACTTTAATTGAAAATTATCAATATGGTTCAATGGAGAAAGACTTGAGAAAATGAATCATATTTTAAGGACTTTCTATGTGCAAAGCACTGCAGATAGCAAAGAAAATTAAGATATCTCCTGCTCTCAAGAAGCTCACATTCTAATGGAAAAGAGAATACATATGGAGAGTTTTAGTTCCATGTTATATGAAAAGGTCTCACGGTCCTTAGTGTACAGCAGCAAGACAGATGGTAATACCTCATGTTTTCATGGAAGCATTGTTATTCCCAAGGCTCTTAAGTTCAAGGTGCTAGGCAATCTTTATAAGTGTCTGAAAGAAGATAGTGAGCAAAATTCCCAGCATATACAGCTTCCTATCTCTCTTTCAAGGTGCCTTGCTGCTCCAAGAGGCTGTCTTGCATTCCTTGTAATGTGGTGATTGGTTTACAGTTGGTGGGGATGGCTGACTTTTTGCCAATAAGATATGCATGCCTTAAAATTGCTTGTGAAGGCTAAGTTAGAAGCAAAATTGCTGGTTTACATCTCTTTGGAGTCAGAGGGTATGCATTTAAAGCTTAGCTCTGCCACTAATCACCACCTTACTGGGTTTCATATACCTCATCTATAAAATGATGACTGGAAATCCTTTGACTTTGGACATAGGTGATTCTTTGTTATATTGAGCCAAAATACACTTCCATGTAATTTCCATGTGGAAGTAGCTAACTGGCACAGTGGGTAAAGCACTAGAACTGGAATCAGAAAGTTCTGAGTTCCAGTCCAGTCTCAAACATTTACTAGCTGTATGACCATGGGCTAATCACTTAAGTCTTATTTGTCTCAGTTTCTCACATGTAAAATGGAGAAACATTGAAGAAGAAAAGAGCAAATTACTTCAGTATCTTTGCCAAGAAAGCCTGCAGGACAATATTATGGGGTCATGTAGAGTCAGATACCACTTAATGACATTTCCATCTGATATTCCTTTTTTTATAGAGAATCACAGAATTTTGGTGCTGAAATGGAGCTTGGGGGATAATTTATACCAACAGATATTGCCCCTCCCCCAAATAACCAATACTGCATAATCTATAAGTTATCATCTAGTACTTACTTAAATTTGCATAATCTATAAGTTATCATCTAGTACTTAATTAAATTTGTCTAATGATAGTGAACACACTCTCACATGAACTTCTATCACAGAAGGAGCTCAGGGGCCTTCAATTTTGAAACTGAGGAAACTCAGGCCCAGAAAGGTTTAGTGGATTATTCAAAGTGATATAGGTCGTAACTGTCAAAGCCAGAATTTGAATCCATGTCCTCTAATTTCAATCTTGGCAACTGTTAAAAAGCTTAAATATCATATGGATTATACTTTTGAATAGTTCCAATTGATAGAAAACGTTTTCTGATTTCAAATCTAAATTTGACTTTTTGCAATTTCTGCCCAGTGCTTCCAAGTCTGGGCCCAAGTAGTTAGGTGTTGCAGTGGATAGTGCTCTGAGTCTGAATGAAGAGCTAACTGTGTTCTAATCTTGTCTCAGACACTTATGGGCTTGTCACTCTCATCAGATCGCTTAATTTTTTCTGCCCAAGGTTCCTTAACTATAAAATATAAATAACAATTAAGCCCATATCTTAGAATTATAGAGAGCAACAAATAAAATATTTCTAAAGTACTCCACAATGCCTGGTCCACAGTAGATCCTAAATGCTTATTTTCCCCTCCCAATTCAACTTCCTTTTAATAGCATATGAGGACACTGAAGTGGTTTGCCATTTTCTTTCTCAGTGTTTCTCCATTTTACATATGAGAAACTGAGACAAATAGGATTTGCCCATGGTCATACAGTTAGTAAATGTTTGAGTCTGGATTAGAACTTTCCTCCATGTTAAACAACTAATTGTCTTGTTGTATAGACTACCTCTTTTATTTAATATTACCTTGAGCAAGCCACATTTTTTCCCCTCTCTGGGCTTAAGTTTTTTCATTTACAAAATGAGAAGAGTTGGACTCAAGTTCAAGGAACACTAATCTTCCCTTCAAGTCTCCTATAATCCTATGATCTTCAGTATTCCCTCTTCTGCCAGTTTAGTAATATAGCAAAAGAAGGAGAAGGAGAAGAAAAAAAAGAAATTAGTTTCAAGTAACATGACAAATATTTGCTAATGCCAGTTGTAATCACCACTTCCTTTTCTACCTTTCCAAGGTACAACAAACAAACGTTTTCAAGATCCATTCAAAAGAATACTTTAATTATTTGAATTTAGCTAATATGTTTCATCTTATCTATTCCAAGCTATCCTATATCATGTCAACCTTCCTCACATGACTTTTTGGTCCTTCAACATCCTAATCTATGATTTTCACTTGATTTGTCACCACTCCATTGAAAATATATCTTGCAGAATTTAACATAATTCAGGTCTAGTTTAGAATACAATTCGATGATCATTTTCTATGTCATTTAGAAATTCTTTGAGTTTCACATTGTCTTTTCAGGTTTTTCAAAAGCAGTATCAGACTACTGAGATTTGTATGTGTATGGACTATGAAAACCCCCAGATCATTTTTTTACTTTATATACAGTGAATTCATCCTTCATTAATGCAAGCGACTATTTTTAAAGCAGTTACTATGATTAGAGTTAGAAGATCTTAGTTCAAACTCCATTTTAATGTTTGCTACCAATATGACCTTGGGTAAGTCATTTAGCATCCAGATCGTCAATTACCTTTTTTCTTTTTTAACAATATGAGGGGATTAGACTACATATACTCTCTGAGTTCCCTTATATTTCTAAGCATAGGAGCTAATAATCCCCAAGTTTTGGCAACTATCACTTCTCTTATATCTTTGAATCTTTAAGAAGCTCTGACTTTTAAGATATTTTAATGCTGGTATTAGGGCAACTGCAAAGCTTAACCCAACATAATTAGAATCACTATTCTAGAGAAAATCACCAGAATATTTATCAGAGGGGAATATTTGGCTCAGTCGTGGGCATAGTAATCTGTCAAAATGATGTCAATATAACCAAAATATGTCATAGTAAATGTTTCCTTAAATACCTACAATTCCACAAAGAAAAATAACTTCTGTATCATATATAAAGTAAGCAAGGCTGAAATTAAAAACAATTCAAAGGTAAAGATATTGTAAATATATAAAAAATATCATTTGAGAACTAAAGCAATTGCAGTTCCAACTCAGCATTCTTTTTTGACCCAAATCAATTTATAAGTCAGATATGGTGAAATCAAGCAACGTTGGAAGCATGTGCTTCAGGACCTGCCAACTTCTACTTCCTACAGTACTGTCTCTATCTAAATTACTCTTGTTCCATAAAAGTAAACAGATATCCATTCTGTCCAGTTAAAAGAAGTAAAGCGGGGAGAGAGCTACTAAGAAAGGGATGGGTGGAGAGGGTGTCATGGAAGATGAAAGATGCGAGGGGTACCCCGTTTAGTTGTCCCAAACGGGGTCCTCGCGCCTAAAGCTAGGTTGCTCTCCTACTCACCAATCCCAGTCATGATGAGTCTTCGGGGCGCCACCGGCCTCCCAGTCCTCTGGGAGGAATAACCAGAC
>CM053771.1:465452636-465472968 GCA_028658325.1 Potorous gilbertii | reverse complement strand
CTCCCTCCCCCAACAGAAAGACTCTGCAGAATATTAGCTAGAACAAGTTGGAGAGGAACAAGACTCATGATGGAAAATGTTGTCCACATCCAGAAAAAGAACTGTGGAGTCTGCATACAGACTGAAGCATATTATTTCCTCTGTCTTTTTTTCATTTTTTTGTTTGTTTCTTTTTTGTGGTTTCTTCCATTGATTCTAATTCTTCTTTAGAACATGACTAATGTGAAAATAGGGTCAATATGAATAAATGTGCAGAGCCTATATGAAATTATACACTGTCTTGTGGTGGGGGAAGGGGAGAGGTGGGGAGAAAATTTAGAACTCAAAATGTTATGGAAGTGAATATTGAAAACTAAAAGTAAGTAGTTTTTAAAAATGGGCATTCAACAAAAGTGAGGCAATTCAGGCACAAATAATTGCAAGTTGCAAATAATTACCACCAACACTGCCACTACCTAAAGTGAACTGAGGTAAGCAGAATATTTTAATTGCCCTGCCACTTTTCAGTGCCCAACAACAGAAATATAGGAAATGTAAATAAGTGTAATTATCAAGAAAATACTTGAAACATGAGAATATAGGTCACATAAAATGGAAAATATCAAAAATTAATTTTAATAGAAAATGAGAGAATCTAAAAGCAAACTAATTGATATAATTAATAGTTTTATGAGGAGTAACACAGTAAAAAATAATGCCACACAAATGAATTACATTTTTAAATAGTGATACAAAATCCCAGAAGGAATAATAGAAAGGGAAATTTCATTCAAAGCATCTTCAAATTACACAAAATATTTGGAAGAAAATCTAATAAATTACAGTCAAGACATAAATACCATTGCAAAACACTTTTAAATGTGTCTGTGGTTAATGATTGGTCTAAAACAATATAAAATGATTAAATATCTAAATTTATTCAAAAATAGTACTATGCAAATCAGACCACAAGGGGCTATATTATTCAGTGAAAAAATTAATAACAAAATATATTTGAAAGAGCAAAATATATAGAATCTTAAAAAAATTAAAAAAACTAATAGCAAGAGAAAAGCACATTTTGGTCTCAAATTCCATTTGAAAGCAATAGTTGTCAAAATTGTCAGGTACTATTGCAAGTAAAAAAGTAAATCATTGAGAAAACTAAATAAGCAAGAATTGGAATCAATTTAACTTACTGATCCTATATTTGATAAACGCAAGGGAAGTGAAATCAACATTTTACAATATTACTACTATGGGCCAGGCACTATGGTAAAAGTTTTTAAAAACATTAAGTCATTTGATCTTTATAACATCCCTGCAAAGAAGGTACTCTTAATATCCTCATTTTATAGTGGCAAAATCTAAGTCAATCAGATGCTGAGTGATTTGCCCTGTGTCAGAGAGTTGGTAAGTGCTTTAGGTTGGATTTGAACTCAGAACTTCCAGACTCTAGGCTCAGCATTGCTTTCACTGTGTCAGTAGCTGCTTCATAAAAACAAAAACAGGACATAAACTAATTGAGGAATGACTTAACAAGAACTTTGGGGGTGGGGTAATTGGGTAGGAGTGGGGGTAGCAAGGGGGTAGTGTTTAAAATATCTCTACTTTTCATAAGTTAAGCTATGAGTTCAAGAAAGGAAGTGACTCCAGCTACTAGATAGCTTAGTATCAGATGCCTGTGAAGGGTCTTTGCTCTACTGAAGTCACTTCCTATGGTTTTTACCATCATCCTTTCTCCAACTACTTTTCCTCTAAGACTGTGCTAGAATTTTTTTTTTTGGAAAGATGTATGCATGACACACTTTTAAGTAAAATGTAGAATATTATCATTTTTCCCTTATTTCCCCCTTTTCAGTATAGACAGTAAAAACAATGAAGTCCTAGTTTGTCTCATTTGTCTATTTCCAACGTCCAAATGTTCATACTTAAAATTTAATAATGGGTTGCTGAGAACCTGTATGAACAATAAGTAAAATAATAGACATTTATTAGGAGACTGCTATGTATATTGTACTAAGTGCTGGGGATGCAAAAAAAAAAAAACAGTTCCTGCTCTCAAAGAGCTGATAATCTAATGGGAGAAAAAATGTAAAAGCAAATGCACACACATATGCATGTGTATATGTGTGCATATGTGTGTATGTATACATATGCATGTGCATATGTGTTATAGATAAAGATATAGATGATACAGATAGAGATAAATGGTAGATATAGATATAGATGCGTTTGTGGGGTTAATATGATAGGACCAGGCTCCAGCTAACATTTACCCAGATTTCTCCAAAAAAGATAAATTTAAAAAGTCCTCAATGTACCAGGAAAGTGTGCTCTCCAGTTTGGATACAAAGTAAAGTTCTCTTCTCTCTTTCTGGAAGAAATAAAAATCCCAGGGTTGTGAGTATCTTAGGCCCTCTCACACTTTGCCAGAAGGATTGTTACATAAATGTGGAAAAATAAATGTTATCAAATTAAAGTTCTCCTCTCTCTTCCTGGAAGAAATAAAAATCCCAGGGTTGTGAGTATCTTAGGCCCTCTCACACTTTGTCAGAAGGATTGTTACATAACTGTTGAAAAATAAATGCAATACTGAAAGGAAACTGGCATTGCCATTTTACAGTGGAGGAAATCAAGGCAGATAAAAGTTAAATTTGTCCAGGATGTCATAACTAATAAGTATAGAAAGTCAATTTAAATTTCATCCTGCTCCAAAGTCAGTTCTCCATACACCTCCCCAGCAAGCTGCCTTTCTTGGCAGGGAACTTAGAGCACATGTAGTCAAATTTGCTCCATTTTAAAGATGAAGCTGAGACCTACAGAAATAGTGACTCGTTCGATGTAAAAAATACATTAAGTATCAGACGTGGAATTTGAACATTGGCCTTACAAACACAAGATAATGGTTTAATTAAGTGGAAAATGAGGGTCACAGATGAAATTTCTCTAAGAAAAGTTTGAGAATATGGTGAAAGATAAAATGTTATTAAAAATGATAGAAAAAAATGTAAAATCCAATGAAACACAACTCTGCTTCTAATTCCAAGTGATACAGATGAGGAAAATGAGAGGAAAAAAAGAGCATCCTGAAATTACCACTCAGCTGTCCTCTGAAAAACAAAACATTTATTGCTTTGTAACCTGAATAATTTATTTTAAAATTCTAAACCTTAAATCTGAGTTATACCTTCTTATTCTAAATGTCAAATATAGTGTGAAGACTGAAATAAAACAAGACCTTCAAGGGAGAAGGATAAATCCCTCATACCAGGAGAAACCATTCTGTCATAAAAATGACCTTTGCCATGCTGATAGTGTTAGTCACTTTGCAAATTATAGGTCCTGAGTGGACAAGGATGACCTATTATTGCCACGACAAAAGGGCTACTAGAGCTACACTAAACAAGGGTAGGTGTTGCTCCAGTTAAATAGAAATACTGTAGCTTGGAGATCAGCACAGTTTTTGAACAAAGAACAAGATGAGACATGCTTTGAAAATACATGTCAGCTAATTTGAGTGAGAAATGGATTTTGCTATCTTGTGTTCTCATGAAAATGATCTTTCTCTTAATAGGTAGTTGTGATATAATTTTATATGTCTTTGGGTGATCACCTCACAAATTATAAATTTAATAAGGGCAAAGAATATGCCTTTTCAAAACTTTGTTTTTCGGTGATTAATTTGTTGAACAGAATGTTTAAATGGTATGATCTCATGCGAGCTATTATATTAGAAAAAATCCTGAAAAACCAAACAATTACTAACTAAAAGATATTACCTCATTGCTACCAGAAATTGTTAGAGGATGGCTCCTTTTAAAAAAAAATCAAAATTATTAAGTGGAAAAAAAAATACATTGAAATTTGTAGAGTACAGGAACTTCACTGGTCAAAACAGCGGCTACATTAAATAATAATATAATGTATAATTACATAATAGCAGAATAGCAGGCCCAACACTGTTTTGCAATTTTGTTGCCCATAAACAGTGCTGGATTATAGTTCTAGGGAGGAGAAAAGTGCTTGCGGTCAGTCACAAGGGACCAAGAGTCAGAGCAAGGGTCCTAGTTACAGTTTCAGGGCCAAGAGGATTGTTTGTACTTGTGACTTCAGGGGAGCAGGGCCCTTTTCTGGATAAAGACTAGAGAATAGATCAGGAAAGCAGTGATCACATCTTTTGTTTTTGAAGCACTGAAAACTTGTGGATCTCCATAATTACCTCGGAAAATAAAAATAAGAAAAAGCCGGAAGCTGAAGCCTGTGCTTCACCACTAACAGGCTGGTAGAAGTTAACTATAACATAAAGTTTAAAGTCAAGAAATAGGCTAAAACATGACAACACAAAGTAAAAGAACTGTAGGGGAGACCAAGATGAAAATTCAGAAGACAACGGTATGAAAACTGAAACAACCAAAGACTCAAAGAAAAAATGCTTAGTCTAAGCAACAAATTCCTTGAAAATCAGAACGGACCAAATAGAATCCAATAACAGTATGAGATGACAAGAAATATTAAAATAAATTCAGGAGACTAAAAAAATTAAAGGAAATGTAGGAAAATCACAAAGCAAAAACAACTGAACTAGAAAACAGACTGAAGGGAAATATGTGCACACACATATATACACATGTGTATGCATATGTGAATATGTACACATTGCATAGACATGTGTACATAATGTGCATATATGTGTGTCTATATCATGTGTGTACATTTACACATGTATGTATGTGTGTATATGCATCATTGACTACCTGAGAACCATAACCGAAAAAACAACCTTACTGTCATATTTCAAGAAATCTTAGAAAGAGGTTCTTTTCTCCAGCAACACTATTCACGTGGCCTTTCCTCTTCAATTATTGAAAGGAAAAGAATAATGGGAGGACATTACCTACAACACCAATAATGGAATGGCTCTTTCCAGTAGCTCACATCTATACTATGCTTTCAGATTTGCTAAGCACTTTACGTGTTATATCAGGTGCTTGACTAAGAGTGAATGAAATGTCTTAGAATAAGAATGTGATTTTGATGTTTTATTCCATATGGCTACTGCAACAAAGTCTTTCTACACACAAATCTGTAAACTAAAAGTCCTATTTTGGCCTCTTGGTCAAGGAAATTACTTGAATAAGAAACTGTAATATTTATTTATGTCTCTCAAGAGACCATTTCTAAATTTCCATATAGCTCTCTTGTCTCACATCAGTAAGAGTTTCTAGTAGTGGAAAAATATTGCATGAGAATATTCTAACCAAAGGTGATTCTACCCATTTCTCTTCAGGTATAAATCTCATACTCCTAAATGATCCCCTTCCATATTAGCTCAATCCATAAACTGCAAACTAGACACAGGAATATGCCTTTAAAGAAAGAGAGGGCAGTTCATCCTTCTTATTTTCAGTCACTGGCTCCTTACACTTAACTGTCCAAGAAGACACTAGAGAATGAAACATTTCTTTTTCTTAAAACAAAATAAACAAAAATAATTGAATATGTGATGTGCTTTGAAATGAAGCTTCTACATTGAATAGTGTTTTCATGTCTGTCCTTTTGACGTGGCTGATGAAATGCAAATTCCCTAAATGAAGTATAATTCTCTATTTTTTGTTGTCATTGATGTAATACTGTTTCCTCTGTGCTTATTGGAAGAATTTGCAAACAAATAAAATTTACTTTGTGATCTAATAATCTAAATAACCCAAAAATGAGATATTTTTAAAAAGGAAAATAGTAATAGTTGAAGAATTGTCTTCAATCACAATTTACCAAAGTGGTCAATTGCCTCCAGTATGAACCAAATTGCACAATTAGTGTGTTATCCTATTAAATATGACATTGCATTGTAAGTACAAAATGCATTATAAATGCACACAAAACTAAATACAATCATTTACATTTTCCATGAGTGCATTGTTTATCCTATTCCTGTTTATTGTGCTTTGCCCTTGTGCATATCTACTTTTATCAGAGAAATATATCAATTTCAAGTACACCCCTCACCATTGCATCCTCTACCTTGAGTAGTCAGTCAGTCAATATTTATTAAACAGCAATTGTGCTATGCCCAGAATGAAGCAGTGGGGCAAAAGACAAAAGGCAGTTTCTCTTCTCAAGAAGCTGACAGGCTAATGGGCAAAATAACATGAAAGCAACTTTATTAATGAATATTGTTTTTTTTTTAAATGATAATGGATTAAGGAATTACTAATGTTTATAAAACATGCTATAGTATCCCTAAAAATATGATTACTTAGATTATTAAAATAGGGGTTAATTTAAACTCTTTTTCTAGTAGTTTAAAAATTGTGAAAATGAAGACAATTGAGTAAAAGCAGGGACTTGCTTGAGGTCTCCCCCAAACCCTTTGAAATACCTGTAAAAAAAATCTCTAAACAAACTCTGAAGCTGTAGAATCAACAGAATAATGGAGTGAAGCAAATCTCTAGCCCAAGACAGCTTGGAAGACTGATAGGAAGCATCTATCATGCCAGATTGGCAGGGGAACACAAGTCCAGAGTGGGTCATGCTAGCTCAGATTGGGCCTGAGCAAGCCCTGGAGGACTGAATCACTGGCAGCTGTGGCAGTTTTCAGATTTCTCAACTGCAAAACGCCAAGGACGATTTGGAAGATCAGTGAAAAAAGTCCTTTGGACATGTGTGAGAGAGTAGTGCAGTCAGACCCCAGTCCCAGGTCAGAGGAGGGGGCAAAGAAGACCTCAGTGGTCTCAGCAGCACAAGTGGCTGCTGTTTCTGGAGTTCTAGGCCCACAGATCAGACCAGGATAGCAGGGATCTCATTGCTGTTAGTGAGGTAGGATTCTCTTGCTTTGCCCTGCTTGAATCTGGGTTGCAGTCCTAGGTGGTGGTCCTAGGGTGAGGAGTGCTGGCATGGTGGGATTTATAGCATCAGTGGAGAGGGAATCCTCACAGTTCCAAGGCAGAATAGAGAGCTTGAAGTCACTAGCAGAACAGAGCACAGAGCAGGAAAAGAGTAAGCACCTTTCCTTTGATCATACAACCTTGGAAGAGTTGAAAATTTGCAAGGCCCTAGAACTCTTTCTGAAAATAGTTGCATAAAACCACTGAAATTTGAGACAGTACACCCCTCCCCAGCACTGGGAAGCAGATAACTACCCTGACAAAGAATCCAAAAGTCAAGTAATTGGCTGGGGAAATGAGAAAACATGGGGAAAAATCAGACTATCAACAATTGTGAAAACTATCCCAGGAAGTTGCTGCCAGAAATGATTGTTGTTAAATAAATGAAAAGAATTGTAATATCATTCATGGGTAAACCTATAAGATCCCTTAGAGATCTTATAATCCTACTCCTTCATTGTGAACTTTGAGAACCTGAAGCCCAGAAAGAAAATGTCCCACTTAAGACTACACAGCTTGTAAATGATAGAGCCAGGAGCAGACTCCAGGCTTAAGCTATTACAGGTATAAAGTATACCTGTTACTTACCAAAATAACATATTTCCAAGTATTCACAAGATGCTCAATCTGAATTTAGTCTGCTCTATAGTTTCTTTCTTCAAAGTTTTGCATTTTCATTGACGTAGGTATTCCCCCATGAAAATAAATCTAACCTTCTACATTTAGCTAAAATAATATCATCTGGTATAGATAGCCAACTTCCACATGATTATGTCTTCAAAATTTAATTGGTCTATTTCTTGAACCACAGTTTTATAGACCACAATGTAGTCCATGCTTGAATATTCTCATCTTCGGTTGCACCGGATAGAAATTTTGAAAATCGAGGGTTCAATTTACAAGAAACCTAAAGGTAGGATTTTAATTGGTGACTTGGGTGTATTTTAGTTTCACAATCAACCAGGTATTGCATCTTGTTCCATTTCATATGGGAAGTCTTTCCTGGTTCTCATAGTTACTAGTTCTCTCTCCTTCAATTATCTTGTATAAATTTATCTGTATTGTATGCTTTCCCCTTCTTCCAAAAGAGATTGTAAGTTCCATGAGGGGAAGATCTGTTTTTCATTTTGTCTTTGTAATTTCAGTACCTGGGATAATGTCACATATTTTGTGTGTGACAAATGTTTGTTGGAGTGTTCTGAAATGGAAGTATCAGTTGACATGGGCTACCTTCCCTTCAAATGAAAAATACAAACACACACATATGTGTGTAGATGTATATATACACATGTAAATGTATGCATTGTGCATATATATACATATATACACACATGTATATACATGTGTGTATACTCTCACACATGTAAATATATAAATATATATATATATATACATACATATACTTTCTCTCTCTCCTATGTGTTCTATATATTCTTGATCTGCCACTGTAATCATCTCTCTATCTCTCTAAAATATATGATATCTTTGGTATATCTAGCACAACATGGCTGACTTGACTTTGAAAATATGTGTTTGCTTTTAAATTTAAAATTTCAAATTATGCCATCAGCAAATGATTTGAGTTTTAAGTGATTGCCAAATTGAAGGATTTTTAATAATAACAACATAACAAATAAAACTGTGATTTAACTTCATCATTACTGAAATGGCTAGATTTGTGAGCAAGAAAGATTTCAGTTCCCTTTAGTGGTATTAGGTGATGAGCTGTCTTCCTTAATTTAATAATATTATTCTTCACTATCTGTTAATAATCTTCCTTAAGGTATTTCAAAAATTTTAAATTGGGGAATGAATATAGCATTGCAAGAATGATAAGATGATCATGATTTTAGTAGAAAAGCTCACTGTATTAACTTCTGAATGAATAACCCTCAACTGATGTATCTGATAGATTACTTGGAAAAGAGACTAATCCACTTGGAGAACAAGAGACCTTTACATGGATGTCACTGTAGAATTCTGCCACTGACATTCAGATTCATACCAATCCCTTGGGAACTGTGCTATTATACTATGATGTTTTACAACTAACTTTTCACGTTTTGGCAGGTGACATGTCACATGAAGTACTACCAGTGCCAATGACTGGGGACAAATATTACAAAATTTACTGAGGACAAATACAAATATTACTTATTTGGAGTGGGATTATAATTTAATGATACTAAAAGTAGCATTTACCCTCAAGATAAACGACTATAGAAAATTAGTTCTGTATTCTAGTATTTTTGGTCTTTCAAATCCAGTGTCCTCACAGGATTAAGCATATTTGAATTTTATGAATTATTGAATTAGACATTAAGGGAGAGAAGTTCATAAATTTGAATACTTTGAATGAAGGCAAATCCAAAGGTAAAGTTCTTGAAAGATAGGTGGAAGGATTAATAAACTTGAGAAAAACATTGAGTCCAATTGATATAAAGATCAAGACTGAGAAAGTCCATGAAAGCAGGATAAATCTGGTTTTTTGAAGGGTTTAAGCCAAGTGAGATGAAGAACTATGAAATTGAATTTTGAGAGTGAAATGATCAACTAATACTTAACTACTCACATATTTTGATTATTGAAGTGTGTATCACCCAGGCAATATTTCCATCACCCATCACCAAGGAAGACTATGAATATGCTAGCATAGTTCTGAATTTCTAAGGATAACAGACTCTCCATATAAAAGGCAGAAGAAAAACACTTATTCAGACACCAGAAAGCCAAATCCCCAAACCAGAAAGCCAAATCTGTCATCGTAACCAAGAAGTCGATTCACATTATTACTGCAGGGGACAAAGTCTTTCCTTAGCCTCCCCCTGTCCCTTTCCTGGGGCCTTCACAGAAAGAAAGAAAAGCAAGATTGGCTGTGCCTGCTTTCTATGTCCTCTCTCCTCTGCTTCTAACTGCTCTCACCAACTTCTTTCCAGTTCTGCTCCACCCTTCCTGTTTCACCTGTTCAGCAAGTTCCTCCCACCACCTGTGACTTAGGCTTCCAGGTTATTTAAGCAGGTTGCATGGACCTATTAATGTATGAGAAAGATCTTACTATTTAAATTATCATTTTTACAAAATGTCTAAATTATACCAGGGGAGGTATATGATCACGTCTTCCTAGTCAAAAGACTGCTGAAGTTAGAACTGGAGAAGATTCAACTCATTCCTTCATTTTAGAGATGGACAAACAGTTCTAGAGAGGTTAGATACCTTTCTTGAAATTATAAAGGTAACAACTGTCAGAGATGTTCAGGTTTTTGGACTTTCTCATGTGAAAAAGTAGGTTTACAACCTTTATCTCTGAGAATATCTTGAATTTGTACTTTAGCTTGTTGTACTGGAATTTCTCTAATTTTGAGTGTTGTTATATATATATGAAATAACATCAGCCTCACAGTGGAAACTCTAACATGAATCCCTGATGTGGACCCCACATTTACTCTCTGAGAATGTATAATAGGCAAGGGCAAAGCAATATGACTCAATATGTCAATAAAAAATAATTTTCTAAATACTTGCCAGGAGCCATGCAAGGTGAATTTTGATTTTATAAATGGGGGTTAGTAGAGAAGTTACTATTCCTATAGCATTTCAAAATGGAATATTTAACGTACAAAAAAGTCTGATTCTTTTAACTGCATGTAGAGAGTATATCACAATGATGTGAATGTTGTCTTAACAAAGGCAGACTCAGAAAAAAATCTGAACATAATGTAGATAACCTCAGCATATTATATGAAATTTCATATAAGATATTGCATTGTGATATGTAGTAAGTCAGATACACTAAAATCCATTTATTCAAATATCTAATGTAAGCACTCAATTCTGGACATATAGAGATTTAGGAACAGAAAAGTAGACTTGGGTGTCCTGGATCAAAGCTAAAGCAAATAAGGATGCAGTTAGAGATAAGAAAAGAACAGAATTATGTGAAAAATCAGGTAGAGATAATAACTAACATAACTGGTGATTGTGCTTTGAAGATAAGGAGCAGACTACCTTGAAGAATTTCTTTAGACAAAAGGTCTTTACAATTTGAACACTCTGTCCAAAGCAGAAGTACAATCAATTGAAGAGGGGACTGATTCAATGCATTTAGGAAGAGAAAGGAATTGGGACTTTTTTTTATATCTATATATATCACCATTTACCCTTCAAAATCTAGAAAGTAGGTGTCCTAGCTAATTCTTTCTTTTAACTTGCTTTTGAGAAAGAATCAGTTCCCTCTTCAACTGATTCTACATCTGCTTCCATAGTTAAGCTGATCCAAAATCTGATTTTTTTTTATCGTCTTGATGGGTTCAGGAAGAGAACATATGTGACAAGCATTTTAGAAAAATGTCTTTGTGAAATTGCAACCTAGTGACAAAGAAAAAATGAAAAAAAAGTTCCAATTAGAATAACTTCTTAGTTCCCCGCTGATTTTTGAGCTTTTCATATAGGATATGAACTAATAGCTCCAGGAAAAGGGATCCAAAGATAACTTGTTAATTGTAAAGTGAATGGACCATAGCAGTCCAATCCATCCATTTTAGCTACTCTAATGTGAATAATATCAGTCTAATGGAAAGAGTCAATTAATTAGGACAAAGTGATTGGCATAGGTTGTGAAGTTGGCTGAAGTCAATAGACTAACTAGTTTGGTTCATGTGCCATGTATGACCATGACCAAAATTCATTCCACTTTTCTTTCTATTTCTTACTTTAAATTTCAAATTAAAGATTAAAAAGGTAATTAATCTGATAAAATGGAATTGATGTAATACATTTACATTATCTGACCTCATCGAAAAACATTCCTCTAGTTTGTAGTACATAGATATATGCAAAACAAAAAAGGAAAATCAAAGCAATTTTATGAGAAAAGATAGGTTTAAATTTCTTTTTGCTCAAAATGCTCATAAATGAAATATTTTTGTTTTCTTTATTGCTTTTTCAGCTCATTTCCAGTATTTCACAATTCACTTTTTATATATGAAAAATAGCTGTATCTTAATCTTCACAAATTTAGTTATCCTGTAACATTGTCAGTCTACTTTAACAGACTCTTTAGTATTTCTGAATGACAGTCCAGGTACAAGGTTCCTTCTTGAAGAGTGGGTTACAAGCCAGTTTTATGGTCTGGGGCAGTGTTTTCCAATCAATATGTAGACTTCACAGGTATATTGAATCAAGAAGGACTTTCCCATCTATACATTGATGATCCATATTGATCCATACTAATTCTCATTATCTTCAAAGTTATTATTCTTAAAAAGAATTCCTTTCAGTTCTTTTTCAAGTGGATGGTGCAGTGTTGGACTATACTTCATTCAATAGAACAGAAGCAACTTACTATTTAAGGTAGCGTTTAATTACAACTTGTAAATGTGTGGATTTTGGAGAAATTTTCTAGCTCACTACAAATGAATTGTGTATGAAAAATTATATGAATTTCAATTGAAAATGTAGTTCATCGAAGGGTCCCTAAAGATTCAGATGCATAGTCATTATTGAAAAGGAAAGAGTCATTGGAAATCAGCAGTTTCTCTAAGGTGACATAGTACATGATTCAAGAGATGTGTGAAGAGGGTAGGATGAAAGGGGTAAGAAGCAGGGCGAGAGAGGCACTGAGAGGTAGAAACACACACACACACACACACACACACAGATCAATGATGTAGATGTGAACCAATGTAACTGTGAAAGAGATGACATTACCTATGGCTCAGCCCAAAGGAAAGGAAGAGTAGAAGTCTTGCATTAGTTTTTCTTTTGTTTTGCTTCAGAAATTCCAATCTAGGCAGGTTAAGGATAATTCAGTTCATTACCTTTACTCCTCCTTCAGGCTTCTCTTGAGAGGTGGTAGAAAAATTACATCTTCTGCACTTCAATGTCTGCCAATATTTAAAAGTGGTTTCCTGTAATAATGAAAAAGATATCCCATCTCACCAATCACGTCCCATCATTTCATCCTTAATAGACATTGGTATATCTGGGGATTGCATTTTATATCTCCCTTTCCAAATACCTATACGGTAATGCATATTAACAGATACTTGCTATGCCATGAAGATCCAGTTGTGCTAGTCCTGCCTAAATACAGGCATTGTCCAACGTTAAGTGATAACTCATTTGGGAAGCCATTGTGTTTATTGTTATCTTTTTTAAATTCCAGTTTTATTCCCTGTAAATTGAGATGATTTGACTAGATGTCTGCTAAGATCTATTGCAACTCTTGGATTCTATGATTCTTGTAAGAATAATTTTAATACAGTAGACTTTTTAAGTGAACTGTATCTCTATCTCAAAAACATTTAGTGATGTATTATATTTTTTTGGTCCCAAGTAATTTTCCCCCAGCCTGTCTCTGTATGGTGGCAAATCAACAGAACAACAATCAAGCAGATGGTTGTGTGGGTAGTTAATGGCATTAGTAGCCCTGCTGCTGTGCTAGCCCCAGGAGTCCTGATATCAGTTTAATTCCCCAGGCTTTTTCCTAGCACACATTTTATTTTTCTATCTGTAGGTGTTGGTCTTTCAAGCTCATAGTGTCTATGAAGATAGAAGCAATAAGGTATTTTGACCTTTAATAAATTCGATGAGAATCTAAGAAAAGTTAATAAGGTTTCCAATACTCTAAGGTAGATAGAAAAGAGACACATGGGAATGGCAAGACATGGGTTATTGAGACAGTCAATAGAGGACATAGCTGAAAGGTGAGAGGCACATAGTATTCATATTCCCTCCATTAGCCAAAATTGTGAGTATTTCAATATACAAGAGAAAAAAAGACTGATTGCTTAAGGGGATGAAATAGACTGGTTGTTTAATTCAGTGCTAATCAACTAATTTATATAAAAACCAGTTTTATTTATCTAAATTACAATAGCTTAACATTGAACAAATATGTAAACGTGAATATGGTTTAGGTATTCTTGATTCACACAGGCAATGGAACTGAATATTGCTTGTCATTTGGTATCTTTAAATGTTCTATAATCAGGCATATATGTATACATTTCAGTGATTCACATCATATTCCCTCCATATTCTCCATGCTGAGTAACTCTGATCTATAGCCTCCCATAAATTCTCCATGATGCTACCTCTCAATGACCATGGAGGCTTTCCTCTGCTTCTCTTGATATTGGTTGGATACTAAGGGAACACATAAATTGTCCTTTATTATCCTTTGCTTTCTAGATGTGGGCAATCTCCCTTCTTTTGGGGTCATGCATTTTTCTGATAACATCCTTTATGCTATTTCTTTGTACAACTCTTGCCTGATATTACAAGCTATTCATGCCCACCATGATTGTGTCTGTTACTTTCAGGTGACCCCAAGTTTAGTTTTTCAGAAACTGATGTTTCATAACTCAGAGTCATAGAACATTACAAGAAGAATATCTACATCCCATTTAAAAAAAATGACCTTTGATTTCATTGGTATAAGAAATTCCCAATAAGGAAATCCTCTCTGCCAATGTAGATCAGTGCTTACTCTGCAATATATAGCCTTAAAGTGTTATTGTGTTCACAGTGTTCCTCACATCGTAAGTGAAGTTTCTGATATTCTAATTAACATCTCTATTACACAGAGTACTAACTTTCATACTAGAATTTTAGTACTGAGAATCTCTTTCCATTGATAACATCATAGATTTAGAGCTAGAAGGAAACTTAGAGATTATCTATTCCAGTCCTCATATTTTTCAGATGAGAAAATAGATACATAGAGAAAGAAGGAACTTGCCCATGGAAAAACAGCTAGCAAGTGTCAGAACTAAGATTTAAAGCAAGTCGGCTGATTTCAAAGTCAGAGTGGTCTCCACTACATCATGATGCTTAAAAATCATTTAGTCCAGGGGATACCAAGCCATTATTTTGTGAGTCATGAGTAGACCTTCAAATTTATGCCTTTTGATCATTGGGCCAAGACATTTCTCCTTGTACAAATACATCAAATGAGACCCTAAAATCTAGAAACTAGGTTATTGCAACGGATCTGGTGAAAATGACAAATGTCAGCCCTAACATGGTATTTGCATGCAGGTCACCAGTTTTGATATTCTTACTCTCTCAGCATTGTCCACTCAGACAGCTAGGTTTCTTTCTTCAGGGATAGATCACACATATTGGTTGAGTCTTAACCTTAACTCAGACACTTACTAGTTAAGTGACACTGGATAAGTCATGTAACTTTAGTCAACCTAGATTGTGTCATCTAATAGGTGTAATAATTAGAGGACATACTTAGAATGCTTGGGAGAATCAAGAGGACCAATAAATGTAGAGCACTTTGAAAACCTTAAAGCGCTACATAGATGTTAGCTATAATTATTATTGAGCAATTATAGCATTTTCAATTTTTTTCAGAACTTATTTCCTATTCCTTGAATGACTGTAAATGTTCTTCTCTGGAGAGTTTCTTTTAATGGCCTCTATGTCAGTTACAAACCTTAATTTCTCCTCTCGGAAGCACATCAAATTCCCTAATAAAGCTTTTAAACAGATTACAATACAGTTCTAAAAATGCTGAAGTCATCAACCGTCATTTTGCTATTATCATAACCTTTCAGCTTATTGTTATTCTGCATTTATATACCACCTTTATCTCCCAAAGTGCTTTTTAATCTCCAAATGCCGACCATCTTTTAGCTAATGTGTGGATTCTGTAATTGGTAACGTAAAAATGCGGGAATAATTCATTCAGGAACTGTCTCTTCTCCTTGCTACTTAAATAACTGCTTTGCAGGATAGGCAAGATTCTTTCCCTCTGGAACAATGAGGCAACCCCATAGGATGAAAATCTGGCTTGCTGTCAGACTCTATCCTCTGTGATGTATTCACCTTTGTGCCCCTTCTCAGCAGCTGATCCCCCACTGAGATCCCTCCTTCCCCCAGCAGCTACAGCCGTTTCTGCTTCACTTCAGTTGGCTTCCCAAGGCTTGAAATAATAGAGTAAAATACAGGGTGTTCCAAAAGTCATAAACTATTAAAGCTTAAAACTGCACTATGACTTTTGGGACACCAAAAATCTTGTGAAGTCAAAGAGAACCACCAGTGACAATCAGTATGTGAATCTTAAAATAACCTAAATGTAAAATTAAATATTAAAGATATTGAATATCAGCAGAAAATTTTGACTACTGTATGGAAACTTCAAGATAGTAAATCGTGAATACTGTCAATATGTAGCTGCATTGACTTATTTTTATATGAAACTGCAGATGGCCTAGGGATAAATCCTTTTTAAGTCAATATTATAATTTAGAATTTATATAAAGAATAACTATCTATGAATCTGGAAGTTCTTATCAGTATCTGCAGTTTAGCATAGGTGCTGATTTGTTTGTATCTTTTTCTACTTACTGTAAATTCCATGTCTAGAATATGTCTAGAATTAAAATAAATGAAATGAGGTCACAGGGTATATTAGAAGAAAACTCTGGACTAGGAATCTGGGGGCCCGTCAGTAACTAGTCTAGTAAGCTTGGGCAAGTTGCTTACATATCTTCTGTAAACATCACTTATTTTTTTCTTCTGTAGAATAATGAGATGAGGTTAGGCAATCTTTCAAACCCCTAATTCCACCTCTAATATTAATTATATGGCTGAATGTGTCTCTAGCACTCAGTTCCTTCACCCTTATCCTCTGACATATAAACTTATTTTTCAGTTCTGAAAGTTTTTACCTAGAAAAAGTGGAAAATACCTATTCAATATACAACAGTTAATAAGGTTTCTAAAGTGATTAACATTCCATTTAACAAATGTACCTATGGACACAATGCCTGCAGTATAGTTTCATCCTATAAATAGTCATTGATTCAATCAGATGTTCTTCAACCTGCTGGGGTTTTTGTACCCAATATCACTCCATTAACTTTGCCTATTGTCATAATTTGGAAAGCAGGTCAGTTGATTTGCCAGGTGAGAAGAGCAACTGAAAGCCCTAAGGAGAAAACCACTCTTTCAGTCATTTTGAGGTGATTTAGTTCACATTAAATATAATATATATATATATATATATATATATATATATATATACATATATAGATGTATGTATATATACATATACACACATAAATGTGTGTATATGTGTATAAGTATGTTATATAATATTTGTATATTATGTGTAATGGGCAGAGAAGATTGCAGTGTAAAATCTGTGAATGTCAAAGGAGTTCAGTTCTAGAAATATGATGTTACTGAATATTTTTTATGTCTTTATGTTTTTATGTTTTAGGAAGCAACAAGAAGAAAAGGGTCAGATAGACAAGGTAGACAACCATTACCTTCTTGACCATCATTCCCTTCAATCTTGATGACAAAATCCCCAAAACCTGAGCCCAAGAACCTTAGGAAACACAGTACCCCCTAAATCATAAAACCTGCTTGAAGATCAACCCCCAATGCCTAAGGGAGAGACCTTTGAGGAAATGGGGCCAACCTTCCTTATCACCACCAGCAATAAATTTTAACAAGCAGCCATCAATGGGAAGATAAACACTAGAACCCTGAGAGTGGCAACACCATCCTCCCTGGACCATGGGAACTGCTTCCAATCCTGCCTTTCTGGTGAGCTTCTGGGCAAGCAACTACTGCATAGAAGAGGCCAGCCAACCCAGCCAAATGCCACAACACAGGGCATGCATCCCATTCTAGCAAGACACTGTGAAAGAGAACCTAGAGGCAGCATGTGCCAGATAAGTCAAAACACGACCACCACCTTGACTACTATCTTCCCTCAGACCCTATGAGAAACAACAAAGAACCTTGAACCTAAGGGCCCTATGAATAGCAATGCTTGAAGGTGAATGCCCAAGCCCATCATTCTATGAAGTAACCTCTGTGAATATGTTGCCTTACGGATGCTCCTGAATGTACTAACAGATACATCTGTTGAAGATCCAGAAAATAAAATTCTGGCCACTTAAGTCTTTGGTATTTTCAAATAATTCAATATTTAAAACTGACATGATTTTAGAATTGGTGTTTATTTTAGAAAAGAGGCATGCACCCAAAGGAATTTTGTCTTAGAACTGAAATCATCTGTATGTGTTGTCTACCCTATTAGAACATGAGCCCTTTGAGAACAAGCGATCTCTTCCATTTCTTTTTGTATCTCTAGATAATAGCATAATGCTTTGTATATATTGACCACTTCAAATACTTTATTCATTCATCCATTCATTTATTCATTCCTTCTTGGAGAATTCTACCTGAGTACAGAGAATACTGCAAGTTCAGAAGAATATGACATTGTTTCATTCACTAGATCATTCAAATCTGCATTCTTGCAAATATTTTCTGTGCCCTTCCTTTTCTTGATATGTCTATGGGACTCCAATAGATATGTGATTTTTCATCTCATCTCTACAATATCTTAGATGATCTATTGTTAAGGAAGATCCAAGTGTGTTTAACCAAAGAGTTGTTAAAAAAGTATATTGAGTAATTTCACATCTTTCCCCAAGGAAGGAAGGTATGCCTTACTAAAATAAATAAATAAATCTGTAGGTAGTTCATAAATTAGCACCATTAATTTTAGCAAACAGTACCATTCTGAGCTGGAACCAAGATTGTGGAGTAAAAGCAGGGACTTGATGAACTCTCCCCCAAATTCTTGTAAATTCCTGTTAAAAGTGATTCTAAACAAATTCTAGAGCTACAGAATCATAAAGTGACAGTGTGAAATAAATCTCCAGCCCAAGACAACCTGGAAGGTCAACAGGAAGGGTATATCACATAGGGCTGGGAACAGAGCCCAGATTTGCTTGGGCCAAACCAGAAAAGATGAGAGCAGAGCAGGCCTCAAGGGACTAAATCATTGGAAGTTGTGGCAGTTTCCAAACTTCTCAATCAACAAATGCCAAAGACAACATAAAAGGTCTTTGGGAAACTTCTGGCACACCTGGGGAAAAGAGAAGCATGGTCTGGCTAGAGTGGTAGGGGCGATGGCAGAGGCAGCAGCAGCAGTGGTAGTGGCAGCAGCAGTAGTGGTGACAGCTGCTTCAGGAAGTCTGGGGTCACAGATGGTGAGGGATAAAGCAACTGATATGAAATCCCTGAAGCCTGCTACAGTATATCCACCTCCACCCAGATTCCCACTGAAAGCAGAGTCCTACCTCGACAAAGAATTAAAAAGTCAAATATTTGAGTGGAAAGATGAGGAAGCAGTGCCAAAAACTTCAGACTATAAAATCTAACTTTAGTGAAACATAAAATCAAAACATGCAATCAGAAGAACACAACAAAGTCAAAGTTCCTACATCCAAATCCTCCAAGAAAAATATGAATTGGACACAAGCCACAGAAGAGCTCAAAAAGGATTTTGAAAATCAAGTAAGAGAAGTAGAGGAAAAATTGTGAAAAGAAATGAGAGTGGGGGGCAGAGCCAAGATGGCGGAGTAGAAAGACTCACCTATGCTAGCTCCGAACCCACAGCCCATGGATTTCCTCTAAAACGAACTCCCGACAAATTCTGGAATGGAGGAAGCTGCGCAGCAACACAGTGAAGGAGATTTCCATTCCAGAGAGCCCTGAAAAGCCAATCCCAAAGGTCCATCGCCCCCCGGATGGGAGCGGAGCTCTCCCCTGCCCTGGCCGCGTGGTACTGAGAGGAGCAAGCAGATCCAAGCAGGCTTCAGGGGTGGAATCTCAAGTGGCCGCGAAGGTCCCTCCACCCACAGACACACAGGTCAGTGAGAGAGACGGGCTGAGAGGGGAGCAGAGTGTCTCCAGAATTCGGACTCCCTTGGGAGGCAGCGGCAGAGGCAGCAGTGGCCAGAGGCTCCCGGAGCAGGCAGGAACTCAGCAGCAGCTCCATTACAGAAGGTCTCTGCATAAACCCCCTGAGGGAACTGAGTCTGGGAGGCAGCCCTGCCCAACCTGAGCACCAGAAATAAAGCTCCCATTGAAGAGCAGCCAGGCCTGCCTCCTAAAACCCTGAGGCTGGGGAGCAGCATTTGAATCTCAGACCCCAAGCACTAGCTGGGCGAATCTAGGCCAAGAGTGGAGAGGACTCTCAGAAGTCAAGTAACTGTCTGGGAAAATGCCCAGAAAAGGGAAAAAAAATAAGACCATAGAAGGTTATTTTCTTGAAAAAATGATTCCAACCTTCATCTCTGACAAGGAAGAACAATGCTTACCATCAGGTAAAGACATAGGAGTGCAGGCCTCTGTATCCCAAACATCTGAAATATGTACCCCATGGGCTCACGGCATGGAAGAGCTCAAAAAGGATTTTGAAAATCAAGTTAGGCAGGTGGAGGGAAAACTGGGAAATGAGAGAGATGCAAAAAAAGCATGAAAAACGGGTCAATACTTAATAAAGGAGACCCAAAAAATGCTGAAGAAAATAACACCTTGAAAAATAGGCTAACTCAATTGGCAAAAGAGTTTCAAAAAGCCAATGAGGAGAAGAATGTTTTCAAAAGAAGAATTAGCCAAGTGGAAAAAAGAGGTGCAAAAGC
>CM053771.1:465424926-465452136 GCA_028658325.1 Potorous gilbertii | reverse complement strand
GAGGGCAGATTGGTGATATGGGTAATTCGAATGTCCAGTGTATTGGGGAGGGGGGAGGGAACAAATGGGGCGAAAATTTTGGAACCCAAAATCTTGTGAAAATGAATATAAAAAGTTAAATAAATTTATTTTAAAAAAAAGGGAAATTTCAATTAATATCAATTATGCCTCTTCCAAAAGCTAGTACTTACTAGATCTTTACTTATTAGTCAAATATTTTTGGCTACATGATACATTTTATTGGCCAACTGAATTTTAGATATGCTTACTGAGGTCCCATCACGTACATGGGGAAATTATTTGATAGTTTTACCAAGTGTAATTAAGATGGTAATAAGTAAACTCAGTTCCCTTTCACTATCACAAATGAGCAACAAATGCATCAAATACAAAAAAGAGGGAAAAGTAAAAAAACTCTTACAAGGAAAATAATTTTGCAAAAAAAGAGAAATGTCTACTGAAAAACTGAACAAGCAAACAAATTTTTAAAGAGCTTTAATACAATGGATAACTACTGTAACTCAACAAAAAGAGAAGACACAAGAAGAAACAGAGATTATAGGAACAGGTCTTCCAACAATGAAAGTGCATCCTTCACAACATTGTTCAAATGGCAAATGAGATTAAGAAAAAAAAGAAAATGTCTTCTGTAAAAGACGAAATCAAAATTAAAGGCGGGAAAACAATAAAAACTCTATAGTTTTAAACAACTGATGAAAAATCTTAGTAAAACTGAGTTCTCTGAGAATGCTTCAGGTGAAAGCTGAATTGGATAAAACAAAACTAAACAATATTTTATTTTTTAAAATGTGTTCAACTTTTACTAGGGAATATTTATTTTCAATATATACAGTAACAAAAGTACAAATATCCCCCGGAACATCTCAGAAGTATACTCTTTCCCCTATACTACCTTGATTTCTTGGCTCTGACAGTACAGTTTCTATATAGCATTGATTATGTTAAGTTTATATTCATACAAATCACAATTGTCAGAGGAGTCCTTTTTTCAGCTACAGCTGAGCTGGATCTCCAAAGTCGTATATGAAGGTCACTCCTTACCCCTCTGAGTATTGACGCTAAACTAGAGGCAAAATTGTGATGCAGAGAAAACAGAATGCTAGGATGCCCTTAAAGCTTTCTCCCAACCTTTTGAACTTCACAAGGTCAGAATCTTAAATCCTTTCACCTAAAAAGTAAAGCAATAGAGACAATGGATCAAGACCAGTTTAGCAGGATCACATGTTGACCTTATAGTATTACAATACATTACATTTTACAGCATAATAAGTTGCTAGATGTTGTCAGCAAAATCAAACCAAGAGAGAGTCCTTGAAGAAGAATATAGGTGACATTTTAAAAAGAACACCAAAAAATATTTACTACCTATTCACATGAAGATAACAAAGCAAGAGAAAAGAACTCATTGAAACAATTTGAAAATTATGAATCTTCCAGAAAATAAAAGAAGGAAATAGCAGATTTTCAATACCATAAAGCAGGAAATCATGCTCACAAATTCTTAGAATTATTGAACACAAAAGATACAGTAGTACAGATTAATAGTATCCATAGAACCCAGAAGCATGGCATTCCCGAACTATATGTCCCTAAAGCATAATCCAAAATCTTTAAAACTTCAATGAGTCATTTATAAGCCATGAGAAAGAAGCAAAACCAAAAAAATGCCATTTATTTGTATCTATCAATCTGAGAAGTGAAAGGAGAGATGTGAATGTCATGTGCCACAAAGCAGAGGAAATTTGATTTCATCAAACGGCAAAGTTATGCACATTTTCTTCCATGGAGGCAACTATAAGCAAAAAATTCCTGCCTTCTTGCAAAAACCACAACAAACCTTACTGATCAGGTAACATACAAACAAAGCATGATATGCAAACAATCTTGAAAAGGTATTTTAAAAAAAGACAAAATGAGGAATGAGTAAGTGGTTACTCATTATGTTTATTTACTTAATGAGTAGAATAGGTGAAAAAATAATGGCAAACATTGAAATGGAAAAGAGTCCATTTCAATGAGAAGAAAAAGAAGTAGACAACATTGGGGACTGGGCTATGAAGGGGATGGTAAATAAGAGTGTGATAATTGAGCTTGGAGTTCAGAGGACCTTGGATCAAGGATAAAAGTTAAAAGGCTAAGGCTATTGTAATAATCTAAGCAAGAAGAGGTGAAGTCCTGAACTAGGGAGATACATCTGTTTTGGATACATTGAATTTAAGATGTTATTGGGACATCCAGATAGTAATAGATATCATATATTTGGAAAATAAATGGATTTTACAATAGTATAGGTGAGAAGTGATGAAGATGTCAATTAGAGTGTTGTTATTATGAATGGGAAAGAGAATGTAAGCGATGTTACAGAGGGATACTTGAGTTCTCTCCTCTACCTTTTAAAATCCGTAGGTTTCTTCAATGTTCAGCTCAAGAATCAGTTCCTATGATTCCTTTTCTGATTCCATTTTGCATTTTCCCTTATATGTATATATCTATATCAACTATACTTATGCATAGATGTATACATGTGTATGCACATATATGGAGGGGGAGAGAGTGAGAGAGAGAGAGAGAGAGAGAGAGAGAGAGAGAGAGATGCATATGGGAGGGAATGGAGAATGAGATCAGAAAAGAAATTATAGAAAATGACCCTTGAGTTGAATTTTGAAGGAAACTAAGGATTTAAAAAGGCAGAGGGGAGGAGTCAATTCTCCCGTACTAGTTGTATGTACGTATACATATATACAAAGCCACTTCAGGGCAAAAGCTGTTTCATTTTTTATTTTTGTGTCTTCAACATCTAGCACAATCCCTTGTGTATAGTAATTGTGTATTAAATCCATGTTGATTGGTTGATTCACATAGCAGCAGATTGACTATAAGAAGTACATGAAAATTAAGTGTCAAAGACGACCACTTTAGTTACACATGTGAAACTTTAAAAACCAAAAATTAAATTAATTTTAATTAGACCAATAAGAAACAATTAAAGTAATGGGGTTAAAATATTACTAATTCAGTCCTCAAAGACAAGACATATTTTCTAACCTAAGGTCCCCATTTTTTTAAACATTTAAAGATGGATGCACAACTACTGAACCTTAATTATTCTTTGAATCTTTGTATCTGTGAATCTTCATGTTTACAAATGATTTTCAGCTGAGTGAAGTGGCTCTTTTTAAAGTTTCATTGACAAAACTGTAATTATTAAATGATATCCCTAGTCCTGAAAATTATGACAGTTACTTTAATTTGAACACAAAACTGATCAATTTAATACATTTTAATGCATTTTTCTTAACAAAAGTCATTGAGTTAACTTGGTTTGCATGGATAATGTGAATCTGCTGGGATTCAACGTAAACTGTCCTTTTACATGCCTCTGTAGAACCTCTAGCAAGCTACAGAACTAGGAAATATTCCCAGTAAGCTATAAAAGACCAAGATATCATAAATCAAATAAATTGTTTAGCTTCATGAGTTGCCTAGCAAGGAGTTTCAAAATCCATACTTAGTTCCCTAAACCTGGAAATACAGTTAGCAGTAGGGGCCAGCAAGTAAACAGAACATAACAGATTATATATTTTTGTAGAGGTTGTTAGCTCAGACGCCAAAGAAATGTCCTTCCAAATTTTGGAATGTTTGATTTAAATTTGGTACTCACTGGCCTCTATTCAGTGTGTTTCCAAATCCCAAGTGCTTTATTATAGAGGATTCTGGGGACTTGAATGTATCTGGCTAAGCATGCTCCGTTATGATCTTCAGAATGTAACATGTTGAAATATTTCCCTTTCTGGGGATGTTTCATCCCCAGTTGACACATAGGTTTGCCACATGCTATTCTCTCTAGGGAAGATGACAGAGTCTTGAAATAATGCTAATGCACTTCTCTCTTCAGAGACTTGAATAGAAAAATATGATAAATCCAAGGTTTTGTGTAATTTTTAGAAATGATATATTCCCTGACTCTAGGGAATATATTCAGTAAAAAGTAATGTATTCTTTTGAAAAATGCACTACTGCTACATAATATTTGGTCAACTAGTCTCTGTTTTTTGTTATTTTTTTCCAATCTTGACACTGTCTATTCTTACCCAACTAATCTCATATTCTCTGTTTTCTTTACTTAATTAATATGCTAAATGAAAGCAGATCTAAAATCAATCTGTATAATAACAGGCTAGACACCTTCACTTCACACATTGTTATTTATCATTAAACGTTGCTTCACAATACTGTGTCTCAGCTAATTCAAATCCAGTTTTCAAGGGCATCAAAAACAACAACAAAGATGAACTTTTGGACATGGTGTTCCAAATATTTTAATACAATCAAGACATACTATAACTACTCTCTACCATTTATTTTCTAATTTGATAATTCTTAGGGAAAAAACGAATAACTTTTAAACAGGTCTTAATTCTTAAGTAGGTACTCTTAGCATTTAAGAGAAGTTTTTTCTAAGATCGATTTACAGGGACCCACCAAGTTGCATCAGAAGAAAATGTCCTCAGACGATTGCTCAAACAGTTCCTTTAGTAACAAAATACTGAACAGAAATAACTTTCTTCAGGAATCAGTTCTCATCTTTGATAAGTGTTATATTCTCATGCTTTGACATAGTAACATGACAAAGAGGGTACCATCAAATCTTGATTATGCAACATGATAAGGAAAGATTTAGAACATATCACCTAAAATCAGGGAAAACTACAAATGCAAATTATATCACAAAATATGCAGATTATGAAGCATATGTTAAGCTTTTCTTTTTGTCACTCTGAATAATCAAGGGTTCCCTACATCTCTTTTTTAAAGGAAAAAGAAAAGGGACTGTGAGCCGTGTGCTTTGTTTTCTACTGGACATATCTATTATATTTCTGTGTGTGAGATTTAGAAGTTATGGCTAGTAGTCCCATTCTGGTTTCTTCCTCCTTTCATTGTCTTTGTTTTTCACCTCTGTCAGGTTCCCTTTACCTTTCTGATAATCATTGTTTCTCCTTCACTCATACCCAGATATTCCCGCAGTCATTATATTCTAACCAAGGCATTTAAAATGTTCTGTCCAACTAAAGTGAATCATTTCAATACTGTAATTCTTAGAGAAATTCTTTTGACACTACCAGCTGTACTGCATTTCACACTATGAAATATGATTCATATCCCTCTAGTCCATCACTGAAACCATCTGCAAAGTTGTGAGGATGGGGACAGGGATTAGGGTTTGGGCTGTCTGATACTGCTGGAAACTGCCAAATGTTAAGTATGGGTGTCCCCTAAATTGATTCCAGTTAACCCCTAAATAATGATATACTCTCGACAACACACACACACACACACACACACACACACACATACACACAGAATAATGTATCTCCAAAATGAAATATAAGGCTTCCAGAGACACTAATGACGTACCTTTGTTTTGGGCCACTGTCAGAAGACTGGAGCTCAGGTAGCATATGTGTAGTTCGTATTAGGTGAAGGTGCAAGTAAAATCACTGCAAGGGTCAAGATGATATCAATCTTGTCCAGGAATAAAACCATGAGGCAACTCTCCAGAAGGGGTTCAGCTCAGTATTCCTACATGAGAAGAATTTGTCTGAGATTGGGAAAAAATAAATATCAAGGGAACTGGACAAACTTTTATGGCCCTTAGAAATCATGATATCATGGAGATATGCAAGAACTTAATGTTAATATTAATTATGTGTTCCCACCAGTGAGATGTGCCCATGGACCTGTTGCTCTAATACCTAAAGCATTTGTAGTAATAACAGCTAATGATTTTAAGAAAAGTACTTTCATTGTATCTAGGTACACACACATACATACATATACCTGTTTGCACATACAGGGCATGCAAACATACTATTTACCCAATATTCTTAACTTTTTTGTGTCATATATCCCTTTGGTAATTTGATGAAAGCTATAGAACCTTTCTCAGAATTATGTTTTTAAATATATAAAATAAAATGTATAGGATTATAAGAGAAACCAATAATATTAGCACATAGTTATTAAAATATTAAATTCACAGACCTCAGATTAAGTTTATACATATATATATGCATATATGTGTATATGCATATATACTCATCTATTTCTTAATTGCTGGAAAAGTTTACTAATTTATTACTTAGTATTGTCTATTAATTAAGCAATGAGATACCTTTTGTGATACATCCCAGGTCTTAAACTAACATCTTTAAATTTGGAAAAGTGTGACAAAGGTAGTCACCACCACTTAGAACAGAATACCCTAATTACAAGGTCAGTTTATTTGGAAGACTTTAATAAATCTCTTGAAAATTGGATCAGACCCATCAAAGGGTTCTCAAACCTAAGAACAGAAAATGATGTTAGCAAATGTTATAGATGTTATTGGAAGAATAATAATTTTAAATTAATGTGTCCAAAATTATTTAGTTTTCCCCAAGCTTCAAAAAAGTACAGAGCACATTTAGTGTTTCTAACACTTTGCATTTAAGTCTCTGCGGGGAAAAAGACAACTCTTTCAGCAAGAAGGTCTTTTGGTCTTTATAAGGAATTCAAGTTGAGGAATCTTCCTCTACCAGTGAAAATCACTAATTATTCGACAATTTAGAGAGATGCCTAAGTCATTGAGGAATCAAGTAAGTTACCCAGGATCACATAAACAGTGTGTGTAAGAGGGGGAATATGAACGCAGGTCTAAGCTTCGCTTCCTGTCATCTATACCATGTTGCTTCTCCATTATTATGATGAAAGCTAACTGTAATAAAGTTGAGACAAATTATTATTTAAATTAAAATATTATATTCCTTCAAACATTTATATTTACTCTCAGTATTAGTTGCTGTTTGTCGAACTTTATAAAACTTCAAGGATATTCAAAATATTTCTAAAACTTGGAAAATTTAACAGGTTAAGTGACTTGGCATAGCAATTATGTCTCTTTTTTCAAATTAATATTTTAATAAATATGAAAAGATTTAACATACATTCAAGTCTTTATAGTAATATATGTACATGTAAAATTACATATGCATGTGTATATATACATACACACATTTACATACACATATTTACAAGGAGCTCATCAAAATGTTTAAGGACAAAACCCATTCTCCAATGGATAAATGGTCAAAGGATAAGAATAGCTAATTTACAAAAATATTCGTTACATATATTGAAAATAAACACACGTAATTCATGAACCTTATTAGTAGTCACAAAATGATTTAATTGTTCAAAACAACTGTGATTTTTTTCAAAATCGGTCTTTTCTCTTCTTATAATTTGAAAAGTCCTTTCATGCCTTAGCAAATGGTCTTCATGAGTTGCTATACTTAAGTATATCGAAAGAGAAGGTGCCTATTACTCAGGAAAAAAACAATTCTTTTGAAAAAAGTATTTTGTAGTTGTCAGTAAGTTTGATAATTTTACTTGCTTATATATAATATATTAATTACAAAATATATCATCATACTCTATATTATTATATTTCACATGTAGTATCTGTATGAATATGTGCACATGTGCTAAAATGCCATGAGTTTCTATGTGTCTTTCTCACTTAACTTAGTTTTACCTCCAAAGAAAAACAAAAATCCATCATTAGGCTGTATTCAAAATCTTCTCCAATTTGGTAGGTCCTGTATTACTCCACAATAGTTTTAAGGAACTTAAGGTCATGTGAAATTATTATAGTTGGACCTTAATGATGGTAATCGAAGAAACATAAAGTGAAAACTGTGAATTAGCTCTATGGTTTCTTAAATTGATATGAATGATTTATTTTTTAAATAAGCCTGATTCTTCCCTAGTGTCTCACAAGACATGATGATTTCATATAAAGCTTTGAAATCTGTCTGGAGGAGAGTCCTGATTGTGTTGTAGTGAAAAGATCTCAATTTTGAAACCAGAAGATCTGGGTCCAATTCTTGATGCTGTTACTTATAAGCTATTTAGTTTCTTCAAACTTGAGCAAGGAACTTAATATTCATGAATGCCTGTTTGTTCATCTGTGTGTATGTGTGTGTGTGTGTGTGTGTGTGTGTCTGTATAGATAAGTTGCTTTGTTCCTGTGTAATTTGAACTTGCAATTCCATACTTGTGGGAAATTTCTGATGAGAAAATTGTATTGATGTTGATCAATAATTACTTAAAAATGTATAATTTTAGAGAGTAGCCAAAGGCACAGAGAGGTTAAATGATGTCCTCTTCATTATATAGACCATATCAACCAGAGACAGAATTTGAACCTAGGTTTCCTAGACTTAAGGCCAAACTTCAACAGAGCTCTATTTTTTTTTTAATTTGCAAAGTGTGCACATTCATACTTACCCTGAAGTAGATTGCTTTATAAAACTTTAACGGATGATGTAAATGAAAAATTATTACCCTTTCCTCAAGCTATCCTGGACCATATGGTGTGTGTGTGTGTGTGTGTGTGTGTCTAGAGTATGTGAGAGGAAAGCATTTGCCCAGATACAAGCTTTAGATTTTGTCATTCTCATAGGAAAGGAAATGTGGTGGAACAAGCTTCACTGTTCTATTCAGGCTAACACTATTGGAGTACATGAAAGCTTTTTTTCAACCTCTCAGTGGGTAACTTTTTACTAGAAACCTTCTCCAATGCTTCTTAATTCTACTACCTTTCCTCAGGTAATTATTTTCCTGTAATCATATATATAACTTGCTTTACATGTATTTGTTTGCATGTTGTCTCCATGAGATTGCAAATTCCTTGAGCTTTGGGGCTGCCTTTTTAATCCTTAGTGTTTAGCAATGTCTCAGGCACATTGTAAGTACTTACCAAATATTTATTTATTGACTAATTGCTAGTATCTTTTAAAGTTCAATGAGGAAGATCAAAAGTATATGAGATTATAAAAAATGTGATGTACTATTTTTTTAGTAAATCGTGAGAAACAAATATGTTTATTAGTTATTTGAGCATAAGGCCAATAAAGAGAACTTGTTTTATATTCATATAATGCTGCCTATCCAAGCATCTCAGATCACTTCACAACTAATCTGCAAGTGCACACTGTTATCTTCAAGAGACAATTGGGAGAATTATGTACAAAATGCATAAGTGACTCCACATTTGCTACATGAAACATCATGAATGTGGTTCTTTTCAAATGAGTGTCACAGTGGCATGGAAAGTTTTTCCTTTGTTGATTATTTAATTTCTTTATTCCATTGAAATTCATTTCAGCTGGTTTTGGTTTCTTGGTAAGTACTTTTGACAACAATAAAGGAAATTAAAATGATTAAAGTGAAAACATTCTCTACATAGGCTTGTAATTCAAATCTGCCTTACTCCGTTTGATTTATATATTTGTTCATTGTGCAGAAATATGCTTAGGCTTAAATGGATTATTCATGCCCCAAATTCCATGCTCATATTGATGATTGGCTATGGTTAATGCTTTAATTTCTATTGTGCTTCTCAAAACTGTTTTAGCTTAGCATGTGAGGTGAAACAATACTCTATATAGATTTTAGAGTTGCACATTCTTAATTTTAGGAACTGTGAGGCTGGTTTCTAAATGAAAGAATAGCCAAATACATCATTTATCTGATTGATGGAGTTGGTTTTCACAGGTCACATTAAAGTTTAACTTCTAAGAACAAAGAGCCAATGATATGAGAAGACAAGAGATTTTTTTTTCTGTTGTCTGGACCTCGAAAATAATGAGTTAGGAATCTTCTTCCTCCATACCTGTTGTGAAATTCTAAGCGCTAACTTACATCGATGATCTTTGCTTCTTAAATCAGTTTCACCTTTTTCTGCTGGAGTGCTTTTTTATTTTTCTCATCTTCTTTCCATTTTTCCTGAATCTCTAGAGCTGCCTTTCTCTAAAATGCTCTAAAAGAATACAGAGAATTTTTATATTTTAACTATCTTTCAAATAACATTTAAAAATCAGTAGAGGTGTATATAGGTAAACATATTGTAGGAATTCTGTATTGTTATGCATAAAAATAATATTTCTTTGGCTAACACTAGATTTACTTTCCACTAGTAATACCAAAAGTAAGTTTACTTCAGGAAGAAGTGTATATATATATATACATATATATATATATATATATGCATGCATGTTTATGTACATACTAATATATTCATGTGTACATACATGTATGTTTATACATATGTATGAATGTGTATGACAAGTCTCAAGAGGCTTTGAGCTAAAAAACTAAATGTCAACACTGAATTGCCCTGTTTAAATTACAGCTGTGCAAATAATACTCTAAATCTAAATCCTCATTCATTCTAGTATATTTCATATTAACCACTACCTCACCAACAAAATCATAACAAAAAATGTGTTTGTGTGGCCCACTCATAACATCCCCATATATGTGTATATGTACATATAGTTATGCATATATATATGCATATATTGCGCATGTAAATATATTCATATACATATGCCTACATACATAAAGCTAAACAAAAGTAGAGCAGTTGACATTTTAATTTTTTTTTGCAATGTTAATCAGAATGATTGCAACTTTGCAAAGGTAACATCTGATCATCTTTTCTGATGGTTGGATTTGTGACAACAACAAAAGTGTAGTGTAATGGATGATAGCTATTTCTGTTAGGCCACAGATAGACTTGTGTGCACTAACTACATACTTGGGTTCACCAAGGCCCATTTCTTTTTAAGTTCATAATCATGCGAGCAACTTAATCCTGCCCAGGAAACATTGGGCCCTATTTTTAATGTAGATTAAGAGAAGCTTTTTGTTATGAAAATTTACATATCTTATTTTGCATTTTGTTTTTGTCTTTCTTCCACTTTTTCACTCCCACATCTTTGCTCTTTCTGAATTCTTGTCATACCTCAATTTTCAAGTTTGTTCTGTACTGTAGAATTAAATTTGTAAATTTAACCATAAAATTGTATTCTGTCTTCACCCTCTTTTATAATTTCCTCCATTTTTCCAAGACAATTTTGTTACTGAAAAAGTAATAAAAACTGGAAGAGAATAGAAGAAGGAAAAGTGATGCTCTGCATGGAAGAAAAAAGCTACTACTGCTCTTCAAGTCTTAGTGTAGCTCAGTTCATGCATGGAATTACATGATGTGGAAGAAGAGTTTTGTGATTAAAACGAAGGAGAAGGCATAGTAGCAACAAGGATTCACTGCAGCTAACACTGTGAACAAGAAAAGTAGATTTTCAGCTCTACAAGTCTCAACTCACCATTCCTTCCTTCCTTGGTTCTGCTGCCCTTTCAAATGTTCTTTCATATCCCTCCATCAACACCTGTGCTCAGAAAGGAACTGATAGGAAGTGTACGTACCCATGTGTAAATTTATGTTGATTAGGTACAGTACTGATTGAGAAGCTGGTGGGGAGACGTGCTAAAATGCAAACAAGGTGTGAAGAAAGGAAGGTTTTAGGAATGTTATCTTTTTTCTTTTTCAATAGAAGACAATGGAGACATCCCAGGACAAGTGTCTTTATCAGATATAAAGCCTACGTCCAAGTAATCACTCAGTAAGTTATTTATTTGCATTTTGTTTTATTTTAGTTAATAGAAATCCATTTTCTCTTTTTCCTACCTGGTTAGAAGAAGAAATGAATTCAAATAAATATGCATAGTCGAGCTATAAAATTCCTTCATTGGCCATGTTTAAGACAGAATGTTAAGGTGTATCCAAATTACTAAAATTCTCAGGTAATATCTTTGGATATCTCTCCTAAGGAAGATGTATTCTTTAAGATGGATCAAGTAAATTTATAAAGAACTTAGAGGGAATTTTAAGCAAAACTGTAGGAGGGAAAACAAGAAATTCGGAAGTTAGAGTTTAACCAGAATGACAGCACTGGGAGAACAATCTCTATGAAAATTTATCTTTATGAAAGTAAAACTAGAGATATAGAAAGGAAACTGAAAAGCCACAGCTGAAGAAATTAATTTCTGGTCATTTAAATAGGGAATATAATGCTCTTACACAGGTTCTCCTGGCCCATGTCTAGGGTTAAGCTGCCCAAGCTGATGAAGCAGACGGCAACCAGGACAGCAATTCCACCCTGACATGTAATCTAGATATACCTGAGGTCCAGAAAAAAAAAAGACCCATTTCACCCCATAGCTAAGGGAGTTGAAGACTCAGGTAAGTTTTGGATTACAGGTAGAAGTTAGTCTATGGCCTGAAGAGCCCTAACTGTAAAGGTGAGAAACAAAGAAAAAGGCTTAAGAACTAGAAGGGAGTTATGGAGAGCTAGAATGACACAACTCAAACTTTATGCTGGTACAGCACTTAATGACCAATGGGATGCTGTAAATAAAACTAATTCCAAATGATGGCTTTTAGCCCAGAATTACCCTATGTCATGAAGACATTGGTTTCATGACTTGATTTTGTTTTATGTGCTAGGCCAAGGTGGACAGGATAGAAATGGGTAGTTCATTGCCAGAGAAATTAAAATGGTGGAGAGGACATGAATAGCCTATGTCAAAGTTTTTTGTTTTTTTAAAAGGAAAGTCTTATTTTTACCTTTGGGCAAGAGAGGAGTAGTCCATCTGGGAAAACCTTCTGCTTTAGAGTTGTACTATGACTGTGGTAGACTTCTAATTATACCTACTTTACCTACGTATAAGTCAGGCACATTTAACAAAATGAACTGTTTTAACCAAAGTCCCTTTTTCTACAAGTCATGTTTCCTAAAAACCACTATGTTCTAATGTAGATAATAATAAAATAAAATAATAATTATTACATAGCACTTGAAGGTTTGCAAGATACTTTGCATTAATTATCTTATTTGAGTCTCACACCAACCCTAAGAAGAATGTTCTGTTACTATCCTCATTTTACAGGTGAGAAAAATCAAAACTGAAAGGTTAAAGGGCTTGCCATCAATGCAGAGCTAATAAGTACCTAAGTCAGAATTTGAACTTGAGTTTTCCTGATCTTGAGTCTAGCACTCTATCCACTATACCACAAAACAGCCTAAATAAAATAAAGAAAGGTTCCTGTTAATCAATGAGCATTTGTTAAGCACCAAAGTCAAGCCCAATGCTAATCACTGGAAATAAAAAGAATTACAGTGAAATTCCTTTTCTACAAGGACATACAGAGATAGCACATACATATACATATACCCATACACATATGTGTATATACATACATAAAAATGTATATGCATATATGCATGCATGTATGAACAAATATACAATTAAGACAGAAACTTTGTCTTCCTAGTATTTTGAACTTTCCATGTTGCCAAATTGGTTTAATTTGCTCAGTTGACAGGAGTATCCTCAAGGACAAATTGACTCTGCTCCCTCAATCTTTTTACTTGGTCCTTGATATCTGGACCTCTTCTATACTTGTCATATATATTTCTCAGCCTCACACTCCCTTTTCATTCTTTACTTTTCTCTCTATTGGGTTTCTACTGTAGTCTTTCTCTAAAGGATCTCTCACTCTCCCTCCTAACATCTACCTAATCACATTTCACATTTAGACCTGGCTTCAAAAATTTTGAATTCAAGTTTGGACTCTCCCATTAATTAGCTTTGTGATTTTGGGCAAATTGTTGTAATTCTGTGAACCTCAGTTTCTTCATTTGTAAAGTGGAAGTAATAATCCTGTACTGTGGGTGCTGTTGGAACGATTGGATGATAATGTGTCAAATACAAACATCTGGCCTTAGAACAGACAGGGTTATCTGGGTTTGAGACAGGTATCGATGAGGATACAGTCTTTATGGGACCAACAGACACTGGTTACATACTGCATGGAATCTGACTCTGGGAAGGTTAACAAGGGCAGAAGAATCCATAGTTCACAAATGGAAGTCATGTATTAGAGAATTCAATTATGAAAGAAGCAAGGAGACTAGAATGGCAGGTAAGAAGGGAGGTCAACAGAGTAAGTCTGGGACACAAGCCAGGAGGCAAAGAAAAAAAAAACACAACAGTAGACAGGCCAAGTACAAAGCCAATCAAACTGGGCAGGAGTAATTAGGAATGAAGACTCAAAAATGTTACTGCAATCAAGGAAACAGGCCAATTTAAGAGGGGAAGGAAGAGCTTAGCTTCCTCTAAAAGTCTGTCAGGACAATTTCTGCCCTGGGAATGTTGAGGCAAAGATAAGTCCACACCAGACAATTTTAGGTCAAGAAAACTAACAATTAGCAAAACTCAAGGCTTCCCTGAGGTGGTGCTACCTAAGCTGAACCTTTAAAAAAAGGATTCCATAAAGCAGATGAGGACAGAGTCTAATCTGAAGCGCAAGACATTCGTTGGACACAAAGAGGGGAGATCTCTCCCTTTCTCTCTCTTTTTCTCTCTCTCACACACATTATAGAATGTAGGATAGGTGAAAGAGAGTAAAATTAAAGGTTTCAGAAAGGAAGGTTAGAAACAGAAGCATCTAAATATGAGGCAGAGTCATTTTTATTTCATCCTATGAGTAATAGGCAACCAATCAGGTTTTTTGAGCAGACATTGACATGACCTGACCTGTGTTTTACAAAGACTCTTTTGGAAGCTATGTGGAAGATTCCTGGAGGGATAGTGAAAATCAAAATGGGAAGACCATTTAAGTGGTTATTAGAATGGATTAGGTGAGAGATAATGAGGACCTGAAATAGGAAAATAATGTAAATGGATGAAAGGAAATGGAGGAAAGAGATGTTGCAAAAGAAATTACAAGATTTGTCAGTTAGTTGCATGTAGAGACTTATGGGGAAGGAAAATTCAAGGACAGGTATAAGACTATGAAGCAAGATGACAAATGGTGGCAACTTCTGTAGAGATAGGAAGACTTAGAGAACATAAGAATTTAAGTGTGGAAATGATGATTTTTATTTTGCATGTGTGGAAAATAAGATACTTGTTCAAAATAAGTAGGTATATAGCAGGTGGTTAATGATGGGGGACAATTGACAACAATATCAGGATAGTTAGAGTAGAATAGATGAAATTTTGAGCAATAGACATAGTGGTAATAATTGAAAACATGGAAATCCTCAAGGACAAAAATTTTGAGAACACCAAGAAAAAAAGAACTATGACTAAGCTTTGAGGAGACATCAATGCATATTAGAAAAAGTATATTAAAGTATATTATATTTCACACGTGGGAGGATAACCAGGAGAAAGTAGCATCATAGAAGGCAAGAGAAGAAACAGTATCTAAGGAGAACAAATGGACAATTGTGTCAAAATCTACTTAAAGGTGAAGATGTAGGTACGAAATGTGGAAAGGGCATTGGATTTAACCATTAAGATAAACTGGAATCCCTGGGTAGGGCAATTTCTGTTGATTTTGGACAGAAGTCATTCCTTTGTGTTCATTTACATTCATTAAACAAACATTCATTAAGCCAGCTTATAACATTATAAGAATTAAATAGATAAATTGGAAATGAGTAAGTAGTTTGGTTGGTTGGGAGAAGAGTTATAGAAAAATAGCCTGAGGGGATGACATGCTCAAGTAACATTCTTCCACACTACACTCCCCTCATGTCTTTTTTTTTTTTAATTATAGGAGAGAGATAAGTATGTTTTTAAATCGTTGAGCAGGAGTAATTAGTTTAAGAAAGAATTGACAAAAGTAAAAGTTTTCAGAGGAGGTGGAAAGGGTTTAGATAGAAAAGAATGGAACAGTGGGCCTCAGCAAGGAGAAGCACCACTCTTTCTGAGACATCAGAGAAAAGAAAGAAGGTATGTTGTATTGACATTTTACAGTATTGAGAAAGAGCAAAGAAGTTCACTGTTGGTGGCCCTGATTTTCTCAGTAAAGTGGGAAGTAAAGCTTCTTGTCAACTGGATATTTATAAAGCACAGATATAAGACTATCACTCCCCTGTCCAAGAAGCTTCAGTAAACTCCCTTTTTTCTCTGAGATATAATAAAAACCCATCTTTTCAGCACTCTATATCTCCAGATTTCTTATGCACCATTCTCCTTTACATACTCTACATTCCAGCCAAACTAATTTGTTGTTAGCTCACACATGATATTCCATTTCCAATGTCCACTTCACTGACTGGATTTTGCTCCATGCCTTGAATGAACTCTCTCCTCACATCTTTCTCTAAGTTGAACTCAAGTTTTTCTTCCTAACTGGAGGCTCTTCTTTTGCCTAGTAGTTGTTCATACCCTACTAGCTCTCTCCAAACAGTGGGAAGAGATTTTCTAGATTATCCAATCAGATAACCTTATTTAATGGATAAAGATATTTAGGCCCAGGAAAGTCAAGTGATTTAACCAAGATTACAAAGCTTTGTGGAAACCAAGTGAGAATTAGATTCATCCTTGAAGTTTTGCGACTTCCAATCAAATTCACCTTAAAATAAATAAAATTATAAAGTAAAATTTGGTTAGCTGAGAATTCACACTTTTAAGATGTACCTTAGTTAGTTAGTGAGTTAGTTGATACTACCTTATTATTAGGCATTAAGCTCAAATAATACAGACACATTCCCTTCACTTGTGATGTTCTTTGGACTGTTACATGAAAAGAAAAACTGGAGTTTTCCAATATTTATTTGTTAGCACTTTAATGAAACTTGAATAACAGCGTCACACCCTCTAAGGAAACTGGAGTCTTGGAGAGGAAGATCCCTGTTAAGCTAAATGTTATTTACATTAAAGAATAGCTAGATCTTTCACAGGTTTTTAGTTGTGTTTGTGTCTGTGTCCGTGTGTGGCCATGCCTGTACATATGTACATGTTAGAACACTACAGTTTTTATGCATTTATCTACATAGTTGCCAATTACATTTCAATCTAGTTCAGGGCACATTTGAGCATGTTGAGAGTCATTTGTTGTTCATGGACTACATTTTTGACACGTCTGGTCTAGGTACACTTGGGTAGACTGAGAACTAGTTAAGTGACTGAGTATCCATTGAGTAGTAAGGAATGGTGAGGACTGAGGAGAAGAGCTGCCACTGACTGAGCATTCTAGGGGTGGTCCTTTGCCCTATTCTGTTTACTTGACTTTTAAACTCTTTTTCAATATTCTAGAGGGACACTGGATAATAAACCACATACAGACATATGAAGAAAATGGCATGTTGACTAAGTAATATTGCAATATTTCTTTAGGATTAATTGCCAACAAACATCTTGAAAAATCAATGGCAAATGGAGAATCACCTAAAGGAAATCTTTGTAGTGTTCCCATTGATTCCAGAAGTGACTTAGCAGCTTAAATCCAGGGTAGCATCCCCAGTAGGATGCTATACTACTCACTGTTGGTGGAGATAATAAAATTTCAAGTATGATTGTAAGAGAGAAACAAAAAAAATGGATTTCTAATGTACATTGAGCTTTTGATAAATGTCTACCTACTTTTCGACAAAACTTTCATTAAAACTGACATGCTTAAGTTACACAGAAGAAGTGTAAAATATAGCTGTGTATATGACTTTATTTCTGTGGTCTCTATAACTTTTTATATTTAGTTATATAGTTTTATATTTAATATTTTCTGTCAAGCTCCTATTAGATCTTGATTCTGTCAGCAGAATTGGTCATCACTCCCAGATCTGTGTCACTGGAAATGTGACAAGCGGACCACCCTTGCTTTGATTCAAGTAATTGATAAAGCATTAAACAAGATAGGGCAAAGGACAACCCCTGGAATGCTCTGTCAGTGGCAGCTCTCCTCCTCACCCCTCACCATTCCTTACTACTTAATGGGCGCAAGACTCAGTAACTTAACTAGTTCTCAGTCTACCCCAGTGTACTATCACCTAGACCAGAGGTGTCAAAAATGTAGTCCATGGACAACATGTACCTCTAATGTATCCTGAACTAGATTGAAATGTAATTGGCAACTATTTAGATAAATGCCCAATGTGTCCTGAACTAGACTGAAATGTAATTGGCAACTATTTAGATAAATACATAAATCAGCTGTAGCGTTCTAAGTCAATACATGGTCATCGGGATGCTTATGCGTCTTTTAGTGACTCCTATTGATATTTTTTTTATACCACTGACCAAGATCGCTATCTCAATTTTGTCCAGAAAGATGATGCTAGAGACTTTGTAAAAGTTCTCTCCATATTGCCTGATGAAATGGAATAATAGTAATAAGGCTGATTATAATACATATTTATATAATATTTTAAGGTACATAAAGTACTTTTTCATGATCACTTTAGAAATAGGTTGTATAAGTATTCTTCCCATATAATATATGAAATACCTAAGTCTCAGAGGTAGGTTATAATGATCCTTGATTGAAATAAGCATAAATTTAATAGGAATATATCCTACAAATGATGCCCAAAAAAATGAGCTTCATATATTCAAGACGGAGGAAGACATGGTGAAGGACTACTTCTCCTCCACCTTCCATCTTTGGAATAAAGATATTCATTAGCAACTACATCTAACAACTGTTGCCCCCAAAACCCTGACCCAGGTCAAATTCCTTGTCTTCATTCCTGGTGAGAATATTATCTGTGAATGTGTAGGGGAAACAGGGAAGGAGCGAATGAGAAAACGTGACCTAAAAGCCCAGACTTGTTCCATGTGTCATATGATACCCTGACTCCTTTTAACTGAGGGCAGATAGAAGAAAGGAAGGTTCATCTGTGATAATACATTTCCAGTGTTCTAGTCATAGCTGTCCCATCTGAAATAATGAGCAAAAAAATCCAGCTCCAGTTTGTTTCAAACTTAATTTGCTAATCTACATTCTTTTGTAGTCAGCTCTTTAAGTTTTTTCTTCCTTTATTAATGAATATTTAAAATGGAATAGTGTAATTTATTCACCTTCCAATGTCTTTACATCTAAGTCCTTCTCCTCACCAACCTCCCAATTTAGACTTTATTCTATGTTGTGCACTGGGCTGCATTATTTAATTGTGTGTTTTCATTTTTGGGGAAAGAGTGTCTGAAAAACACCATAAAAAGTAAGCTTGCATTATATTTAAATGGCAAGCTTGGCATCTTCTCCTAGTCTATTCACAGTAGTTAACAGGTGTGAATTGCTTTTTCACTAGCATAATTTCCTGCTGTGCAGTCCTTTGTTCACTTCCTGCTGATTCTCTGCTTTATTATGACTACAAAAATACCTGATTTTACCTTAATGTAATTTTAAATGTTTTACTGCTTTGAACAATGTTTATTTCCAAGGCCTTGCCTCCTAAAAAAAAAAAGTTAATACAATAAAACAAGCAAATATCTGGCACCCATTGACTTCACACACAACTCTGTACTAAGGAATTAATTCTCTATTGTGACATGTTACATTTTATTTTAACCCTTCTATTATTGTTTCTAATTTACCTACATTGTTGTCAGCTATTTCCAGGAAATTATTTTTGCAGAATTTTCCCATTATAGGATTCTATATATAGGTCCTACAAGAAGCCATTGCCCCCCCCCTTTATTTTAAATTTTCACAGTTCAATGATTAATAGCTTATTTTGTTTTCACTTTGAATGTATTTTGTATCTAGGTGTATGCATACATGTTGTTTCTTATTACCTTTCTCTCAAACCTCCATACAATATAAGATCCTTGAGAGATGTTAAATTACCTTTATATATCTAACACTGAAAAGAATGAGTGGCAAACAGCCTCCATTTAATGGTTGTTGAATGAGTGAATTGTATGAATGATTGGTATGGCTACTGATAGTGATTTACAGATTTCTCTCATTTCTTCCTCTCTATTCCATGAAGACCTCATCCATTATAAACACTTTAGCTGTTATATCCAAGTAGGTATTTCCAAAGTTACGTATCCAGTTGCGACATCTCTCCTGAGCTAGAGACTCATGTTTATATAACTAACTGAACGTAGAAAGCCTACTTCTTTCCATGTCTTTGTTTCCTTCATCAGTTGTGCCTCCATTAATGAAGGTATCTTTACTTAAAACCTCAGATTCATCTTCGACTGCCCTATTTTTGGTCTCTAAACACTGCAACCTATCTTCCATCTATTTTATCATAACTAATCCATTCACTCCTTTTAGATTTTCATTTCCTTTTTTTAGATAATTATAGTAATTTTCAAATCAGGACATATCCCCCTTTTCAGTTTCTCTCTATTTCAATCCATCATATATAACTGGTTAATCTTCTGAATGTGCAAGCTTCATATCATCAATCAAAAGCTCCCAAACCTTTAAAGGCTATTACCTAACAAATTTATATTTCTTGGTCTGGAATTCAAATCCCTGTTAGCACTTCTATTTCTATCCTCATCCCACAACTTTCCATCATATACTTTATATTCTAACTAGCCTGGACTATTTATTGCTATCTAATACACCCTCAAATTTTCCCACTTCTATTTCTTTGTTCTCGTTGTTTGTTATGCTTGCTCCTGACTGATCATGTCCCCTTTCCAAGATTATTTAAGCTCTCTGGGTCTCAATTTTCTCATTTGCCTAGTGAAAATAGTTGTATTAAATCCTATCAGAGTCTCCTCCTGTCCATCTCCAGAGGAGAAGCTATGGATTATTAGAAAAAGCACAAAGTTGGAATGAAAATCCTTAGGTTCAAGGCAACTTTAAAATTATTGATCATGTGATAATAAAAAAGAAAAGCCACCTTCATCTCTGTTCCTGTTTCCTCATCTCTAATATTAGGATAATAGTATTTATTTGACCTATTGTACAATATTATTGATAATATCAAATAAGAAAACACATAATATATGTCAATGACAGATATTGTATGTCTACCAGTTGACATTTTATCCTACCTTTTTCTCAACGTCAATTGAAATTCAATTCTTTAGAAAGTATTTATTAAGGGCCTACTGGGATTCATTCAAATATTCATAGAGAATCATAATCTCTGCACTAGCTGTGACACAGAGAGACCAGGGAGTGTAAAATCATAGAATTAGAAGAAAGGTAATAGGTTATGTTGTGTAACTGATCAATATGTTCCTATGTCATTATAAACTACTTGAAGGAAAAGTCACCACTGAATTTCTGAAGATTAGAAGAAAGGCCAATGAGAGCATCATCAGAAAACATTTCCAGAGTAAAAACTTAAGTCCACGCTAGAAATACTATGTTTTGTTTCACATTGTTCCACCTTGAAAAAATAATATTTAACAAATGTATAGGACATCTGGAGCTATATATTTTAGATATGTACTAAGTTTCATGTCATGTAAGATGTCTAAATGGTGGTTAAATGATCCTTAAGGGGTGGTAGTATGGAGGAGACTGATAAAATCTCTGATGGAGGGGCAGAGTCGAGATGGTGGAGTAATAGCAAGTACTTTCTAGAGCATGCCACTAAGCCTAGCCAAATATCTGTAAAAAAAGGTTCTAAAATTCTGGAACTACAGAACTACAGAAAACGATGGAGTGAAGCAAATATCCAGTCCAAGACAACCAGGAAGGTCTCCAGGAAGTGTCTATTGGACCAAGTAGGGGGCAAGGCACAGTCCAGCATGGGTTATGCCAGCACATACAGGGTCCGAACAGGCCTTGGGGAGACTGGATCTCTCACTCTTGTGGCAGACATCAAGATCCCAAAATGTCAAGGACAAATCGGAGGGTCAGTGGAAAAAGCCTATGAGATCAGTATGGGAGAATGGAGTTGTCTGGCCCCAGCCCCAGGGCAGTAGAGGAGGAATGGGAAGGAATGTGCAAGAACCACAGCTGTAGTAGGGGTAGAACAGACACTGTTTCTGGAGCTCTTGTCCCACAGGTTGTGGGGGAATGGAGTAGCTGACAATATACTCCCCAATCCCCATTGTAAGCCTAGATCTCCCTTGACAAAGAGCTCAAAAGTCAAGTAAATGGCTGGAAAAGTGATCAAAAACTGAAAAAAGAATCAGACTATAGAATCTTACTTTGGTGACAAGGAGAAACAAAACATGAAAACAGGACAACAAAGTGAAAGCTCCTCCATCCAAAGCCTCCAAGAAAAATATGAATTGGTCTCAGGCCATGGAAGAGCTCAAAAAAGATTTAGAAAATCAAGTGAGAGAAGTACAGCAAAAATTTGGAAGAGAAATGAGAGAAAATTATGAAAAATGAGTCAACTGCTTGCTAAAGGAGAACCAAAAAGATGCTGAAGAAAACAAGACTGTAAAAAATAGACTATCTCAAAAGACAAAAGAGATCCAAAAAGCCAATGAAGAAAAGAATAACCTAAGAAGTAGATTTGGCCAGATGGAAATGGAGGTCCAAAAGTTCACTGCAGAAAATAATTCCTTAAAGAGTAGAAATCAGCAGACAGAAGCTAATGATTTTATGAAAAATCAAGAAATCATAATACAAAACCAAAGGAATGAAAAAATAGCAGACAATGTGAAATATCTCATTGGAAAAGAAACTGACCTGAAAAATAGATCCAGGAGGCACAATTTTATGTGTGTGTGTGTGTGTGTGTGTGTGTGTGTGTATGTATGTGTGTGTGTACATGTATATATATATATATATATATATATACATATATATATATATATATATATATGTATATATATATATATATATATATATATATTTGTAAGTATATGTTCCAGTTAAAAACCATGAGGAACGAGCTTGCAAGGTGATTCCAAACTCCATTTTGGACACTGGAAATCATTCAGAATTCCACTTTTTGTGCTGTCTCAATCTCCCTATTTTTTCTTCCCTTCCCTCTACACAAATTCCGCTTAAAAATTAGTCCCACCTCAGTTTCTGTTGACCATGATTATAATAGTATAATTGGCATACATTAGCATTTTCCTGTGTATGCTCTGCCTAAGCTTCAGGTAAGGAATTCCTCTGTTGTCCTAGTAATGGACCTTTGACTTGCATAATTGTGCATCCTCTGGTCATTTTATATTGGTTTCTCCTGGTTCAGAATTCTTATGGCTTTCTTTGGGGGTAAGTTGCAGAGTTATTGTAAGTCTGCATTGGTGTCAGGAGTTCCTTACATAAATGTTAAAAAAAAAAGTAGACATAGACCTTCCACATTATCAGATGAGATAATATTTATAAAACATTTAGCACAGTGTCTGGCACATAATAAGTATCATATAAATGCTTATTATCTCCCCTCATTTTCTTTCCCCTCCCAAAAATAAATCTTTAAAATAATGTGCTTAATATCATATTTTTTAAATAAAGCTGCAGAGTTGTTTTTTTTTGCCACTGAAAAGCCCTCTTCTCTATAGCATGACAGTCAAAATAAGCCTCTACTAGGTCATTCTCTTAGCAGTTCATAACAAGTTTAAATATTTGGCTACTCAATTCAAGTAAAATCAAGAAACATTTACTAAGCACTTAATATGTACCAGACATACTAAACAATGGGAATGCAAGACATATTGGTATTGCCTTCAATTAACTTACATTCTTGTGGGAGAAACCACAGGAATGATTCTCCCTTTTTCTCTTTCTCTCTCTGTTTTTGTCTATGTTTCTCTGTCTCTATCTTCCTCTGTCTCTGTCTCTCTGTCTCTGCCTGTCCTCCCTCCACCCTCACATACAGACAAACACATACATACAAACATAAACTCATGAGATGTATAGCTTAGTCTTGGAAGAAATCAGAGAAGCTGAGAAGCAGTGTTAAATGATAGAGAATTCTATATGCCTGAGACAGCTGCTACAAAGGTATAAAAACAGGAAATGATACTTATTTGAGTAAAAGTAAACTGTAATGTAGAGAATATGGAGGAAAATAAAGTATAAGAAAACTAGGAATACAGAAAGTGGTTGAGTTAATGAGAATTTTAAAGGCCAACCAAAAAAAGTTTCTATTTGATCTCAGTCGTTAACAGGGAGTCAATAGAATTCATTGAGCAAGGTAGCAAAGCAATCTGACTTGTGTTGAAAAAAATCACCTTGGCAACTGAATTGAAGATAAAACAGAGGAGAGAGTAGCTTCAGTCAATGATAAAAGTTAGAAGACAATGGCTTCTCCCAACTAGTCTAGGATAGAAGTGATAAGGGCCTGAACTAGAATTATGGCTCTGTGAATTAAGAGAAGGGCACATATATAAAAGATATTTTGGAAGAAAATGAGAAGATTTGGTAATTGAATATGAAGGGTTGGTGAGGAGCTGAGAATAGAAAGGAATTACCCTTGTATGACTAAACTGATGCTTACGTAGTTCATACTATTGTGGTTGTTTGTCCATTTCAGAGGACCAGTGACAACATGAGGTGATGTCTTGGCTCTTTTACGAATCAGACTGAAGTGATGCAGAGTTGCACAAAGTCATCAATCTTACTCTTTCTTCCTCAGTCATCAAAGTCCAGCAGCAGGACAAAAGTCAACAGGACTAGCCATGGCCCAGGATGCAGTGGATGATCTTGGTATTTTTGATGCCTGATCAAACTCTGTGTTCCACTTGCTTCAGCCACCTTTATAACTGTTGGAACAAATTGTTCTTATCTTCCTATTCTGCTGGAGGAAGTCTTCATTTACTTGGGGTGGACAAACTCCCAACTCAACAACAGGTTTAAGTCCTGTTGATTGCACTCAACGTGGTTTAGCCAGTCTGCTAAGATGGTTTACCAGGGTATGACTGCCTCACATACTACAGCTTCCTGGGGTGTATGCAGTGTTCAGGAGGATGAGCACCTATGGTGAGAGGGTTTACCGGATCTTTTTCAGGGCTACTTTTCCACAATTGGTGTCTACCTGATTCTCTCAACTTTCACCTGTGGCTCCAGGACATGATAACCAAGCAGGGAAGTTGGGAAAAATGAAGGTTTGAGAAGGGAAAAAAATTGGTTATGTTTTAGAAATGTTGAGTTTGACATGCCTGTGAGACAATAAATTCAATATATCCGAATGGAAGCTGACAACATAATACTGTGGAACAGAAAGAGTTTAGAGATTAATATATGGATCTGGGAATCATTTGCATAGAGACTATATTGAACAGATTGAAGTAAATGGGATCACTAAAGTTGGCCGAAGGAAGAAAAGAAGATGGCCCAAGGATAGAGGCTTGGGGGACAATTATGTTTTAAGAAAGAAATACTGATGAAGAAACAAACAAACAAAAAAAAACAAAACAAAAAATTGAGAAACTATGAAACAACTAGGAGGAGAACGAGAAGAAAATCTATCATAAAAATAAAACTAGAAAGAGGTGATCAACAATATCAAATGCCACAGAAGTCAAAAAGGATCCACACAGAAAAGACCATTAGATTTGGCAATTAACAGATCTTTCATAACTCTGAAGAGGAGAGCTTCAGTTAAATAATAGGACTAGATAATTGAAAATATTTAGAAAACTGTGAAAGGAGAGAAAGTAGAGGCATTTACTATAGACATTTTTTAAAGAGTTTAGCTACAATTGGAAGGAGAAATATAGGTATCAGGGATGCTCATATCAAATGAGGCTACTTCTAAATATATTTTAGCATGATTTCCTCTAGGAAGATTTCCCTAAGTGAGGGATTTTTATTGATTTGAACTTGTGTCATGTCTTATGATATCTAATTTGCATGTTTTTACATTTTATTTATCTTTAAAAGTATTCTTTCTAAATTCTTAATAACTTAATAACAATTTAAAAGCTCATATTTATGCAACTGAAATAATTTTTTAGGTTCACTTATATTCTTGTTCTATTGTTGCCTATTTTATGTTATAAACTTCTATCATAAAGAAACTATACTTATTTAATTTGCTCTCATAAAGGTCAATATAACATTCAAGAGAACTGCTGTGTTCTTATGTTTTCAATAGAGTAATATTTTATTGCAGTAACAGTGATAAATTTGGCATATATCTCTGCAAAATTTTTCTCATATGTGAACTCTATATGTTACTCTTTCTTCTGATAGTCTGATCAACTGTGATAGTTAATTACTGTTAACCCAAAAAATTCAATATGATACTGGGCCTTATTTATGAAAATGAGCATTTTTTTGCTAAATTTTTATAATTCAATTCATCTCAATCTACAAGTGTTGTGAGTTTTTGGTAAGTGACATATTTTGTTGTTATAATATCATTTCTAATATAACATTGTGAGTGTGGTATAATTTCTGTGAACTGCAGAGCTCATTAGCTAAACAAAATCAAAGAATTTAAGTGGAGGAAGGCATGTATTAGTTTTTCTTTGCAATGCAAATCTTTTGACAGTGGGGTGAGGTTAGGAATAGATAGTAGTCAATAAACATATATTAAGCATCTACTATATGCCAGGCAGTGTGCTAAGTATTAGTAAATTTTTTTAAATAGAAAAAATTATGTGCATGCCCTCAAGAAGCTTATACTTTAATAGAAGAAAGAATGTAAAAAATGAAGATAAAAATAGAGTAAAGTAAGAAGGTATGCAGAGGGAAGACTTCATGGCAATATCTAGAGGAGTTCAGTCAGGTGAGACATAAAGAACTGGCTTACCTAGGTCTATGTCAAATGGAGGTTCTTGGAGGAGTTCTCCATCTCCATCTTCTCCAGTGAGAGGGAGGGACCCCAATGGTGGAAGAATGAGATGATGTTTGAATTCCAAAGTTGAAGGGATCTTGAAGGATAATGAGGTTTCTGAGGAATTAATGTTGATTCTCAGAGTATAAACTATGAAAAATGAAGGAAAAAATGAAGGAAGGAAGGAAAGAAGGAAGGAAGGAAGTGGTTGCAAAGAAGATAATGCTGAGGAAGCACATAGAAAGTAGATTAGTCTTCACTCCTTTACACAATCTCACATCATCTTTGAGTGAGAATAGAAGCTGAACTAAACACTGGACTGAGTAAAAGAGCAGCAATTAAATAATACTATATATACCAAGGACTGTTCGCATCTACTATTTCGATTGTTTTCAGCCTTGTAGTACTCATATTGCTGTATTTATTCAACTCTTATAGTGATTATTAGTGTTCATGGTTATTTTAATAAAGCTCTACTTTTATGAAATATTTAAAAGTAATTTCCTTTGATGACATGATATGACAGACATCTCATCATAACTTGGAAGAGTATTCTTAAGGGTATATAGTTCAATAAAGGTAAGATCTAAAGTTCAAAAGGCACCGAATGTACTTCTTGCTGCAGATTGGTCAGTAGTCTAACAATCTTTAGAAAGTGTCATCACAGAAGTGTGATCACTATATGATGAATCATTTTGGCCATAGAAATTCAAGAACAACATCTGTTAAAGGGTAGAGAACGATCAAATCATTTTTCATCTTTTTTTTAAATATAAATTTATTTATTTAAATTTTTACATTTATTTTCACAAAATTTTGGGTTCCAAACTTTTCTCCCCATTTG
>CM053771.1:465368904-465424826 GCA_028658325.1 Potorous gilbertii | reverse complement strand
TTTTCCCCCTCCCTCCCCAACCATTCCCTTTGGGAAGGCAGGCAATTCAGTATAGGCCAGATCTGTGTAGTTTTGCAAATGACTTCCATAATAGTCATGTTATATAAGACTGACTTTATTTCCCTCCATCCTATCCTGCCCTCCATTATTTCTAGTCTCTATTTTGATCCTGTCCCTCTCTGAGTGCTGACTTCAAATTGCTCCTTCCTCCCATTGCCCTCCCTTCCATCATACCCACCCCACCCTGCTTATCTCCTTCTCCCCCACTTTCCTGTATTGTAAGATAGGTTTTCATACCAAAATGAGTGTGCATTTTGTTCTTTCCTTTAGTCAAATGTGATGAGAGTAAACTTCATGTTTTTTTTCTCAGTTCTCCTCTTTTTCCCTCCACTAAAAAGTCTCCTGCTTGCCTCTTCTTTGAAAGATAATTTACCCCAGTTCATTTTACCCTCTCTCCTCCCACTACATTTCTCCCTCACCATCTACCTTGATTTCTTTTAAGATATGATCCCATCCTATTCAATTCACTCTGTGCTCTCTATCTCTGTGTGTGCGTGCATGTGTGTATGTGTGTGTGTAATTCCACCAACTATGCAGATACTGAAAAATTTCAGGAGTTACAAATATTGTCTTTCCATGTAGGAATGTAAACAGTTCAACTTTGGTAAGTACCTTATGACTTCTCTTTGCTGTTTACTTTTTCGTGCTTCTTCTCATTCTTGTGTTTGAATGTCAAATTTTCTTTTCAGTTCTGGTCTTTCTCATCAAGAATGTTTGAAAGTCCTCTATTTCATAGAAATACCATTTTTTCCCCTGAAGTATTATACTCAGTTTTTCTGGCTAGGTGGTTCTTGGTTTTAGACGTAGTTCCTTGGCTTCTGGAATATCCTATTCTATGCCCTTCGATCCCTTAAGGTAGAAGCTGCTAGATCTTGTGTTATCCTGATTGTATTTCCACAATACTGGAACTGTTTCTTTCTAGCTGCTTTCAATATTTTCTCCCTGACCTGGGAACTCTGGAATTTGGCCACAATGTTCCTAGGAGTTTCTGTTTTTGGGTCTCTTTCAGGTGGTGATGGGTGGATTCCTTGAATACTTATTTTGCCCTATGGTTCTAGAATATCAGGACAGTTTTCCTTGATAATTTCATGAAGGATGATGTCTAGGCTCTTTTTTTGATCATGGCTTTCAAGTAGTCCCATAATTTTTAAATTGTCTCTCCTGGATCTATTTTCCAGGTCAGTTGTTTTTCCAATGAGATATTTCATATTATCTTCCATTTTTTCATTCTTTTGGTTTTGTTTTGTGATTTCTTGGTTTCTCAGAAAGTCATTAGCCTCCATCTGTCCATTATAATTTTGAGAGAACTATTTTCTTCAGTGACTTTTTGAGCCTCTTTTTCCACTTGACTAATTCTGCTTTTGAAAGCATTCTTCTCCTCATTGGCCTTTTGAACCTTTTTTGCCAATTGAGTTAGCCTATTTTCAAGGTGTTATTTTCTTCAGCATTTTTTTGGGTCACCTTTAGCAAGGTATTGACCCATTTTTCATGCTTTTCTTGCATCTCTCTCATTTCTCTTCCCAGTTTTTCCTCCACCTGTCTAACTTGATTTTCAAAATCCTTTTTGAGCTCTTCCAAGGCCTGAGCCCATTGCATATCTATTCCAGATGTTTGGGATACAGAGGCCTTGACTCCTGTGTCTTTACCTGATGGTAAGCATTGGTCTTCTTCTTCAGAGAGTAATGGCGCAATCATCTGTTCCCCAAGAAAGTAACCTTCCACAGAAGGTTATTTTTTTTCCCTTTTCTGGGCATTTTCCCAGCCAGTTACTTGACTTCTGAGAATCCTCTCCACCCCCGCCTAGATCCACCCAGCTAGTGCTTGGGGTCTGAGATTCAAATGCTGCTCTCCAGCCTCAGGGGTTTTAGCAGCAGGCCTGGCTGCTATTCAATGGAAGCTTAAGTTCCGGTGCTCAGGGGGGGGCAGGGCCATCTCCCAGGCTCAGTTCCCTCAGGGGGTTTATTGCAGAGACCTTCAGTAATGAAGCTGCTTCTGAGCTCCTCTCTGCTCTGGGAGCCTCTGGCCAACCACTGCCTCTGCCACTGCCTCCCGAGGGGGCCCGGGTCATGGAGACACACCGCTCCCCTCTCAGCCTGTCCAGACCTCTCTCTCACTGACCTGTGTGTCTGTGGGTGGAGGGACCTTCGTGGTAGCTGGAGATTCTGTTCCCTGAAACCTTCTCCAATCTGCTTACTCCTCTTCATGCTGTGGGGCCAGGGCAGGGCTGGACTCTGCTCCCGTTTGGTGCATGACGGACCTTTGGGATCAGTTTTTCATGGCTCTCTGGAATGGAAATCTCCTTCACTGTGGTGCTGCGCAGCTTCCACTGTTCCACAATTTGTTGGGAGTTCTTTTTATAGGAAATCCATGGGCTGTGGGTTCAGAGCTAGCATATGTGAGTCTTTCTACTCTGCTATCTTGACTCCGCCCCCGGATGAAATCTTTAAAAGAGCAATCCTAATATGTATGACATCCCAGAATTTTGGAGAACATGAAGTATTAAAAAAGACTCATTGTTATATCATTGAATCTATGAACTAGTTGATTTATTCACTCTGGAGAGCCAGCCTTACCACTGAGTAATGATATCAACATAGTAGTATCTATTACAAGCAATAATTTCCAAAGAAGCTAATTTAAGAGGGCACTTGGACCTAAATCAAGTCACTTCTAGTGATATTTACTAAGCATTTACTCTGTCAATAATTTGATGGTAAGGATACAGAAGAATGAAACCACATTATCCCTGTGGCCTCTATGGGACCTTTATTAAGAAAAAATTACAACCAATTAGAATTTGTGAAAAAAATAAATAATATTAATAAGGAGCACCAAATACTAATTAAATCTCCAACATACTGTAATACATTTGACCAATGGACAAATAATTCAACCGTAATCAATTTAAGAATGGGCATGTGTCAATAATGGAGTGTATATAAGATATTAAGCAATAGAATATCATATACCATAAACTCAAGTAGAGTTCAAATAAACATATATATTTATGTATATGTATATAGGTGTGTGTGTGTATACACACAATCAAATACTTGAGTAAAATTGTAACAAAACCTTGCATATTGCTACTCTCATGGGTCACTTTTTAAAGAGCTGACCATAAGTTCAAATATTGAGCAATAAAATGGCAATTGATGAAGACAATAAGCTATATGAGTCACTATAATGATAACAACCTTGTGAGTTTAACGTTTGTTTTTGTTTTAAAGAGAAGGAAATTGAATGTTCTATGACATTCAAAGATGAATACAAGATTGGAATTCAAGTCAGGTTCACAAAGTTGCTTTCACTATTTCCCCAGAGGCAGTACTGTATTTCACCTCTTATATTACAGCTTTCAACCACAAGCTATTGGCTTTTGTCATCAATGTTATTTTGCATCCATTTCATCTTTTTTTTTGTCTCACTGAGATTTCTTTTGCATGCCCAAACACACAATTCTCAGCAAGCTATCAGAAATCTCTGAATAAACATCTGGGTGAGCTTTGGCAGCCTGGATGGCTGAGAACAGATTTCAAATATTGGCAGAGGGAATCCCTTTCTCAGAACATAAATAAAGTTGTAACTAACCAAGAGCACAAGAGAAAAGACCGTTTTGCAGGATAACTGCACCAATGAAGCAGCCTCCGACAGGGAAGCAGGCACAGGTTGACTATGTGACTTCCTGTGGGAGTCCTCTTTTCCTAATAGTGTTCCTGCTGCTCTTTCTTCCAATATACCAAAATCTACTCTTCATAGCTTTGACAATGTGTGGCTGATTCTCTTGGGAGATAATCAATTAATCGGGTGTTTACTGAGTGCTTAGTCTGTGACCAGGATGCTGCTAGTGCTGTGGAGGACACAAAGATGAAGGTCTTGGACTCAAGTGATCAATATTTTCCTTGGGTAAATACACATATAAACACATATAAAATGAATGAACAAATAGTAAATAGCATGACAGTGTATAATTTGAGTTCTAATATCGAATGATGTGGACTTTGCAAGTTAAGGAAAGTTTAAAAATCAGTTTCTGTTCCCTAAAAGAAATAGATCATTTTTAGAGAATGCCCAGTTTCTCAATTTGTCTCTGGAGTCATTATGATCAATTCTAAGTAAGAAAATGAAGGGGAAGGCCTTCATTAATATTTATATTCATAGAAGTGCTACAAACCAGAGAAAATTAATTTGAACTAAAAAAGAGAAAACATTTTTTCTCATTGCCTTAAGTTATCATATAGGGGAAATATATATGCCACATGTTTAAGCCAAAGACCTCTGAATCTAATATAACAATGAGGTCCTTCCACAGTAATATCTTTTTTAAAGTTATTGACCTAAAAGACATTTCAAAGCTATTTAGAGTGACTAAGATATTAACTGGATAAATGGGAATTCTAATGGTTGTTGAATGAGTATTAGTGTGATTCTAGACCTTCAGTAAGTTACTGATTACAAATGTGTGTACACACACACAATCATATGCACCCATACACACAGAAACATTATAGATACAGATACACAATTGTCTGTTTGTGTACTGTGAGTACTGTCTAGTTATTTTTTGGTCTTTAAGAGGTTCATGTTTATGAATGCTAATTTAGTGTAACTTTGACAGAACTGCTCATATAGCCCTTCTAAGCAAGTTAAACCAAATCCTTGAACAAATACTATGCAAATCCAAAATCTGCTCTTGGTTAACTAGATAATTTATGAAATTTAGTATATAATACATGCAAATCAGTATGCCCTGGGCATATTAAAAATATTGTTTTGTAATTATCAAAAATTGGGTAAGATTTGAACTCAGCAAATGGGATGGATCATTTTAGGGAAATAGTGAAATCAGTAGATAACACTACCTTGAGGATCCTATTAAGGGACTGAGGGATTTGCCAGTTAATTCAACTTGCTATTAGATTTTGATCTTCATGAGAACTGCTTCTAATTGAAAGTTTCTCTCCACAACCAAATAAAATCTTATTTTAGTGATTGTTCATTGGCATTGCAAGAAGATATATCTTCAGACAGAGACAGAAGTGGAGGACTTAATAAGTGGAGTAAATTTTTTGGGCATGTACAATGTGGGGATTTCTTCCAGTTTTTCTAAATATACATAGTTGTTGCAATAGTTCTCCCCTAGAGTGGGAGCTGGATTTTGGAGATATGGGAAAAAAAAGAGGAAAAATACCTACTAACTGAAAAAATAAAATAATTAAGTTAAAAAATCTAGTTTTATATTCCTATTCCCTTAATACTTAGTTACCTTACTTAGGAGAAGATTCAAGATACATACCACACATGTTCTTTATATAAACCTTCCATAAATCCTAATCAGAGCAAACTGGACCCTCGTAAATCAGGCTCTGCCTTTTCAGCACCACTTAGTTTCCTTGTTCAATTCCAATGCAATACAGAGACTGAACAAATGAATATATAGTTTTCTTACTCTGATCCATCATTTTTGTCCAAACACTGAAGGACCATAGTGATTGATATTCCAGAATTGCATTGATAAGTTAGATAGGTGAATGGGATAGAATAATAAATGGTTCATATACTCAAGTCTACAGCCCAGACTTAAGACACATTTGGTGTATTCTGTGCTTTTGGACCTAATTAAAGAACCTCAAGTTTATAGTATACATGTACAGAGTTGGTTCTTTCTAACAAGTCAGATTGTTTGAAGTATGAAATAATAACAAGTAGACCATGAACCAAAAAGTGAAGATCAAAGGAATTAAGTAGTTAAGATGTAAAGGAAATTAGTGGTAGGGCATCCTAGGTGGCCCAGTGACATAGTGTTGAACCTGGAGATGAAAAGTTAAGTTCCAGTCTCAGATGCTTATTAGATATGTGACCTTGAACAAGTGACTTATCCCATCTGTAAGACGGAGACCATAATAAATCTTACCTCCCAAGGTTGTGGTGAAGATAAAATATTTGTAATTTCTTTGCCAATCTCAAGGCATTATATAATTATTAATAGCTGTAAAAGTAACAGCAGCAGTACTAGTGGTAGTAGTAGTTGTAGCCGTATAAGGTTAGGTAGTTGTGGCAATAAATTTTGTGGATAAGAGTCTGTCAGTGTGGATGAAAGAACATTGTGCAACAGAAAATGGGATATTTGACTTTTGGCAAAACCATATAATTTTCTGCTTGCCTCAGGTTGATCACATGCTAAAGGCTATATCAAATACATTATATATATATATATATATATATATATATATTTATATTTATATACACATACATATATATGTATATATATACACATATATATATATGAAATTGCTATTAAAAACATAGGGTTGCTATATAAATATCTGCCATTGTAATGTTTATACTAATGATAATACTTAATATAGAAATGCATATCATAAGGTACTTCACTGACAGTTCCTTTTTTGCTCCTACTGCTGACCATGAACTTTTTTTCATTGCTTAGAACTAACACATTTGTGAGAATACAAATGAGAAAGCAGATTTCAGTAGCTAAGATACATTATGTTAAACCAGCAATGAGTAACCTTGAAAAAAAATCACATGAAAATCATCCTCATTAAATGTTTTTTTTTTCTACAAAAACAAGAAACATATTTACCATATTCAAGAGTTTTAGAGTGGTATAGACTAAACTATGATCACTCTTGAATTGTAACAATATTTACCTAACACTTATCAAAATGGAATTTTGAAAATCACAAGTTTTTCCTATATTTTATGTAAAAACATTAAGACTCCATCTCCAATCACTGTTTTTATTATGTTATAGAATACAAAGAGTTTCACATGAGTATAGAATAGAGAGACAAGATCATGGCAACATCATCACAAAATCATAAATTTAGAACAAGATTATGGGGGTCGTACATCTTACATGTAGTGCTGAAACTGATAGCCAAGGCCATTTATGAATGAGGAAACTGAGGCCAACAGAACTTTACTGATTCGTTCAGAGTCCAATAAGCAATGAGTGACAGGGCTAGAATTCAAATTCACTTCCAAATTTAGTGTTCTTTCTGATGCATATTAAGAGATTAGAGATTTCTTTAACATGCTCCAATGTTCGAGTGGTTTATTATTAAGGAAATATTAGAAGGAGCATCACAAGTTTACCTTCTGCCAAAATAATCTGTGAAATGCTGCAGCATCCTTGAAAAGGAGCCCTGTCTTGTAGTTCCCCTGGCTGCAACTATAGGTGTCTTGTTTCTGACCATGAAGTAAGGTCAAATATTTCTCCCTGGATTTCAGGGTCTCCAACCTGTTAGTACCATCCATGCTTCCTAAGATCCAGCTAGATAGAACAATGCTCCTCCTCCAACTATGTGACACATTTTTTCCTGAATCTTCTTGAATTTTAACCTCTGATTTAAAGTTCAATACAAAGATCACATGCTCTGGAGAATTTGTACTTGATTCCTTCAGAGTTAGTAATAATCTTTGCTCCTAGACCTTTGTTTTTTGGCTGTTGAATCAATATATTATATTACACTGAGTATTACAATTAGTGTTTGCATCTTATCACTCTATTTGACTGAAAGATTCCTAAGGTCAGGGGCTGTCTTATTTAATATCTGTACCTAGTCTAATTTTTCTGTATCTAATTTAATATCGACAAGAGTTGAGCAAGTAGAGTAGAGAGATAAAATAAAGGTTTACTCCTAAACTCAGGGGCCTAGCAAATAGTCCCCATTAGGCTTATAAACCCCAAAGCATTTGCTCTGCATCATATTTCGTATATTGTAATGAATTAGTTTCTTTGGGATATTTGATAGAGATTGTTACAGAAGCAGGTGCTAGAGTGATAGGAAGGAGAGAAGGGCAGAAGGTAACTCATATCTTTAAGGAATCTGGAATTTAAACTTGCACACAGTAGCAATTTGTGACTCCTAATTTCTCTAGTGCTTTCATGGGTGACCTTGAACATTATTCCTGGCTTTCTTGGTCCACAAGAAATATCTAATAACAGATATCTGCCTCATAGAGTTGAGGTAAAGAGAAGCTTCTACAAATTGGTTGCAAGACCATTTTGTCAATTGCAAATGCCATGCAAATGACAAATAGTATTTCACTTTCAATATGTAAAATATTTCATTTATCTTTGCAAAGAAACTCTCAAAATATCATGAGAAGGGGGTTTGTGCATATATTTGATCAGACTATTTATTTTCAGACCCAAGTAATCTAAATCCACTTTATGCTAAATGCTGCTTCAGCTAAAAATATATAACATATTACTCCTCAGAAATGTGGAAAATACATACCACCTGCTTTCTGTATATTTTTTTGCTATAAAAATGATTTATTAAATGTGGTATATCCTCTCCTTTTCATTACTGTACATTTAGTCTGGGAAGCAATCCTTGAAAGGGGAAAAGGAACCATATGACAACCAGCAATTTACAAAAAAAAAAAAAAATAGTCTGCTTCAGTGAGCAACGGCATTAACCAAGATAGTCTTGAAGTCCCATAATAAGCACATGGGTCAAACAATATAGACCTCCTTCCTACACACACAAAACAGAACATTTTATATCTACAAAACTGAAGTTATACATATAAGCATTTACTGAATTGATAAAGGGGAAGAAAAAGGCAGACTGGATACACAAACATATAATGAATGAAAGAGATTGCATGTTGTAATAAAAGGAAAATGATCACCAACAACTTAATAGAATTTATTTAATTATGGCAATTTTGGACTAACATCTATTGCAGGACTGAATTGTTAAGAATTTTTCCCTAATATGTGTATGTATATAAATTATGTACACATATATGTGTGTATGTATATATGAAGCAATTTGAGAATATGAGTTTCTCAAATGAAAACACAAATAGGGAATAGAGCTCTAATCCTCACATTCCTAAGGGTGACACCTTGATAATTTGGTGAATCATTGATTTCATTGGTATGGGCCTTCCTACTTCATCTATGCAAGTAGCAGCTCCTCTTTGCCTTTTCATCTTGGAAGAATTGTGTTAACACCATTCAGTAGACATGAACTATCTATAGGACAAAATGTAAACATTTCTTTGGTTATCTTAGTATCTCAGGGGTGCAAATATACGACTGAAGAGATCTTTATGTTTTTTCTCCTTCCTCTATGAGTGGTCCACCTCCTTTTCTTATATACATTCAAGATAAGATCTCTTTTCTAGCTCCTCTGGTACAAGTGCCATGAGTATTATGACACAATCGACCTATATTTTCCATATGCATATCCATTTGTACTTTGAATTATTGGTCATTTTAATTTTTCAGAACTTATGTGTCCAATGGCATAGAGAATCACCAGGAGAATGAATATCAGTGTGAAAGCAATAAACCTTTGTAGTGGTAGATAGTTTATGGTCAGAGTTACTTGGAAAGTGTTATGTAATGTCTTAAATTGGTTCTAGCTCAGTCTCCCCCCTTCTTGAATTCCAGTTATTAAAAGAAGTTATCGTATTTGTGTACATAATAACTATACATGGGATTTCATTGGCATAGACAACTCTCAGTTTGGTAATTCCCTCTACCAAATGAAATTTTAACTTGCTCAGCAAACTGATAAGTCCAATAAGAACTCTAAAGTCTAAAAAGAACTGCCTTGGGAGTTCTGAAAGGTTAAATGACTTAAGAAGAGTCAAATAACCCTTATATGGTCAGTAGGCAATAATGATATGATAAAACCTAGGAACTGGAAAGCAAGTTACATGAGCTGATAGTGGCCAGAAGACATCTTATAGAGAACAGAGACACTTAGGGGAGAGAAAGGGAAGGAGAGTGGGAAAGCGGAGAGAATGGGGAGGAGAAAACAAGAGATAATCAGGAAGAAACAGAGATGTTGCACCCAGTGGAAGGATAGAAGAGATGAAATGTAGCTCAAGAATGCAGTAACAGAGACAAATAAGGTTCAGTGACATCATTAGAAGATAGAAGCCGCCTAAAGGGCATGATTTGCTATACATTTATCCACCCACTTGTGTACTTTATGTGTTTTCTTTATTATACATATCCTTTGGCTATACACACGATGTGTGTGAAAACCTTTCTATATCTGTTTTCTGGACTTCTGTGTATATACAGCTCTATGTGTGATGCCTATGTGTGTTCACTTTTCCCACTGAAGTTGTGTATATTTAAGGAGATTGAGTAGTTATGGTTGTTTATCAGTCATTTCACTCACTTCTAACTCTTCATAAACCACAGCTACTAAATGTCAGAAGCCAGATTTGAATTCATGAAGAGCAATCTTTCTGACTCTAGGTATAACACTCTATGCATTGTGACACCTAGTTTCCCCAATATTTTTTGAGGGTGTTATTTCACTGTCAGGAATGGATATTTTACTGTAACTTTTCTTAGTATGTTATTTCAAGGCAACTAATGAGTCTCATTTAACTTGAAGTTATAAGTGCTGAGTTCAAATCATGTAGTAGATACTTGCTTTTGTGACCCTGGGCAATACATCACCTCCATCTGCGTCAGTTTCCTCATTTGAAAAATGAAAATAATACTGATATCTACCTTCCAAGGTTGTCATACAGATAAAATAAGCCAATGTCTGTACAGTCTTAGAAATCTTAACTCCTATATAAACATTAGCTATTATTTCATTAAATGTATTTCTTTTGAATAGTGTGCTCTGGGTAACCAAGAAGAGTAAACATATTGGTATTGACTTGCAAGGTGTTTGTAAGTGGATATAGAACCATAAAGACCTTGACTTTGGGGCAATTTTCCTCACAGAGTCAAACACAGAAGGGTGTTACACTTTTTAAGTTGTTTATATGTTTGTATGTATGTATGTGTGTGTTTGTGTATATATGAGCTGGTTAAGTTGCTGTATTAACACAAAGGTTTAATTTTTTGTGCTATAAATTCCAAACTCTTGCTTATTTCATATACTCACATGTAGACTGAAAATTTAAAGCACTGATGATTAAGCATACCTCATGAATCTTGGGTTTTTACACCTTACATCTGAGTGGCAAGGTAATTTTAAATGTTGTGTTCTGAAGTACCATTTGTTTACCTCTGGGACAGTTGCAGTTTTATCTCAAGCATTTTTATCTCTAACAGTTTCTTAGCATTCTAGCAGTAAGGCAGCCAGGTTGTTCTTTTGGAGAAATCCACGGATGTATAGATCCCCTCAGTGCAAATGAAAACAGTCTTCATTCTCTGTATAGTAAATATTTTTTTCTCTTCTTTCATCTACTCTTGAAGGATACTTTATACCATCTTATCCAACAACTTATATGTTAGAGGGCATTTGTTTTTACCGGATGTTTTTTATTCATATTTTTCTAAACATTCCACTTCAAACTCTATAATAAATACTTTATAATACAATGTTATATCTGGCAAGTAGGAGGAAAGTATATGCTGTCACTTACCTGATTATTGAAAGAAAATTCATAAAGAAAATGGCAATTTAGGAACTATGGGACTGAAGAAACAGTGAGAACTGGGCAGGCTGATGTAGAAAGGACATTCTAAATCAAGGGAGTCAGATATATGGCCCCATTTCCAAGTGTAAAGGGAAATAAATTTAAAAGTAATTGGGAAAATTTAACAAAATACAAAATACAATAAAACAGAGATAACATTGCAGTTTAAAACTAAGTCAATATATTACCATCAGGGATCTTTATATATGGATTAGTTTATATTTGAGTTTGATACCACACTGCTAGGTATCTTAAAGCACCTAGCACAAGTCCCAGAAACAATATTCTCTATAATTTGTTTAAATTGTGAGAGGTAGACATTGCTACATGCACAGATGCCCGTGAGACATGAGCAGCAAATTATGAAGTTTACTGTTGTGGCAATAAAAATGGAATTTACAAGAAAGTGAATCTGACATGTACTTAATGATGTAAAGGATGCCAGCCTGCATGATAATTAGGTTTGAATGGTGAGCAACTCAAATAAATGAATTGAATTATTATTATTTTTAATGTAGCTTAACCAATTTTGTTATTTTATTTTCACTTCATGAGTTCTTTAATATTATAATCAACATCAAAAGCATCAATTTTTCCCTCAGATTCCTTTCACTGTTTTGTCAACATTTGTACAAAGATAGCCACATCACTCTGTCAAGGAGCATTTATTAAGGGCTAACTACAAACCAGGCCCTGCGCTAAGTACTGGGAATACACACATAAGCAGAAAAGCAGTCTCATTCTCAGGGAGCTTATATTCTAATATGGGAACAATAACTTTAATAAAAGGAGAAAAAAAAGAGGGTAGATGGATGAAGAAGGTAGAGAAATTTCTGTAGAGATTAATCATCAGTTCAGCCTTGAGAGGAGTGAAGACGTATATGGCCAGGGCCTCCACATTAAATTAGAGGCTTTGGGAAGAACCAGGTAATGAGAAAGTAAGGCCTCAGGGGCAAAGGGTACTTAAAAGTGAATACTCCAAGGGTGGAGTCAGCTTCAGGGGGAAGAGGTTTCTATGGAGAAATGGAGAAATCCCTGTGGAAGAGTCAGAGGTCTTTCTTCAGAAGTCATTTATTTTCAATTTGTGTATGTATAGAAGAATGTTACGCACACATACACACACACGTGCACACACACACAGAAACATATATGCATACACACACATATATGTATATATATGTGTGTGTATAAATATATAGATAGATAGATACAGAAACATACACATACATACACTTACACTGATCTTGTGTCTAATGGTATGTATCTCAAGGCCAGGGGAAGGAAAAGGAAAAAATAAATTTCTATGATAGCTTTCCTTTTTATTTGAAAGTGTTGGCAAGTTGTACGTGGTAGTTTTGCAATTGCATGTGCAATCTTTGTTTTTTTTACTGTGGTGTGTTATGGACATGCTTGTCTTGTTTCATGAATTGAAAATAAATTAAACAAAAAAATAATGCAGATGTAGAAACTGCTAAATCTTGTGTTATCCTAGTTGTATTTCCACAACACTTGAATTGTTTCTTTTTTGGCTGCTTGTAATATTTTCTCCTTAATCTGGGAACTGGAATTTGGTTACAATATTTCTAGGAGTTTTATTTTAGGATCTCTTTCAGGAGGGGATTGACGGATTCCTTCCATTTCTATTTTACCTTCTGGTTCTAGACTATCATGGCAGTTTTCCTTGACAATTTCTTGACAGACAATGTCTCTGCTTTTTTTTTTAATCATGGTTTTCAGGTAGTCCGATAATTATTAAGCTTTCTCTCTTGAATCTATTTTCCAGGCCAATGACTTTTCCAGGGAGAAGTTTCGCATTGTCTTCTATGTTTTTTCATTCTTTTGGTCCTGTTTTATAATTTCTTGATTTCTCATAAGTCATTACCTTCTATATTCTCCATTCCAATTTTTAAGGAATTATTTTCTTCAATATGCTTTTGGACATTCCATTTGACTAATTCTGCTTTTTAAGACATTCTTCTCCTCATTGGTTTTTTGGATCTCTTTTGTCATTTGGATTTGGATTATTTTTTAAGGTATTATTTTCTTCAGTATTTTTTTGAGTATCCTTTAGCAAGCTGTTGAATCAATGATTCTCATGATTTCTTGCATCACTCTCTTCTCTCCTCCCAGTTTTTCCTCCACCTCTCTTATATGATTTTCCAAATCCTTACTGAGCTTCTCCATGGCCTGTGACCAATTCATATTACTTGTTGAGGCTTTTGATGTAGGAACTTTGACTCCACCACCTTCTGTTTGTATGCCTTGATCTTCCTTGTCACCAAAGTAAGTTTCCAAAGTCTGAGATCTTTTAAGATGTATCTCATGTTCCCAGCCAAACACTTGACTTTCTCTTTGTCAAGGTAGGACTCTGCTTTCAATAGGGGTAGTGGTAGGAGTGAATGTACTGTGTCAAGATTCAGGGATTTTATACTAGCTGCTCTATCTCCCACTGTCAATGCCCAGAGCTCTGTAAGTAGCCTCTGCTGCCACTTTTTGGTCATTTGTGGGTTGAGAAGTCAAGAAATTGCCACAGCTACCAATGATTCGGCCACACTGTTCTCTCCTCCCTACCTGGTATGATATATGCTTCCTCTCAACTTTCCAGATTATCTTGGACTGGGGATTTGTCTCACTCTGTCATTTCGTGGGTTTTGTAGCTCTGGAATTTATTTAAAGTCAATTTTTACAGGTATTTGGAAGAGTTTGGGAGAGAGCTCAGGGAAATCCCTGCTTTTACTCTACCATCTTGACTCAGTCTCCCTAAGTAATTTCCTTAAATTGCACATCTGGCTTTATCACTCCTTATCTACATGCACTTGTATACACACATATACATACATGCACACATAGTAAAGTCTTGTAGCTAACTATTTAACTCTAAGATAAAATGTGAACTCCTTGACTGGCATTTAAAACCCTTCACAATCTTACTCAGACAGTTCTTAAGCTTTATTATATGTTACTCCCCTTCATGAGCTTCTTTGTCCAGCCAAACTGGCCTTTTGTATTCAACACACACACATACACACACACACACACACACGCACACACATACACACACACATACACACACACATATATACACATACACACACAAAAATCTAGATATGAATTCAACTATTAAGCAGAGCCACACCAACGGAAAGAAATAATATTTATATTAATTTTCTGCTGAATTGAAATCAGAGACAATTCATTTTTTTCTTGTTACTGAATTACAGATGGTGAATAATCACACAACAGATACATGTTTACTACTGAAAAGTCATGTTCACTGTCAGTTATAACTTATTATGTTATTGCATATTTTTCATTGAAAGGTACTTAAAATATAATTCACCTGGTTGGTTAGCTGCAATGATTAAATTAATTGAATAAATAATTGTTAACATTTATTACTTATAGGTATACACTCTTCCCCAGGACATATACAGGATGAAAATAATTAAACATATTTAACCACTTTGCTCTTACTAAAGGTTATTGTTACAATTTCTTACAAAATTTCTTATCAATTGCTTTGTATCATTAATTAATGCATGTTCAAACAATTTGTAGAGACAGTGAACTTTGAGTAACTCTGCCTCCCTTGTATTCTACCTTACTCAATGTTAATACAAGAGATCCTCAGGTTCTAGAGTCATATCATTTCCTCGAAGTCATTCTTCAATTGTTTCAGCATTGTTTTATGTCAATGTCTCTCAAGCCCATCGAATCTTTGATTCCACCCTCCCCCATTTTATGATGCTTAAAGATGACTAACAGCAAAGAGCTGTTTTGATGACACTCTGGAAAAAAATAGAAGGCAGAGAAGCTTCATGTCGATAGATGGGCTGGTTAGATGGGAAAATTAAATGTTCTCAATTCTGTGAAACTTGGAATTTCCTTGGTCTCCTAATACTTGAACCTTCAATCTGTCCCTAAATTATATCTTTTCACTTGCTCCTCATGCTCTTTTGGTTCAATGCAATGAATTCACACTTCTGATCTACACCCCCTCTCATTCTGCCCTGGTCCCTCTGCTTAGTCCTATATGTCTCAGGCAGCACATTTCTCATCTGACCTGAGGTTCTGTCTGTGACTTAATCCTTATTTTCCCTGATTTATGAAACATTCCTTTGAACTTTCATATTGGAATGAAGGAATTCCGTGACTAGTCCCCTGAAGACTATCTCTTCAGTTTTTTCCTTTGATAAGAAAAGGAAGAACATTCTGCTTTGGGGCAAATCTTGTGTTCTTCAATGGAACACTACATTCCTTACAATGAGAAATGTTCCCAGTAGTCGACTGTACCCAAAGCTTATGAGGCACTTTTGCTTATAATATTGATTTGTTTGTGAAACTGTGAAGATAAACAGGAATATCCTGTGACAAAATTGTGCAGGTGAAAGAAATTTTTCTTCAATGACCAAAGACTCTATTTTCTGTCCTATTTTTCTCGCAGTAGTATCCCATTCCAGGATTTAGCAATGTAGTGCCTCATTATTTTTTACTACTCCCTCTCAAAACAGGAAAGGTTCTTCTATCATCACTTACATTTTGGCTAAAATTTCCTTGTCCTATTGTTAATTGTCTGAATTAGCTGCATTTTTTAGCTTTTACCTTTAATTGTGTAATAAAGGGTTATGCTTCTATCAAACATGGACAGCTGGGTGGTGAGGTAAATAGAGAAGCAGGCCTGGACTGAGTTCTACTTCAGACTCAGGCATTTAATAGCTGTATGACTCTGGTCAAGTAACTTAAAGTCATTTGTCTCAGTTTCCTCATCTGTATAATGAGCTGGATAAAGAAATAAGGAATCATTCCACTATCTTTGCCAAGAAAGCGATCACATATAGACATTGATCCACAGTCTAAGGATTTAATTTGTCTGGCCCCTGAACTTGAGAGCAGATGAGTGTTTTCTCACAATCTTGTCACTCAATTTAACCTTCAGTTCCTAATTAATTCCTTTTGTTTTCCATTTCCTAGTCTGAGAATCATTTCCTTTTCTGGGGGTGGAAGGAGGGAGGATATTAGGGCAAACTGAAGCAAAATAGAAGTTATGTAGTTCTACCTTCACTTAACTGTTTTCTTTACCTCAGTTGGGAAGTTGGGTAATTGGATAGATGGCAAACTCTCAGGAAAAATAGGAAAGCTTACAAAGGAGTGAATTTTAGGGGGAAAAAAGTAATAAGATATACAGGACAGATCACAATGCATATATTGTTTCTAGGATGTGAGATTTCTTGTGTCTCACCAAAAAACAGAAAGGGAGGGGGAGAAAACTCCTCCCTCCCAGGGCTACCCGCTATAGTCTCAAGGTCATTTAGGATTTACTTGGGAATGCTTAGAGCTGGAGGAATTTCCCCAATGACATCAGAATAGCAATTCTTATATATACCTGAGCCACTATTAATGTATTATTTATGGTCATTATTAATTAACTTTACCTGATAATAGGGAGGAAACCAAGAGTTTGAATAGCACTTAGAGAGAAGAAAGTGGGTAATTGTCAGGAAATATAGTGATGAGCAGGTGTAACTGTGTCAGAGACAAACCCTACAACTGTAGCAACCAAGCGGAATAGTGGAAAGAGTGTGAGACTTTGAATCAAGAAGACCTGAATTCAAATTTGACTTCAGACATTTCTTAGCTGTGTGATCCTAGCAAGTCACTTAACCTCTTTCTCTCAGTTTCCTCAACTACAAAATGGGGATAATAGCCCCTGTCTCTGAGGGTTGTTATGAGATTCAAATGAGTTAATAATTGCAATATATTCAGCACAGTCCCTGGCTATTTCAGAGAGCATGGGTTAATACCCATCTTTCTACTCTCTAATTATTAATCACACACCTTGAAAGCCTCTCTGCTTTCATGCAATAACTTCCAAAAAGTTTGGGACTTCTACTTTGGACTGAACTAGACATTTTTATAGTTGTTATTCTTTTAAAAATGGTTGTTCTAATTTACAAACCAGGATGCTGCAAGCTTTCAATAATTGGATTTTCCCAAGGCCACAAGCTCCAACCATGACGTAGCTTAAGTCCTTGGAGAAACTGGTCCAACACGTCAGAGATAAAGTGAATGACTGGACAACTAAAATAATTTTTCATTGGGGGAGGAGGGTGACTATTCTCATATAATAGCAAAACTCTAATTTAAATAGCAAAATAGAAGTTGGATAGATGCTCTCTGCCACTCTCTGAGTAACTGTTCTCGTTACTAATGGAGGAGAACAGCATCCCGTTATCCTGACTTGGCATTACAATATGTGGCAGTCCCTAACTAAATCAGAAAGGGACAGTAATAGGACATATAACTATTTGATATATGGACTCCGGAAACAATATTGTACCAGAGGATGCCAATAAATAATATTTTGAAAGGTAAGGGTAGGTATAATTAAACTTAACTGAAAAGATAAAATAACCAGTCCTCATACTGCTGCACCTAAACTTCTGATCTTGCTTTTATAAATATGGAACAGAATCTAGTTGTTTATTCAGGTGTCAGAGACTCCTGAAGGATAGAGTTTAGTTATTAATAAATCATAAAATAGGATTGGGTTATAATGTAAAATCTAGGCTATGAGATGTTTGGAACCAAAAGAGGAATTCTCATTCTACAAAGAAAGTAAATAATTCTCGGTAACCATGCAAGGCCAAAGGGATTCATGTCATTCTTTGTTCATTATGCTACTTTGTCAGTACAGGTTCATCTTTTCTGCTGTCTTTAAACTTTTCTTTAGATTTGTGGTTGTGTTTTCAGTTAAGTAAGGGCCATGCCTTCTTTCTTTTCTACCTCTTCACATCAACTTCTCTTGCTTAATGTCCATTGAATATTTAACTAATATTAATTCAAGACAAATATTAATTCAAATTGCTTAGTCTTAGGTACCAGCATCTCTGTGGTAATCCTGAATTACTCATTACAATGTTATTTTCTCCAACGATTTTCTTTAATATGGTTATTACCAAAAGCCTTTGTGGTTTCTAAGTTTAAGTTGAGAACAAGATTGTTAACTGTTTCCTAATAGTCCCTTGCCACGCTGGATAAGAAGAAGTCTGTGGGTGCTAGGTATACCCCAAAATACCGGCAGTCTGGGTCGTGCTCGAATGAATTCGACTCAAGCCTTCTTAAAGTCAAAGAAAACAAAGTTTATTAAGAATTCGCCTAATTGGGTTGCCTCTTACAGAGCCTAAGCATTTGTGACACGTATTCACAAGTGGGCCAGATAGAATCCCAGCTAGACAGAGTCTGAGCTGGATTGAATCTGAGCACCTTCATGGAGGCAAGGTGGGACTTAAATACAGAAAAGAGTATAGGAGGGATGGGGGTGGGGGTGGGGGTGGTCTGGTCTAGAGTCTAGAGTGAGGGAGGAAGAAGTTCAGAAAGGGCCTCCAAGTAGGATTAAAGGTTGGAAATAGCTGGAGGTAGTCAACAAACATCAGACTAGGGGGTGCCGAAGTGGTAAACAGGTAGGGCAATCAAGAGATAACAGACCATGGTCAGGTTCTGTAGAGAGATACAAGGGGAGCTCAATTTGAGTATGAAAGGTCAGGGTAAGTGAGGAGATTCCAGGGGAGCTCAAGGAAGTTCCCAGAGTCTGAACCCCATCAGATACACCAATGTCTTTAATAAGCCCTTTTAGCAGACTGCATACTGTTCTAAGATATAAATCCATCCTAATATAGGTGTTTCCCTACTTCTATCTAAATGAACTCTGATGTCTCACCACCTAAACAAAACTTTCTCCACACTAAGAAAAATAATTCTTCTTTTTCCTTCCCTCAAGTATTAAAGTTGAACTCAAATACCTTTATGTTTCCTTCTAGATCTAAATACGTGATAGTAAAATTCTATGTACACAAGACAGCTACCAGGAGATAAATACTTAAGAGTGACATCCTTTGACAGTCTTGCCAATAGGACTAAAGCTCAGAAGGAGCTAAATTTGGAAAATAAGGGTAGATATATTAAACTTAATTGAAAAGATAAAGTAATCAGTCCTTATACTACTTTCCCTACAAAAAGTTTTTGTTAAAAATTTATTTAAAGCCCAAAAGAAGGGTTAAAATGAGGATCTCATGTTAGATCAGACAGTGATATTTGATTTATACTTTTACCTGATATGTAGTATGCTCGTTGCACTGGATAGAATATAATGATAATTGCTAATAGAAAGTTGATACCTGTTCTGGACAAGTTCAAGTCACTGACCCAGAAAAACTATATCCTAGGGGATCGAAAAATCCTGGCCATTGTGATTGCAGACTCTGACAGTGATACAGTACTTGAAAGATCATAGAGAACTGACTATACCAATTAAGTAAGTGTATTTATTTTGTGATTAATATTCTCATTCTTTAAGCTAGGATACAGAAGATTAATACTTCAAGATCTAGGACTAAGATAATCCAGAAAATCACAAGTATATCATCAGTTAAAGGCATGGATAAGATAAAGCCACATAAAAATCCTGTCTCAAAACTTAAAATATTTTGGCATATTTCTACAGAGTTGTTATTTTTTCTTTATCTTGAGCTCACAACTACATTTCCTTCCACTAAACAAGACAGTTGGGGAGGAGGATCCTATGGCATGACTGGAATTTTATGGTAGAAAATTGATATATTATATAATGTCTCAGGCCTGAAGGATGTGTTTTGCCCATTCTCCTGGTTCTCAAAAAAATCTATCTCACTTATAGATCATGGTTAGTACTATACCAAGCACACTAGGAGTATCAACTTTCAGATGGGCTTTTTTTTGAAAGGCAAAAGCTTAGACCTTCAAAACTCTTTCTTCAATAGAAAATGAACCAGGGCCTGCCTAACAGAGAACAAGTCACCTTATCCTGATTTTCACTCTATATTCTGATACTTATAACTTTGGCAACTGGCTAAGTATTTTATAAATTTAGGGATAAAAATGCTTACTTGATCATAATTTTTTTCTGAAAATCTTAGCTGAAAGTTCTTTAAAATTTTGAGAAACATTATACTTTATATGGACACCTGAGTATTCTTTAAAAAGGGAAAAAGAGAGCAAAAGTGAAGGGAAAGGAGAGAAACCAGCTCTCTTTATGGGAAAAAAAGTATTTTATTCTCTTTGAGACCAAAAGCATGATAAAGTTTCTTAACTTTTTTAAGGAAAAAAAAAATGTGCAGGTACTGTAAGATAAGTGCCTTTTGAAAACAAAATATCTAGAAAAATAAAATGCATTTTATTACAGATCGTAAAGGCTATCAACTCTTATTAGACTATCTGCTTTATTTCTTTGGTAGTATAGACTTTTTTCAGCAGTTGTTGCTGTCTAGGTCTCCCTTGTGGGTTACTTGACTCTTCCATTACCCTTGTTTATCAATTTTTTTTTTTACTTCCTTTCCTCCATCTGAGGCCAACTTCCCATATAAAGTCGTTTTAGTACTTACCAACTGGAAGCAAACAAAGCTGCTTGTCTACAACTCCCATTCACTGACCACACTTTACCTGTAATGTGATTTTCTGATTTCCTTCCAGATTAATTACTGATGCAGATTCATCACTTCACTCATCTCTTACTAACTTATTAACTAACTTACTAATGTCAACTTGTTAACTAACTGACTCCTCATTAAAAAAAAAATCCACATTCCTTATATTGGGATTCAAGAACTTCTACAATCTGGTCCCAGTGGACTTTTCTAATTTTATCCCCTACTCTTCCCTTTTACAGATCATATTCTTCAACTAGATTAATCTATTCTCTGGTCCCAGAATGCATGTCTATTTCTTTTTTCCATATCTTTCCTCATATTGTTAATATAAATAATTAAGAATATTCATTCACAGTTATGTAGTATCTTGAGTTTAATGAAAAATTCATCCCAACTTCCCTGTAAGGTAGATTTGAATTAATATCTTCAATTTACAGATGCTACTCCTGCCATAATAAATGTTATACACTTTCCTTTCTATTTGTTTATAATCTACCTACTCTTCAAAGGGCAATTTAAGGTGCACTCTCTCTAAGAAGTATTACTTGACCATGTTAGCTTACAAGGATATTCTTGTCCTCTCAATGAGTACTACTTCTTTTCATGGCATAATAATTACTGTATAGAGAATACAACACTGATCTCAAGGATAGAAAGAACTGGGTTCATGTGTGTACCTGTATCAGTAAGCACCCCAACATACACAAGAGGGCCTGCTATCACAGGTTCTTATATCTGCATTCATAAACGGAAAGGCAACTTTTGAGGGGCTAACAATCAGTTTAATCAAGCACATGTATCATTCCTTTAATCAAGCACATGTCATTCACCTAGTTCAGGGAAGTTAACACTCTGGCCTTCAGAGAAAATACAGAGAAATCAAAGGTCAACAGACATGGCTTCCTCTGTCTAACCATAATCAATACATATATCACAAATCATCTGGCAGGTCCAATAGTCTAATCATAATTACCAGAGAGGGAAGCACTGACATCTGATTTTCAAGGCCTGGGGGCTGCTTAATGGCTTCCCAGAGTCCCATCTGGTGCACAAATATTCTTCCAAAAACTTAAACCCCAGAAGAAAAGTGTATCTCAAAGTCTTTATACAGTTTTTAGAGTCAGAAGGTATCATATCCCTTGACAACCAGTGCCTCATTAACAAAAGGTGTGGACCTTCCTATAAATCTTCCCAGGCCCAACAATGGGTGAGAGAGTTCCTCCATAATCACATTATTCAGAGACATTATGCTTTTTGGTATAAACAAAAACAGCAAAAGGTAGTACTTTGCTTGCCCTCACACTACCATATTAATAGAAGGAGTTCCTTACATATCTTTATATATTTGCATTGTGACATTTCACATATTTAGGAATTTCATTTTTGTTTCAAAAATTTTGAGCACACACACACAGACACACACGCACATATTATATTTGAAAGCTACTTTTTTTCTTCTGGGAAAAGATCATAGTAATCCTTTGTTTAGTTTCCTTCCTCCCTCTCCCCAAGTTTCCTATGTGTAACACAGTAATTTACCATAGGAAAAGTATTCAATATATATTTGTTGAATATATATGTACTCTGTATTGATGCATTTATAAAATTTTACTGGTTTCACTGAACCAATAAAAAAATGGACAAAGTTGATGCATTATTTTGTCAACTTATTATATAATGCACAAATGATCTTGTTCTAGGTATTTTATTATCAAATATAAAGTCTTTAAGTTAAGAAATTCTGTTCTATAGTTCTGAATTCCCACTGAACTTTTCTTTCACGAGAAAATATTTTATTTTCATTTCTACCATTTATAAGGGGAAAGTCTTTACAATGTATAATAATCATATCAAATCTTTATTCTAAATACAACACTTTGTTTAAACAAACTCCTGAAGAAAATAGTATTAAGCACACATATATGTGCATATGTATACATGCAAACACAAAATTACACTTTGATCAGGGTAAATAAGTTCCATATAGCAATTCTGAAGCCTTTCGTGAAGTTAAAATCTATTCAAACCAGCTACATTTGTCACTGTTGAGTATTTTCTCCTCTAGGATACTTTCTTCTATCAGGTCATTGCTTAGATTTTTGTGACACTGCCTTTTTCAGATTCTTCTGTCTGACTATTCCTCCTCAAAGTTCTTTACAAGAACATCTTCCACATCATGCTGTTTAACTGTGGGTATATGCTAAAACTTTGTCCTGAGATCTTTTTTTTCTTTCTCAATTCACTCTATAATCTTGTCAGTTTCCATAAACTTAATTATCATCCCTATGAAGAAAACTACAAAATTTGTTGATCTTGCTTTAGTCTTTCTCCTGAGCTATAGTCCTACATCACTAACTACGCACTTGGTATTACAAATTTAAACATAAAATGTGCAAAAGAGAACTTCTCTTTCTTAAAAATCTTCACTTCTAATGAAAAAATTTTAAGACAACTACCATTGCTCCTATGCCTCAAGTTCAATACCTCAGTGTCATATTGAAATCCTCAGTCTCTCACTCCATAGATCAGTTAATTTCAGCCACCACACCATCTCATCTTTCTACCCCCACAGCAAAGATCCCAGTTCAATCTTTCATTATCTTTCACTTGGGTTATTCAAAAGACCTCCTCCTATTTGGTCCTACTGATTCAATTTTCACTGTATTCCAATTCATGCTTCATTTAAATGTTGAGGTAATTTTTTCAAAATGCAAATTAAGCACAGGTTTAATCATGACAGTCCTTTATTCAATGAATTCTAGTGATTCGTTGCTTGTGAGAGAAAAATGTGAACCCCTTAGTTTGACTTTCAAGGATCTTCCTAATGTATTTTTAACTTGTTTTCAGACTCCTTGTCTTCTATGATCTAGACAAACTAGCTACTTCAACCCTTACTACAGAATCAATGTTGTTGTTGTTTAGTTATTTTCAATCATATCTGTCTGAGTGACTGCTTTTGGAGATTTCTTGGCAATGTTACTGGAGTGATTTGGCATTTCCTTCTCCAGATCATTTTAGAGATGTAGAAACCGAGGCAAACAGGGTTAACTGACTTGCCCAGGGTCACTTAATATGTGTCTGATAACAGTTTTGAGCTTAGGGAGAAAAGTTTTGCTTCCTTCACATCTGGCATTCTTATCCACTATAACACCTACCTGTCCTACAGAATTATTAGGGTGTGCTTTATGGATGATAGAGTCAAATGTGCTTAGAGTGGCTGATTTTGGGTAGTACTAGATTACATTTCTTCAGTTACCTTAGGTGTGACTTTTCTGTGACTACCTAGTTTCTAACTACTTTTATTTTTTTCCTGAAAGTGTTTACTAAGATAGTGATGGTATACTCCAATACAAAAGGTGCCATTGAACCATGCGTAAGGATAATTGCAGTTCTCATATTGACAAAGACAAAATATGCATGTTTATATATTTCTTAAAAAATGAAACATCAACACCTTAAAATCAGATAGAAACTACATTTTAATCTACTTTAGTCTACATGCTACATTTGACAACTCTAAGAAGTATTCCTTCCCACCATACCAGAGCATGGTAGCAGGGGAATTGAAAGAATTTGGGGAAAGGGAGAGAGGAGAGGCATTACAAAATAAAAAGCAGTTCTCTAAATTTAAAGGAAGATGTCATGCATGCTAGCCCACAAAAAGGTTCTATACTCATTTCTCCAACACTATCCAAAGCATAACAAGTTTGTTCTCTACTCTTAATCTATTTTCCATTTTTCATTAACTTATAAAGAAGCTGCTATAACCGTCTACTCTTGCCAGATCTGGAGGCCATATAGGTTTGTTTGCTCTTCTCTCTCTTCTTGAGGGGAAAAATCTTGACATTTTTACCCATCCAGATTGCAGGTAGCTTTTCTGGGACTTAGACCGACCTCATCTTCCCAGGTTCCAGAGTTGGCTTCTCTCTCAGATGAAGATATTGATTTTTACCAAATTCTTTTTATGATACAAATATGGTTCGATACATAAACCAGAAAGAACCAAAACAGAGAAAGAAAATTATAGACCAATATCTCTAATGAATATAGATGTAAAAATTTGAAATAAAATGTTAGCAAAAAGAATACAGCAACTTATCACAAGAATAATACATCATGATCAAGTAGGATTTATACCAGGACGTTAGGGTTGGTTCAGTATATCAGCACTATTGATCATATCAAGAATAAAACTAACAGAAGCCACATGATTATCTCAATAGATGGAGGAAAACCTTTTTAATAAAATACAACCCCCATTCCTATTGAAAACACTGGAAAGTATAGGAATAAACAGAACTTACATAAAATAATAAGCAGCATCTACCCAAAACCATCAGCAAGCTTTATATGCAATGGGGATAAGCTGGATGCACTTCCAAAAAGATCAGGGGAGAAACAAAGATGCCCATTATCACCACTGTTATTCAATATGGCACTAGAAATCTTAGCTTTAGCAATGAAGGAAGAAAAAGAAATGGAAGGAATTAGAATAGAAAAAGAATAAAGTAAGTTATCACTCTTTGCAGATGATATGATGATATACTTAGAGAATCCCAGAGAATCAAGTAAAAAATTACTTCAAATAACAAACAATTTTGGTAAAGTTGCAGGCTACACAATAAACTCACACAAATCATCTGCATTTCTATATATTACTAACAAAGCCAAACAGCAAGAGATAGAAAGAGATATCCCATTTAAATCTATGGTAGACACCATAAAATAATTGGAAATCTATCTGCCAAAAAAAACTCAGGGACTACATGAACACAATTACAAAACACTTTTCACATGAATAAAGTCAGATCTAAGTTAGTGGAAAAACATCAGTCGTTCCCTGGTAAGTCAAGTTAATATAACAAAAATGACAATTCTACTTAAATTAATTTACTTATTCAGTGTCATAACAATCAAAGTATTTAAGTATTTTGTAGAGCCAGAAAAAATATCAAAATTCATAAGGAAGAAAAAAAGGTCCAGAATATAAAGGGAACTAATGAAATGAAATGCTAGGGAAGGTGGCCTAGCCCACCAGATCTCAAATTATATTACGAAGCAGCAATCATCAAAACCACTTGGTACTGACTGAAAAACAGAGGGATAGACTGGTGGAATAGGTTAGAAACTCAAGACACAGTAGTCAATGAATATAACAATCTACTGTTTGATAAGTCAAGGACACCAGTTTCTAGGATAAGAACTCACTGTTTGACAAAAATTGCTGGGAAAACTGGAAAACAGTGTGGTGGAAACTAGGCATAGATCTGACTTTATTCATGTGATGCCTGACACCATACACAAGAATAAAGTTCAAATGAATACATGAACTAGACATAAAGATTGATATTAAAAACAAATTAGGGGAGTAAGTAATAGTGTATTTGTCACATTTATGGAGAATGGAGAAATTTTTGACCAAACAAGAGATATAGAACATTATGAAGTGCAAAATGGATAACTTTGATTAAATTAAATTGTAAAGCTTTTGCACAAACAAACTCAATGCAACCAAAATTAGGAGGGAAGGAGAAAACTAGGAAAGAACTTTTGCAACTAATGCTTCTGATAAAGACCTTATTTCTAAAGTATATAGACAACCGAATCAAATTTACAAGAATACAAGTCGTTCCCCAACTGATAAATGCTCAAAGGATATAAATAGGCAATTTTTAGAAGAAATTAAAGTTATCTATAGTCCTACGAAAAAATACTCTAAATCACAATTGATTAGAAAGATGCAAATCAAAATAACACTGAGGTAACATATCACACTTATCAGATTGGCTAACATGACAAAACAAGAAAATGACAAATGTTGGAGGAGATGTGGGAAAATTGAAACACTAATTCATTGTTGGTAGAACTGTGAGCTGATCCAACCATTCTGGAGAGCAGTTTGGAACTATACTCAAAGGGCTACAAAAGTGTGCATAGCCTTTGATCCAGCAATATTGCTTTTAGGTCTCCAGCCCAAAGAGGTCATGGAAATGGGAAAGGTTTCCACATAAACAGAAATATTTATAGCAGCTTTCTTTGTGGTGGCCAAGAACTGGAAATGAAGGGCATTCCATCAATTGGGGAATGGTTGAATAAGTTGTGGTATATGAATGTGATGCAATACTATTGTGCTATAAGAAATGATGAACAAAAAGACTTCAGAGAAGCTTAGAAGGACTTATACAAACTAATACTTATTGAAAGGAGCAGAACCAGGAGAACTTTGTATCCACAACAACCACATTTTTGAGAGGAATTTTTCTGCTAGACTTAGTACTTCATTGAAATGCATGGACTTAAAAAATTCTCGCTGGGCTCGTGAGGCAAAATGCCTTGCACATCCAGAGAAAGAACTATGGAATTGGATGACAGAATGATGCAGATCATTTTCTCTTGTGTTATGCTTTGTTTTGTTTTGTGAATTCTCCCACTCATTTTAATTCTTCTATGCAACATGACTAAAGTAGAAATGCATTTAATAAGAATGTATATGTAGAACATATATAAGATTGCATGCTGTCTCAAGGAGGGTGTGGGGAGGAAGGGGGGAAGGAGGGAGAGGGAGCAGAAAAATATAAGATATATGGAAGTGATTGTAGAAAATTGAAAACAAAATTATTTTTAAAAAGATATTGATTTTTAATAATATTTCATCTTTGCTTGAATATATATGTAGTTAGAAATTTAGGCTTCAATACATACAAGGATATTTCAAAGTTATATATTCTTATAGGAATTAGAAAAAAACCTAAGAGAATATCTGGCTTAACATGCTCAGAGACCCCAAGAGGTTAAATAACCTGCCCAAAATAAGTGCTGGTTAATAGTAGATCTGGGATTCAAGCCTGGGCTTTAAAAAAAAAATTCCAAATCCATTGTACTTTTTAAATTGAAGGAATCATAGATTCTAGAGCCAGAAGGGACCCCTGAGGCTATCTCGTTAAATTCCTTCACTTTACAGTAGAGAAAATAAAGAATAAGGACACTAAATCACTTTTCTATGGTCACATAGATGCAAAATATTAGAGTAAACATTTGAACCCAATTTCTTTGACTCCAAACTCTAAACTCTTCTACTTTAAGGTCAAAATAAAGACTCAATTATGTGCTTAATGAATATTTTAACATTCACACATGGAAGCATAGTATTGGGGAAAGAGCACACTGGGATGGATATGAAGATCTGTCACAGTTCTAGTGTGTTAAAAAGATCCTTGCTTAACATCGTAGTGATCAATCATCACTGAAATGAAGATGACTTTCTGTTGTTGTCACAGTCATTTCACTTGTGTCTGATGCTTCATGACCCCAATTTAGTTTTATTTATTTATTGTTTTTGGCAAAGATACTAGAGTACTTTTCCATTTTTTCTCTAGGTCATTTTGCAGATGAAGGAACTGAAACAAACAGGGTTAAGTAACTTGCTCAGGGTCATACCTTGTAGCTGAGGCCTGATTTGAACTCAGTTTATTCTGACTCCAGGCCTGGTGCTCTATTCACTGACTAAAGATGACTTCGAATGGGGTTGATAAAGGTAGTATGGAACACAATGGTGGCGAAAGAGGACCTGAGGTTGAATCCCAATTCTGCCACATATTAGTTGTGTCTTGTGGTTAACAATTTCTCCTTTCCCAGTCTTCATTTCCATCATCTGTACAATTAAGACATCCAACTAGGTGAACTTTTTAGTTCTATAACCATAATACTTTCCTAATAATTCCCCCTCCATCTCAGAATTATAAGTCTCTTAAAAGGACACAACAATATATTTAGGACGTGGCTTTCTCTTACTTTAGTGTTGGATCTTTATGATTCAATATTGACATTTCTTATGAAGAGTCATGATTCAGTGACCATTAAATCTGGCTTGGAACTTGCTATTCAGAAGGTAGTGGTGTCTAAAGTGCTGGGGGAATGCTAAAGATCAGGAGCTATCAAGGACTGCAGCCAAGAGGGAGATAATTGTGCATTACTGGAAGTATCAGGAAAAGCTTAAGTGCTCACTAGTCAAGAACTTCTGCTTTCTTTCTCTCCCAGTCCTCCCCCTAACCCCAGCCAAACAGTTCTCCTGACTTCTTCCAATAGTCCTCTCTCTTGATTTAGTTTGAATTCTTTCTCTCCCTGGCACTCATCCAAACCCTCCTCTTTTTCTTCTTTTCCTGGCTAGCAGAGCAGAAATAGCTGGCAGGAATACTCTTCCTCTCACCCCTTCCCTGGCAGCCACATGGAAGACCTGACTGGAGCTTGGACAAGTATTGATAGGTAATGCAGAGTAGAAATGTCTTACATTTTGAAGGTTAGTTCTATGAATTATATTGTCAATTTACATATGATGTTTTTGATAGATTGCATATTTGTATTGAACTAGACATTTCTTGAAAGTGAATGGGCCTGTTAATTCTCACTAAATGTCTGTTGTTCTTTCTTGAATAAAATTATCTTATTGTCTTCAGAAGAATTTACTGAAGTTTCAAGTGAGTCTCTTGGTCACTATTTAAATGCAAGTTATTGGCTGGGGAATGGGATCTGTTTTACTTCCAAACTCCTTTTCAAAGTATTGACTTCAACACATACTATGTGACCATTGATATCAAAATTATGTAACATCTCTGAGTATCACATTCTTAAGCTATACATATATGTGTGTGTGTGTGTGTGTGTGTGTGTGTGTGTACATATTTGGTTGTGTTCCCACAATACTTGAATTGTTTCTGGCTGCTTGTAATCTTTTCTCCTTTACCTAGGAATGCTGGAATTTGGCTACAATATCACTAGGAGTTTTCTTTTTGGCATCTCTTTCAAGAAATGATTGGTGGGTTCTTTCAATTTCTATTTTACCCTCTGGTTCTACAAACTCAGGACAGTTTTCTTTGATAATTTCTTGAAAGAGAATGATCTAGGATCTTTTTTCAGATCATGGCTTCCAGGTTGTCCAATAAACTTTAAATTACCTCTCCTGGATCTATTTTCCAAGTCAGTATTTTTCCAATGAGATATTTCACATTGTCTTTTTTAAAAAATTCTTTTGGTTCTGTTTTATAATTTCTTGATTTCTCATAAAGTAATTAGCTTCTGTTTGCTCCATTCTAATTTTGAAGGAATTATTTTCTTCAGTGAACTTTTGAACCATCTTTTCCATTTGACCAATCCTGCTTTTTAAGGCATTCTCTTCATTGGATTTTTGGATCTATTTTGCTATTTGGGTTAGTCTATTTTTTAAAATATTATTTTCAGTATTTTTTGGGATCTCTTTTAATAAACTATTGACTTGTTTTTCAAGATTTCCTTGCATCACTCTCATTTCTCTTCGCAAATTTTTCCTCTACTTCTCTTATTTGATTTTCAAAACCCTTTTTGAGCTCTTCCATGGCCTGCAAGCAATTCATATTTTTCTTGGAGGCTTTGGTTGTAATAGCTTTGACTTTGTAGTCTTCTAGTTGTATGTTCTGACCTTCTTGGTTGCCAAAGTAAGATTTCAAAGTCTAAGGGATTTTGCACTGTTCGCTCATCTTCCCAGCCAAATATTTAACTTTTTAGCTCTTTGTCAAGGTAGGAACTCTACTTCCAGTGGAAGTGGGTGTGTGGGTAAAGAGTGGCTTTACTGTCCCAGCTTCAGGGGTTTTGTATCAGCTGCTCAGTACCCCATTATCTGTTAGCCCAGAGCTCCTGGAAGCTGCTGGTGCTTCCAAAATTGCCAGAGACCCCTCTTTCTCCACCTTGGGGCTGGTGTCAGACTCCAGCAGGACCTCACCTCTCCCCCACTCAGGTCTAACAGAGTTTTCCCAATGACCTTCTACGTTGTCTTTGGCATTTTTGCATTGAGAAGTTTGGAAACTGCCACAAGCTACCAACAATTCAGGCCCCTGAGGTCTGCTCTGGCCAGGCTGTGCTGGTACAGCCTATGCTGGCTGTACTCCCCTCCCTGTCCAGCGCAACAGATGCTTACTGTCTAAATCCCAGGCTCTCCTTGGCTGGAGATTTGCCTCACTCCATCATATCGTGGGTTCTTCAACTCTAGAATTTGTTTAGAGTGATTTTTACAGGTATTTTCAGGGGTTTGGCCATATTGGTTCCACCCCCTCAATTGATATTTGGTGGGAACTTTTAATATAATGTGATAGTACCACAATTTCATATGCTCTTCATTGTCAGGGTTGTATCTATGAGACTTCATTTTCCAGTAGAAAATGTTCAGTATATAGAAAGTAGAAGACTCAACCACTAACTGGCTATAAAAAAAATCAATCAAGTCATTCAACCACTTCTGAGTTTATTTTCTTATCTGTGGCACAATGCACAGAGCACTAGACCTCGAGTGAAGAAGATCTGAGTTCAAATCCTGCCTAAGACACTTACTTGCTATGTGACCCCAGGCAAGTTACAAGCTCCTGTGCCTCAGTTTCTTCATCAGTAACATGAGAATAGTAATGGCACTTACTCTCCAGTGGTGTCATGAAGATTCAATGAGATAATATTTACAAATTGTTTTGCAAGCTTTAAAGTGCTCTATGTATGCCGGCTATTGCTATTACCTTCTATAATTCAAGTTCTATTGAGCAGACACATACATTCAGACTGCAAAATTCTGCCATTATATTCATGTGAACATTCTTTAATTTCCTCAAAGTAATAAGGATGAGGATAGAGGATGTATTCTCCAGACCACCTTACCAAGAACTCTGACGTCTTAAATAAGTTAAAACATACCTCAAGCCATCAAAATAGCTAAAACTAAGTGTGAAAACATCCTTTCTAACTAGATGTGTTTAAGGAAAGACTGGAAAATTGACCAGATCCCTGGGAACTAAGAGGTATAGTGTAAACAATATGATTCTGAGTGTCAGGAAGACAGGTATTTGAAGTCTGTCTCCTACTCTTCATAGATGAGTCACCCTTGGGAAGTCACTAAGCCTCTCTGTGTCCCTGTTTCCTCATCCATATTATGACAATAACCTACCTTCTAGCATTGTTGTGAAGATTAAATGAATTAATGTATTTAAAGTACTTCACAAAAACTTTAAGTACTCCTTAAAGTAGTAATACTTTAAAGTACTTAAAGTGATACTTACGACATAAGTATGTATTATTATTAATACTGTCATTATCTTCATCTACAAGTTATCAATCAAGAGGGAGGGAGGAGGGATTCCAGAAGTTGTAGTGAATATGGAATTCTAGTAGATAGCCCTGAGAAGAATTACTTGGACAGGAGAATGAAGAGGAAGAAGAGAAACCTTGACTTCAGCATCTACCAAGTCTCTCCTCTAAACTAGAGAAAGATTTGACAGTTTGTAATGTGTTGGGGAATGCTGGACTTGGATGCTCCCATTAATGCCCTTCCACCATATGCTGAAGTCAAGAGTAGCCCCCTTCTAACATCAATGTCCTAAATCCGGCTTCCCCAGATTAGCTGCTGGTAAGGATAGACTGGACTTATGACTCTACAAGGAAGCTGGCAATGCCCAATAAGAACTTTTTGCTATTCCCAAGAAAAAGGAGTTTGCAGCTACCAAGAGCTGTGAATTTCCCCTTTATCACTTGTGCTTTCTAACTTTGAAACCACCATTCCCCTGAATGCTGTATGTACTTCTTGGAGTGTCTCATACACTTTTTTCCCCTTGTGGGGTAAGAGATAGGGAATGTGTTGTACTCAGTATTTTTTGTTTATTTCTTTAGTAAATAAACCTTTAAAAAAGCTTCTTAAGGCTAGCTCACTAATTCTTGATTAAGAGAGGAGAAGTGGAGCACACAAGTGGAAGTGTGAGACAATGATATTAGGTAATCGTCCCTATGCACTTCAGGGATACTCCTAGAGTCCTGAAGGAGGATATATAGCCAGCCTAGTTTTGGGCATGACAGATCCTCCGAGTTTACATGACTTGCATAAAAATTTACTGTATTTCCTTAAGAAATTTAGATATCTTGTTTAGTGATCTTTAAAGGACATGTCTTTTATTTTTTACTTTCTTATACACATCCTTTCCAGTCCAACTTCAATGTGGAATTGAATGCTCTCCTTTTTTTATTGATATATTTTTTCTGTTGTCACTTCTATCTATTTAATTTAGAATTGATTCCCCACCATTATTTGACACTTCAAATAATGAAAAGTTCCTTGAAAACTCTGGTTTTCCTCCTCATGTAACCATGAGGAGCTAAAATTCTTTTTGAATCTAAATAAAATTGACTGGCAGAATGTGCTCTTCAGTACATTATGACTTATTGCAAGTGCCCTACAAGTCATGGGGGATATATTTCTGGATTTCTGAGACAAACCAGCATCACATACTGCGTCCTTCACTCACATCTATTTCCGTAATTTAAGAATAGATTCAGAATATGTCTGCATGATTAAATTTGACTAAAAACTTTCATTTTCAAGTGGAAACATGTATGGTGCTCTATGACTCATTGCTATTCGTGACAACAATAATGCCGAGACCCAATGATAAAACAGCAAGGAATGGTCTCAGTTTATTCTTTACAACTTACAATGACTCATTCAGTTCTCAGAATAACTAATAAATACTTGGTAATTTATTCTGCTAATATAACGTGAAATATAAATGGAAAATAATCATGTAACACTAAGTTTTTCACCAGTTACTGAATGAAAGATTTTAAAATAACTGGCCTGGATCCTAATTCAAGACACTAGTATTAACATTTTAAATTTGTAAGTGACAAAAGATAAAATTTTAAATAGTTTCGCACATGAAGGAATGGAATTTTTACACTTTGAAATTGTAAGCTTCATTTTTACTGAAAATACTAGTACAAGAATGGAATAATGAAAAACAATTCCTTAACTTCAGAATTTTCTTCCTTTTTAAATTACTTTTGAAATTCTCAGTTCTAAAGATCCTTTCTGTGGTACTCTGTCCTTATGGGTAGAGGGTGATTAATTGATAGTCTTCACCTGCATGGGGGCAAGACTGTGTAGATGAGAGCTGGATAGAAGAGACATTCATGGTCTGTTGGCTATCAATTCCAAGAGAGAAAATACATGATTCCAAACTGCCTTCAGATCTTTGAAGGGAAAGGATCTGCAAAGAAATTTGTATTGTGACTCTAACCCCTGTCTACTATACTAGAAACTTCAGAAAAAATTTCACTGAGGCAAGATCTGACTCTCTTTTCTCTCTCTCTCTCTCTCTCTCTCTCTCTCTCTCTCTCTCTCTCTCTCTCTCCCTTCTTCTCTCTCTCCCACTCTTTGTTGAACTTAGATAATTCAGTCCCAATGGAAGAGCTCTGTATTGTCTGGCATTTATGGTTTTATATGTACTTTCTCTGATTTCTGTTTTGCTATCAACTTGGATAAATGAGTTTCTTTAGTATTATATATATATATATATATATATATATACATATATAGTATTTACTATACATTTATTTATATGTATTATATAAATAAATTATATAACTTATGTATATATATATATATACATATATATATACACACATATATTTAGTATTTATTATATTCTGTGGAACTGGTATTTCGTAAAGACCATGAATATATAGTTTGAAGGTACTGTTCCCGCACTAAGGAACAATGACTAGGAGTTCAGTTTGAACTTGAAAATTTCATCCCCTACATAAACCACATTTAAAGGAGCAGAGTGATATAATTTTAGACCAGTACTTCTTCTCTCTGAAGAGAGAAGAATGATAGACTTCTGGCTCCATTCTCCTGCTTCCCTTTCTGTCAGGAATCACAGTCACTGATGGAGAATGATGGGGGAAGGAGATGCTAGAGGTTCTTGCCTCCCTGTAAGTTACTTGTAAAGAGATCCATGGGCACATATATTGCCTTTATTGTAAAAAAAATACAGAACCCTACACTACCTATTCTTACACTTTTTTCAATGCCTTTTTTCTAGAGTCTGTCTTCAAGAGAATATTCTGAAAGTGAAAAAATCAGTAATTACTGAAATAATCCAAACATTCAGTTTTAGTTTAATCCAAAGGCACAAACTCCAGCCAAGTCAGTTTCACTGATTTTCCTTCTTCTGACCTTGACTCCTAAGTTTGCAACTAGATTGTCCTATAGCCTGTTCTTCAGAGATTTGTACTTCTTTCAGAGTTTTTCCTAGTGCTAGATTAAAAAAATTAGCAACTAATTTTCTTTTTAAATAAAGCATCACTGTCCCAATGACTCCCAATGACTCTTTTGTGGCTATACCTAAGTAAAAAAATGATCTGCGGCCTCATGTGGATTACAACACATTCAAGAAAGAGAAATACAAGATGGAAAATGGATATATAGCAGCATATTATCTCAGGTAAAAATTGCAAATATTGAGAGAATTGTGGTTTTAAAGTCAGTGAACTGAAAAAGAAATTGAATCATTCATGAATGACAGAAAGAAGATATTGTGAAAAAAGAAATTTCAGAGATAGGCCTATACTATATCCAAAGCAGGATATCAGCAGCATGGTGAACTATAGAAATCCAAAAATCTTATGAGAAGAAATCAGAACCAGAAAGCAATTTCTACAGGACTATTTACAAATCTTAGGAAATGGTCAAAGTACAAAAACAACATATTATCTGGTTTAAAGTTCTTGATTCTATTCAAAAAGAACCATGTAGACCTCCTATTAAATAAGGAATATTTCCTTAAGTAGAGAAGGAAAAATTAACAATGTCTTGGTGTAGGTTAATTTCACATATATTTTCAAGGAAATTATTATTCTTCAAGATGATAAAAAGTTCTTATAAGATTCTCCTCAAAAATGGAGACTAATGATGACTATCTTTAGCAGGTTTCTAGGGAATCAACAAACTGGACTGTTATTGGAAGAGCTTTGTTTTGTTTTAATCTTTTCTTGAATCTTAATCTTGAAATTTGGGTAGAACCAAGAGATCTCAAATGATAGATATTAGAAAAAACTTATTAAACTAAAAGAAAGACTCTAAGAGGCAACTATCTGGAATGAAAAATAACTATATGGTGATGGTTGGGAAGAATATTTTTCTTCATGTAGTTTTGTACAGCTCTTACTAAGTTCAATATCTGAAAAGTAATTATCTGAAATTTTCTTATATCTAATTTGAATTGAAGTTGATAAAAAAACTGAATAGTGAAAAATTCTCTCTGGTCTCCTGTTCTGAGATATTTGAGATTAATTAGTTGCCAAGCATGGGAAAATATGACTTCCTAGCCAGTGGACCTAAAGAGTCTAATTATTGTGAAGACTGAATGTTGAAAACAGACTGACTAGAAGATGACTAAACTGAAATTACAAAGCCATCAACCAGAAATGTGAAAACATCTAACTAAATATATGAGTATGTCAAAGTATGGCTCATCTTGACCTAAGACACATATAGAGTGCTTTATTGGTACTGCTAGGTGATTTTCTGAAAAAAAAAATTACTTTGAAGTGTCTCATTACAACTTTTCCAGTTTGGAATGGAGGTAACCTGCTGGGATCTCCACGGTTATATCAACAGAGTGAATATTTTGGTTCTATACCAAAATGGAAAATCTTTGATGAAAGTCTTCCTGAAAGACTGCAAATCTAACTAAGAGATACTTGTAATCAAAGAGTTGGACAAGTCAATAATTCTTTGGGTCACAGAAATAAAACATGAAGAAATAAAAATTCTCATTGTTGGTGCGGATGGTTAGCCTGCTTTTAAGATGGTTATAGAATTTTTGAAGTACTAGAAAATATTCTTCACAGATAGGACTGTTTTAGTTTTCTCAGATGTAAATTAGTCATAGCTTTCTGTCATGGGAACTGCAAAGAAATGGAAATATGGGAAGCTTATGCCTTCCACTGAAGCTAAAATGAGTTCTATTGCTTGGTTTCCCCCTGAAAGTTCAAGGCTTTTCTCAGAGTAGCTTCTACTGATTGCAGAAGTCAGCCTAAAGTGGAATAGTAAGAACTAGGGATTTATAGGATTTTTTGTGTTTGTGAAATCAATTATCATTCATGGAAAATAACTTTAAATTAGGACTTCTTAACTAAAAGTCTTTAAACTTTTTTTTTAAAGATATACTTTGATAGGTGTGTGTCAATATGATTGGCTTACTTTGTGATCCTGTGTATTTTATTTTGTGCATTTAAAAGCAGGATTCGGAGAAGGGGTCCAAAAGTTTCACCAGAATTCCAAGAGTCTCTAACACAAAAGAGGTTAAGAAGTATGTGTGTGTGTGTGTGTGTGTGTGTGTGTGTGTGTGTGTGTATTAACAAAGATATTTTTTTGACCTCTTGTTACTTGTAAATTGCTACCACCCCTCCACTAGCAGACAGTAACCAAAACATCTGAGTCATTTGTTCCATATAAACACTTTAGTCTAGTGCCACTCCACCTACAGCTGTAGAGTTGTTCACTTGTCATTCTGGCAGTATCTTCTCTTAAAAAATCATTTTTTTAGTTTAATGTCTTCTGCCAACAATATAATCTTGATTAAACTGACAACTTTAAAAAAAGTATAAGACTAAGTGTTCCTCTGCATTTGGGTAGTGAATCACCTCCAGATTAATCACCAATCTCTGTACCCCCACCCATCTTACCCTACCCCCAAAGAAGGATCTATATTAAACCTCTTTAAAATTAAAGAGTAAAAGTGATTTAAATATATAGCAGCTTGTGATCCCACCCACAATGTTGTTAGTAAAGATAGAAGGATATTGAAAAAACTGTGAGGCAATAAACACCAACTGTTCATGAAGAAAATAGGTCCTGGCATTTATATTTTTATTTATATTAAAAGGTTGTGACATTCAGATTGAGCTGTAGTTAAATTTGAAACTAATTTAATTTTAAAAATGGCATTTTTGTTCTCCAGATGTAAAAAAGAATCAGGAAAATTGTGTCAATGTACATTAGAGTGCAACATTTATTCTTTTTTTAAAGTTAGGATCAAGATCTTTCATTGATGAAATTTAACTAACCATGAGATCATTTTGGTTTTCTATTCAACTGCCCTTAATTGGAAAAAAGGACTCTCCATAAGAACAACAAGCTCTTCTGCCACACACTCAAATGACTGCATTCATTTTTCACTCTCAAATTATTTGTATGCTTCAAAGCCATTTATCCCCTACTAGGATGGCATATCGTTAAAGCAAGAGATTGGGGTTCTCTTTACAAAAATATAGGGGAAAGGAAATAGTGTTGATATCTCAAAGATGGACTATTACATACTCTCTTGATTCTGGGAAAACAGAATTCAAAGCAATACATGGTAGTTGCAGAGACAGCTTTTGGCTTAATTTCATGAAAATTAGAGTTGTTCAAAAGTGAAATGGATTGGGCTAGTAAATAAATTGTCCACCACTGGCAGTTTTCAGGTAGATCCCTTCTTGTTAGAAATATTGTAATGGGGATTCCAAATCAGTTTTATGTTAGATCAGTAAACTTCTTTGCTAATCCAAGTGCTCTGTCAATCTACGAAATGTGAATTTAAAAATAACCATTCTAATTTATCATGGATTTTGTGAACCTATTGAAGTTAGGGTGATAAATTTGGGTTCTCAAAGACTAAATCAGCAGAGTACAAAATCTGACAAGTTCTGTCATCCTAGAAAATATTTAGCTGTGGTCCTGGCAATGAGTGATTATGATTTCGTAGTATCAGTCAGCTAAGTATAGAGAGGCTCTTCACCTTGTTCACTTGGTAATTTATTCAATGACCACTGGAACCTTGAAACAAACAAACAAAAATAGCACTTGACAAGCTGTGATAAATCAAATTGACTAAATGTTTTGATATTACCTAATTCAATCACAGTCAAAGATAAATGGTGGGAGAGTACCTTCCCTACTCTGATTTTACTGGATCAAGCATAGAAAGGAAACTTAGCTATTAGAATAATAATGAAATACTGAAAGACAAAAGAGTTTTAAGTTATTTCTAATCGCATAGTAGCAAGTAACAGTGCCAAAATTTTAATTATTGTATAGTAGGAAGAATATCCTAATCCCTGTTCTTTATGCAAGTTAGACTAGTCTCTCCTTAAAAAAGGATTGAAACTGTCCTCATGCCTTTTGGGCTCAGGAGACTATAAGTTTAGACTATTGGCATTATTTCCTGGCTATACTTATGTCAAAAAATGATCTGTCTGTTTCTTATGTAACCTCATGTGTATTACAACAGTTATTCAAGAAAGAGAAATATAAGATGGAAAATGGGTATATAGCAACATAATATCTCAGGGAAAAATTTCAAATATTCAGAGAATTGTGAGTTTCAAGTCAGTGAACTAAGAAAGAAATTGAATCATTCATAAATGGCAGAAAGAGGTTATTATAACAAAAGAAATTTTCAATATTTAGAATATTTGCTGTTCTCCAGAGTGCAAAATAGTCACAAGCAGTTCTAGGGTGGTTTCATATTTGGGTGATGGATCTCAATAGGTAACTAAGGCAAGGGATCTTTGCTCAACTGGAAATATCCTAATTACCTATTCTTGTTGTCTATCTTCTTCTTATGGCTAAATAAATATTTTTCATTAATTGTTGAATGACCTAAGATTTTATCATTTTTATCCAATATAAAACCTAAACTACCAAGTAGTCTCTGATCTGAGCCAGGATCAGCCCAGAATCTGTTTGTCTGTGTTCTTTTTTCCATATAATGCATTGCTTTTACTTCAGGCATGATTACAGAAGTGTATTTTTTACGCATAGTATAGATAGCTGACAATACATATGCTGCCTTGAAAAAAGATGAGATTTGTTTAATGTCATTATCCAAATGGTCAGGTTAATGTAGTAAAAGAGTCCCAAAAGTTGTAAAGAGAAACTGGAATTAGAAAATAAGATGGACTAGGAATAATGAGAGCTATTTCTACTACTGAGAAAATACTATAAAAGGTCATATGTTCTTTCCATCTATTCCCACATGAATCAAATATATACTTTCTGGTATAAATGGGCTTCATTTGAAATTTCATAATAATAATATCCAAGTATCTGCCTCAGTTCTTTATATAGGAAATAAATATTTAAGTGGTTTTGCTAGTGAAAGAGGTTTTCCTACTGAAGTGGTATGTCAAGTGTTTTCTTTTTAATAACAGTATTTTATTTTTAAGATTTATTTATTTTTAGTTTTCAACATACTTCTCCACAAGATTTTGAGATCCTAATTTTCTCCCCCTCTCACCACTCCCTCTCACCCTAAGGCAGCATGGATTCAGATTATGCCTTTCCCCAATCTGTCCTATGTTTTGTCAACCCCCTATCCCTCTTTCTCTTATTCCTTTCCCCTATTCTCCTGTCGGGAAAAGTAGATTTTTATATTTCATTGCCTGCATAACTTATTTCCCAGTTGCAGGTAAAAAACAATTTTTAACATTAGTTTTTAAAACTTTGAGTTCTCCAGTTCTGAGATCCAAGATGGTGAAGTGAATGGACATTGCTATCTCCCTCCCCTTGTTGACCTTGACAAGTCCAGATAATATCTCCCCAGGAAAACTCTGGAACAGTGTTAGCAGCAGAAGGGGTAAACAGTCTCTTAGCCTGTGAGACTTGGAAGATCACAAAGAGGAATCCCTCTTGTTGTGGCTGAAGGGGACAAGTGCAGGACTAGAGCTGTCCCAGGCAGCCCCACCTCAGCCAACCTGGAGAGGATCCTGAGCCCCAGGGGTATGAAGCCAGCAACCACCAACACCAGGACACCAGGCATGTCTCAGTACTCCAGGGAAATCAAGAAGAGCCTAGCTCAGAAGGAATCACCAATCACTGAGTTTGACAATACTCTAGTTAAGCAGAGGAGACCTCCTGTAGCCAGATCACCCCCCTCCTCCACACTTAACAAAGTAACACCAGGATAACTGAGGGGAAAGTCCAAAAGACCTCACCTGACCTCTCCTTTCCTAAACCAGCCAGGTCAGCACCAGGTAAACTGCAGAATTTTACCTTCTAGCTGAAAGAATCACAGGCCACCACACACAAAGCCTCAAGTTTTAGGTACAAGAACTGTGGGACAGAGACCCCTGTGCCCCAGATGCAGAGATTTACTTTAAAAGTCAGGGAAAGGGTGATTATCAAGAATAAGAATCAAAGCAGAAAAGAAAAGACCATAGAATCTCTCTATGGTGAAAAAGACCAAAACAAACACCAAAGAAGTCAGCATTAAGACTGTACTCCCATTTGAAGCTTCAGAAGGGAATATGAACTGACCTGAAGCACAGAGAGCCTTCCTGGAAGAATTCAGGGAGGATTTAAAAAGTCAAATCAGAGAAATAAAAGAAAAATTGAACATTAACTTGAAAAATACGAAAAAAATTACAGAAGAACTTAAAAAGGACAATTGAACAAATGGAAAAGAAAGTACAAAAAATACTAGAGAAAATAACTCCTTGAAAAGAACAATTGGACAGATGAAAAAAGAGATGGAAAAGTTAACTGATGAAAACAATTTTATAAAAATTAGAATCAGGCAAGTAGAAGTTAACAAATCTATGAGATATCAAGCATCCGTCAAACAGGAACTAAAGAATAAAAAGAGAGGAAAATGTAAAATATCTAATTCGAAAAACAACTGACCTGGGAAGTAGATCCAGGAGAGAAAATCTAAGGTTAATTGGTCAACCAGAAAACCATGATGAAAAAAGGAACCTGGAAAATATCATCCAAGAAATCATCAAGGAAAATTGTCTAGAAGTCCTAGATTCAGAGGCCAAAATAGTCATCAAAAGAATACACCACTCACGTCCTGAAAATGATCCTAAACGAAAACACCAAAGAACATGGCTGCCAAATTCCAGAAATATCAAATGAAGGAGAAAATATTGGAGCCAACCAAAAAGACACAATTCAAATATCCAGGAGCTACAGTCAGGATCACATAGGAACTTGCAGCTTCTACATTAAAAAATCAAGAAATTAGAATATGATATTCCAAAGGCAAAGTAACTGGGACTACAACCAAGGATAAATTACACAGTAAAGCTGAGCATAATATTTCAGGCAAGGAGATGGAAATTCGATGCAATAGTAGATTTCAAGTCCTTCCTCATGAAAAAGCCAAAACTCAATAAAAATTTGATCTTCAAATGCAGGTCTCAAGTAAGGCATAAAAAGATAAATGGGAAAAAAAACAAAAAACAAATTTGTTACTCAGTGTGGGAAAACTGTTTACATCCCTACAAGTGAAGGTGATACTTGTTAATCTTGAGAATTGTATGTTTATTATGACATGTAAAAGGGATGTACATAGATAGAGGGAGTTAGTATAAATTAAATGTTCTAATGATAACAAATGTGTTTTAAAGGTGCAAAGGGATTGTAATGGGAGATGTGAAAAAGAGGAGGCAGAAAAAAATGAATTCCACTACAGGAAGAGGCACAAAAATATATTACAGTAGAGAGAAAGAGGAGAAGGAGATGAGCATTGTTTGAGAGGTACTCTCATCTGATTGGATTCAAGGAGGGAACAACAAACTTGTGTACAAGCACAAACTTGCTCCACAGGCAGTAGGAGGAGAAGGGGGAAAGAAAAATAGGGGGGCTAAAAGGGAGAGAAGAAGTAGAAAGGAAAGGGGATTAAAAGGGAGGAAGGCTGAAAGAAGGGAGGGAAGACTGAGGGAATCCGTGGTCCAAAATTCAAATTCTATTGTGGAAGGGAAGGGAGAAAGAGAACTAAAAGAATAAATGGGGGGAAAGGAGATGAAGGGAAAGACACAGGTAGTAATTATAACTATGAATGTGAACAGGACGAACTCTCCCATAGAATAGAGATGGATTGCAGAATCAATTAAAAACCATAATTCAGCAATATGTTGTTTACAAGAAACACATATGAAAGAAAGGCATAAATACGAGGTAAAGCTAAAAGGTTGGTGCAGAATATTTTGTTCTTCAACTGATGTAAAAAGCATGAGAAGCAATCCTCATCTCAGACAAAGCAAAAGCAGAAATAGATCTAATCAAATGAGATAAGGAAGGAAACTATATCCTGCTAAAAGGCATCCCTTTCATTACTAAACATATGTACTCCAAGTGGTATAGCATCCAGATTCTTAGAAGAGAAGTTAAGGAAGTCAGAGGAAGAAATAGACAGGAAAGCTATACTAGTGGGGATCCTCAACCTCCCTCTTTCTGAACTTGATAAATCTAACCTCAAAATAAACAAGAAAGAAGTTAAGGAGGTGAATAAAATTCTGGATAAGGTAGATATGATAGATCTCTGGAGAAAACTGGGGATTAAAAGGAATATAACTTTTTCTCAGCAGTACATGGCAAATATACAAAAAATTGACCATATACTAGACCATTAAAACCTCACAATCCAGTGAACAAATCTTCCATGAACTCCTTAGGAAAATATTTTCAGAGACAGATGGATTGACAAGTGAATTCTCCCAAACATTTAAAGAACAGTTAATTCCAATAGACTATTTGGGAAAATTGCCACAGAATGAATTCTACCTAATTCTTTTTATGATACAAATATGGTTCTGGTGCCTAAACCAAAAATAGTCAAAAGACAGAAAGAAAATTATAGACCAATTTCTCTAATGAATATAGATGCAAAAATTTTAAATAATTTATTAGCAAGTAGAACACAGAAACTTGTCACGAGAATAATAACTTATGACCAAGTGAGATTTATACTAAGGATGCAGGACTGGTTCAATATTACAAAAACTATTAGCCTTATTAATCATATCAAAAACAAAACTAACCACATGATTATCTCAACAGATGCAGTAAAGCTTTTGACAAAATGCAGCACCCATTGCTATTTAAAACACTGGAAAGTATAGGAATAAATGGAACTTTCCATAAAATAATAAACAATATCTATCGAAAAAGGTCAGAAAACATTATATGCAAAGGAGCAAAGCTAGATGCATTTCCAATAAGATCAAAAGTGAAACACGTATTTCTATTATTACCACTGTCATTCCATATAGTGTCAGAAATGCTAGCTGTAGAAATAAGAGAAGAAAAATAAATGGAAGGAATTAGAATAAGCAAAGAAGAAACTAAGTTATTACTCTTTGAATATGATATAATGAGATAGAGAGTCCCAGAGAAGCAAGTAACTACTTTAAATAATAAACAACTTTGTCAAAGTTGCAGGTTGCAAAATAAACACAGATAAATCATCTGCATTTCTATATATTATTTCTATATATAATTACTAAAAAAAGCCCAGCAGCAAGAGATAGAAAGAGAAATTCCATGGACATTCAGTGAAATAGAGGACTTTCAAGCACTGGTGCTGAAAACACCAGAGCTGAATAGAAAAATCTGACTTTCAAATACAAGAATCAAGAGCAGTAGACAAAGCTAAACAGGAAAGATAAATGATAAAGGACTTACTAAAGGATTTACATTCCTACACAGAAAGAGGATATTTGTAACCATGAGAACTTTCTCAGTATTATATTAGTGGGAGGGAATATGTGTGTGTGTGTGTGTATGTGTGTGTGTATGTGTGTGTATGTGTATACGTATATATTATATATACGTATACACATACACACACCTCCCATTTCTTCTGTAATAGCATATCCACCCCACCACTGAATTCCTTAATGTAAAAATTGCTAAATCTTCTATTATACTGATTGTGTTTCCATAGTACTTGAATTATTTCTTTCTGGCTGCTTGCAATATTTTCTCCTTGATCTGGGAATTATGAAACTTGGCTACAATTTTCCTAGGAATTTTCTTTTTGAGATTTCTTTCAGGAGGTGATTGGTGGATTCCCTCAATTGCCATTTTATCCTTTGGTTCCGGAACAACAAGGCAGTTTTCCTTGATAATTTCACGAAAGGTTATGTCCAGGCTCTTTTTTTAATCACAGTTTTCAGATCAATATTTTTTTAAAAAGTTATGTCTGCTGAATCTATTTTCCAAGTTAACTGTTTTTCCAATAGGATATTTCACATTGTGTTCCATTTTTTATTGTTTTTTTTTATAATTTATTTATTTCTTATAGTCTTCCATTAGCTTCCATTTGCTCCATTCTAATTTTGAAGGAATTATTTTCTTAGTGAAATTTTGGACCCTTTTTTCTCCATTTTGTAATTTCTACTTTTTTTGGACTTCTTTTGCCATTTGGGTTATTCTGTTTTTAATGGAATCTTAGTGGTGCTTTCTTCATTATTTTTTGCGGTGTGGTCTCCTTTAGCAAGCTGTTGATATTTTTTTTTTACTTTCTTGCTTCATTCTCATTTCTCTTCCCAATTTTTCCTCTACTTCTCTTACTTGATATTCAGAATCCTCTTTTAGCTCTTCCATGACCTGTGAACAATTCATATTTTTCTTTGGGTCTATAGGTGTAAGAACTTTAACTTTGTTATCTTCTTCTGGTTGTATTTTTTTATCTTCTTTGTCTATTATCTGATTTTTTCTCTATTGTTTGCTCTTTTTCCCAGTCAATTACTTGACTTTTTAACTCATTGTTAAGGCAAGGTTGTGCTTTCAGTGTGGAGGGTGTACTGTCTGCAAAGTCAATGTGATGCCCATAACAGCTGCTATGAATATGCATGTGTATTTCCAGGGTAAATTTGCAAGATATAAATAACTCTCTCCCTCACAGGCCAAACCAACATATTTATTGAGAAACTGGAAAGTCGGTTCCACCATGGTAACAAAGAAGTTTATACACATCACCAATCCAAGAAGCACCAATATCCCCAAGCCTTCCCTCTGTTAGGTCTCCCCACAAATAAGCTCCTCTAGGTAAAATTACTCCCTTTCTCACTCAGACTAGCTGCTCTGCCTCCCAAGCTCTGCCTCACTCTCACTTCCTTCTCTACCTTTCCTGCTCCACCTGCTTGATAACACCTTCCACCATGCCATGTCACTGAGGCTCCATGTGACTCACCCCATCACAGCAGTAAGCTGGGCCCAAAGTCAAAGCAGGTCACATAGGCCTACTAATTCTTGGGAAAGATCTTCTCCTTCCATTAACATTGCACTGTCCCAATTTTTAGGGGTTTTGTGCCACTATTTTCAGAGTTACTTTTAGGGACCCATAAATTTTTAGTTCTTCCATCATGGTTTGATCAAATGAGAGGTGTTTACTCCTTTCCTGGCCTGTGCTCTGATCTGTGAGTGAACACAAGCAATGTTTTCTTTCTTGGAACTGTGAGGAGGATTCGCTCTCTAAGGCCACCACAATATCCACCACACCAGCACTCCTCCTTGTCCCAGGACCACCAATCAGGACTTCAACCCAAATCTGTACATGGACAAAGCAAGAGAATTCTGCCTCAGCAGCAGCAAAGAGATCTCTGCAATCCAATTCTGATAAGTCATTTGATTCCCCCTACCATCTGTGGGCAGAGAACTCTGGAAACAGTTTCGTCTGCCACTACCCAAGAGCTGGGGCCAGGACTGTGTTGCTTTCCCACTTATGCCCAACAGAGCTTTGCTACTGAAAATCTAAGCTATCTTGGACATTTGTAGGTTTAGAAGTATGAAAACTTTCATAGCTGCTAGTGATTCTATCCTTTGAGGCCTGCTCAAGGTTCTCAGGAGTCTGGTCTATGTTGGCATGTTTTATGCTAGACTGCCATCCTCTCTGATGACCTTCTAGGTTGTCTTGGACAGAAATTTGTTTCACTCTGGCCTTTTGTGGGTTATGCTGATCTAAAATTTGTGCAGAGCCATTTTGCAGGTATTTGGAGGGTTTGGGGGAGAGCTCAAGAGAGTCCCTGCTTTTACTCTACCATCTATGTTAAGTTTAAATGGAGTTAGTATATGCCCCAAGATCAAGCACCTCAGGACAAATCTAAACAACAAGGAAGCAGTTAGGACTGCTGAGCCAGATTTTAGGCTAGAGTTGAAAGAGATCAAGATCTGGGAGAAGCAGAAACAGCAAAGGGAAAACAAGATCAGCCATGGTGGAGAGCAGATTCAGGTTGCTAAGTCAATCAGAATCAGCAAGAGGGGACAAGCACTGAAGTTTAAGTAGACAGGACACATCCAGAGGAGAGATGTGACCCGTTATCAGAAAGAAGAGTACGTGGTGCCTTCTTTGTTATCTATGGCTTTCTAGGCAACTATTATGTACTCATTCCACTACTTTCGTATAGAGATCTAATACGTTATTTTTTATGGGATTTTTTCTTGTGGATATAAATAAAAAGATACATTCCATCATAAGGAAAATATACATAATCATAGCTCTTTTCTCATACGTGCTGGCTCGGACCCAAATGAATAATAAATACTGCGTTAATAAACAAATCATAACTTTAAACATCCTGTGAGTATGCCTTTCTTTGGGGGCATGGGACATAACGAAAAACTTTCAAGTTTCTGCCATATGTAATCATGGAAGGGGTCATTCATCAAACAAATATAAAGATCACAACCAGTGCAAATAGTTCAGGATGAGAAGAGAGAATTTTTGAAAATAAACTATCATGTCAAAATAGTAAGTACAAATTCTTAAAATAAAATAAGATTCCCCATCTCTAATCTCTAAAAGTAAAAACAGAGAAAACAGATGAAACTTTTCAGCACAGAAGAGGTTTTTATTCATTTTAATGACTTGACTTGATAGAGTGAGATGGGTTATGGAGCGTTCTGATTCATCCATGAGAATGACTAAAATAACCAACCAATGTTGCCATTATTTTTCTGTTTTATAGACCCTGTCTTTAATCCAACAGTCAACAACTACTTATTGAGTAATGCAGGAGAAAAATATGGATCCTGCCTTCATGGATAACACTAACTAGGGAGACAGACATATAGAGACAATAGTAAACAATATGAAACAAAATGCAGTTCGGAATTCTACCTGAATGTCCTACTGTTGACATACTACTCTCAAAATATAAAAAAAAATACAACAAAACATCATTAGCATAAACAATCCCTTATTCTAGACCTTCCCAGTTTTCTTGAAGGTACCACCATTTTCCTTATTCACTTTAGAGCAAGAACTTTGTCATTCCAGAATTTGTCTTTTAGTTGCCAAGTTCTGGCAGTCTTATCTAAACATCATCTCATACCTTTTCTTATTATTCCTCATGTGACCATCATCAGAGTTTAGGACTTTACTTAATTCTCACCTAATTTTTTTTTAGCATTCTGCTGAAATAGATCACTATTTAAATGTTCTTCTTCACTCCCACCCCTCCCAGTCTCTCCCTTCTACACACCATCTTTCACCCATTGGCCAAAAGTACCTTGGCAATCATCACTTCTGATCATATAATTTATTGTGTTGTTCTCTATTGCTTTTAAGGGGAAAAACATATAAGCTCCTTAGACTGGCATTTAAAGTCTTCCATACTCAACCTATTTTTCCACCCTTATTTCCTTTTATATATACTTATATATTTTACATATTTTATATATTATTAATAATATATATTATTATATATAATATATAATTATATTATATATTTATATGTATTTATATATTTTATATATATTTATGCCAAAGGCTATGTTTAGCTGTTCCATGAATTTGACATTCCATCTTCAACCTCAGAATGCATGTGTATAAGTCATTACCACTGCATAGAATGAAGGACCTAGAATGTTTATTGTTAGAAATTAGCATGATTTTATTGACAGTAAATTACAATTCTTGTTTGAGAGAGCTTACTATATTGGGGTCCATGAGGATGCTATAGATAGGCAGTCTATCTTGATGTTAACACAGCATTTGGAAAAGTCTGCCATGATAATGCTATGAAAAGATAGAAAAACAATGTAGGCTGGATGAAAGTATGTATACTTTATCAAAGAGTAACTAACAAAAGAGTGGGCTGTGATCCACAAGCCCATAAGTCAATTGAAAAGCGATGGCCCCTCCACTCTAAGCCAAAGAAATCTGGGGTAATAGACCAAGGAAGAGCAGAAATTCTAGCTATAGTCCACTAGGATCCAAGAGAAAATTATTAGTATAATCTATATCCTGAAATACTGACAGTAGAGTCCCTGCCTTAGGTAGAAACAAATAACAGCTTGATTAAAGTAGGAGAAACACAACAAGGAAAGACAGGGAGATAGCGTAAATCAATTTCTAGGGAAGCTAACCAAATTACGCATCTGACTCATAGCAAGAAGACCATTGATTGACAGGATTATCCACTTGGATGAGATATCCAATTGTATCAAAGGCACATCACTACACCACTCTGCTGTACTCTCTTTCCCTTCATATTCAATGCGCCACAGCTGTGTTAGGAGTTAGATGTAACAATGCAGTCAGGTGAATTTATAAATAGTTGACTTTATTCAAAACATATTGATTAAATAATTCAGTTCAAGGTGAAAGGAAATCCTTAGAGGAGTGGCATAGATTGGCACAGAGTAAAACCTCAGTCTTCTTCTATTCCAAAATATTATCAATGTTTTGAATAAAAACACAGATGGCATGCTTTATTTAATTTGCTGATGACATAAAACTGGGAGGTAGAGCTAATAAATTGGACAGCAAAGGCATTATAAACATTATCTTGATTGGGGAAAATAATAAGCTAAATCTAACCGTTTACGTTTATTAGGAATATCTAAAGTTTGGCATTTCAGGTTTAAAACTTATTAAGAGTCTACATAAAGGATGAGGGATATTTGAATAGGCAATGATCAATTAAAAAACGTGTTTAAGCAAGCTCAATATGAGAAAGCAGCATAGCACAGCATTGCAGCCAAATGCTGCATTCAGAAAACTTGAGGTATCTCTCTCTCTCTCTCTCTCTCTCTATATGTGTGTATATATAGATATGTGTACATACATATATATGTATATAAAATGTTCTTAAGTATTATATTCAGAATATTTATAAGCTGCTCTTAAGTATTACATCCAGAAGAAGAGAGCACAGTGTTCCCAGCTCTGGAAAATACATTCCAAGATATATTAAAAGACTGCAATGTATCTAGGAATGGGTGACCAGGAAGATGAAATGACTGGAAGACCATGCTTGTTGAGGTGTTAGGGCCTTGGAAAGGCAAACTCAGATTCAATTATATTTTTGATTCAAATCTCAGATAGGGGATTGGACCAAATACTACTGAGTTCATTCAAACTTCAGGTTTTTAGTGACACTGTAATTCCAAATGAACAAACCACTAGATAAGCTAAACCATGGTTTGGATTTGCAAACAATTAATCTCTATTTCATGAGATAGCCTAAGTTTAAGAATTATCTTTGTTTCAAAATATTTCTTTGAGGTTTTAAAGGAATTAGGATTTCACAAAATTTTTTTTTCTTTTTTTTTTTAGTAATTATTACTCTTTGATTTACTTAAAGCACCCTTGCTAACAGAATGGTGATTTAGATGGAAAAAACTAATTTCTCTTCAAATAATAAAGCATTGTTATGCCTTGAAGTAAGACTGTGTGTATATATGTGGTTGTGTGTGTGCATGTACCCGTGTGTGTGATTGAACACAGGAGAACTTTAGAAATATATTAGATTTCCACTGGCATTTTATTATTTCCCAGATCATCAGAAAAATCTTTGCTTATACATTTGTGGGGAGAGGAAGAGGTAGAAGGGTGTTAGTAAAGCCTTAGGACTTAAAAATGAAATTCTGTGAATACTTATTAAAAACTATCCTATGTAGAGACATTATTAAGAGCAGTCAATCATAGTGATGTCAAAGATGACTCAGAGATCAAGGAAAGTAGAACTAAAAGAAACTGAACAATTTGTTAGGCTACACAGGAAGTTAGATATTGTAAAAGAAACAATGTCATATTTGTCAACAAATACACTGACTGTCACCATTATGCATCTAGCTATCAATTTTTCTTCCTTTCCACTCTCTAGATAGAAAGCTCAAGTACAATAATTGCATGTGCTTGAAACCAGATCATCTGAATGAAAGTGAAATAAGGCAAAAACAAATGTCAATGGAATCATGAAAGGCTACCCTATGTTTAGAATTCTGTCCAATGGAAGGGTAAGGAGGGTGAATTCATTTCCAGGAGAGACTGGTTGAGCTTAATGAAATGACAGAAAGACACACAAACAAAGCCCTAGTTATTATTTCACAAATTATTCCTCAATATTCATCCAGGGTAACCAATCACTTCAATATCTCTATCACAGGCCATTCACTTATAGTATCAATATGCTTGACTTAGCCTCCTGTCACTATCCCATTTGCTTTTAAACCCCGTTATTTGAAATTGCCAGTTTCATTCAGCAACTCCAACTCTTTTCGTATTTGATGTCACATACTTTACATTTTCATGCTTTTCAGATGGATTTTCAAAGGCTGTGCTCACCTTTTTCCATTCCTTGGCAATGCTTTTATTTCTTTAGACTAGTGCTCTAGGCAATGACTGATCTCTTATGGAAAAGTCAATTGAATGGTAGTTGATACTTAGCTTCTCTGTCTTAACTCTCTTTAGTCTTGACAGTTCCTTGATAACTGTCTCGTTAAACAATCATCTAATGATGAAAACACTATGCAACAATCAGCCTTAGTGTCTGTGTGGGACAGGGAAGGGATAAACCAAGGAAGAAGAAGAAGAAGCTGGAACTCCATTCCTACCAATGTTTCTCTAGGCTATTCATTTCACTGAACATTCATACTAGTTTACTTACGTTTATAATTGGGGGAGAGGAAAAGAAGGGATGAATAATTAACATTCATCAATGGACTAAGAGTCAAAAGTTCTAGATTCTAATCTTTATTCTGCTTTCCAGTCATGTGTGAGCTTTGATGAGACATTTAATTTCTCCATCTCCATATTTCTAGAATGGCTAGACAAAGATTAATTGTTTTCTTTGCCCAAGTTTCTATGGATATTTAGTGGTAGAGGTAGGTGTAAAACCCATATCTCATGATCCCCAGTATAATGTTGTCTATAATTACTAAAGAGTCTTCTCAGAACCAATAATCTTTGGAATATGAAAACTAACATCATCAAAGCTTAAAAGAGTTAATGCACTTCTCAAAAAAAATCTCCTTTGAAAGAAACCTTTGAGAACAAGGAGAATTGAGTTTAACATTTAATCCAAGCTTACATAAAACATTTTGGACACATTTAAAGTGTTTCTAACCTGATAGAATGTACTACTGACAAACACCAGTTACTATTGTATTCACTTTGCAGCACACCAAACACACAGGAGTACCAAATAGTGAATAATTCATTTAAACTCTAGCCACATTGGCTTATTTTCTATTGGATATTTCTTCAGTGGAAAATGTGGTATGACCTTTTCAAGATTTTGCCAATCAATTGTGATTTTATTACTCAGTTGACAGCTACACAGAAAATCAATGTTGTTTTGGTGTGTCCTTCATAACTGCATATTTGTAGAATTTGACTTAATTATTTACCAAAAGACAAAAATCACTCCCCTTCACCAACATGATACAAAGGAGCAGAAATCCTTCTGGTAATTTAGGGGAAAAACAAACCTGTAAGATCGTCTCTTTGAAGTATTAGTACTTTAAAAGGGGGAGGAGTGAGAAAAATGTCATCATGGGATTGAGTTTCTGAGTGATGAGACTAGAGAAATATATCATAGCATGTTGAGCTGGAAGGATTCTCAGAAGTCACAGACTTCAGTTCCTTCAATTTGCCAATGAAGAATAAGGACAGCAAGGTAACTTTGACCAAGGTCACACAGAAACTTATCAAAATGTCAAATATTGTAACCCAGGTCTCCTGATCCACATTCACATGATCTTTCCTCTATATTTCTTACCATATTCACATATTTATATCTCTTCAGTTAGGCCCAGTGGGTTTCAAACACCTACATATGATCATCAAGGTCAGTTTTAATATCACATTTCCCCACTTTGGAGGTAGAGCATCACTTTACATCTGGAATTCTGATTCAGCGTACACCCTGACTCATAGGATTGTAATCACAGTACTTGTCCTCAGAACAAAGACTGGAATATTTTTAAAAGTTAAAAACAGCAACATCAGTGGGGGTAAAAGGAAAAAGAATAAACAAATTACCATCTTTCTTGTGAGATGTACAGACTGAAGAGTAGAACTAAGTCATTGTACAAATGCCATAATGGTAAAGGACAGAAGGGCTTTGCTTCAGAGTTTGTATTTGCAGGTTCCAAAAATGAATCAAATTTATGTTATCTCATTTTTTCCCCTTATTACCATGAGGTGGAAAAAGAGTAGGATGATATGGATTGAGGGAAGGTCTTGGAGTCAGGACAGCCTAGATTTAAATCCTACATCAGAAACATACTAACTCTGTGGCACTGGCCATGATATGTTAATTACTTGGTCCTACAGGAATCTAACTTGAGACAAAATGTCACAAAAAGTTGTCCATCGGTATCTTTTTAAAAATAAAATTAATCTTTAATTTTTAACATTCACTTCCATAAAATTTTGAGTTTTAAATTTTCTCCGCCTCTCTTTCCTCCCCCTCCCTAAGATGGGGTGCAATGTAATACAGACTCTATTTATACATTCATATTAATCATTTCCACACTAGTCATGTTGTAAAGAAGAATTAGAATTAATGGAAGGAGCCATGAGAAAGAAGGAACAAAATAAAACAACAAAAGAAAAGGAGAAAAGAGAGGCAGAAGCATGATTGGAAAGTAGAAAGACATGCAAATTCAGGATCTCCCCACACAGCCCATAAAATACTTGTAGAGAGAGACTCTTAACAAAGTTTGGAGCAGCAGCAGTGGAGAACAGCAGAGTGGAGGAGATTTCTGGCCCACGGTGAACTAAAAGGCCCACAGGAAACTCTATTGCAGCAGATGCAGAGCAGAGCCCAGCCCAGCCTTGGCCAGGTGGGCTTGGCTCCCAAACAGCCCTTGGGGACAGAATCTCCAGTCATGGAATCCCCAGTACCAGTAGTAGCATTTTGCAGATCTCTAGACACACAGGTGCCAAAGGTCAGTGACGGAGTTTTTTCAGCTGCCTCGAAGGGAGAAGTACCTTCCCATAGTTCTTGCCTCAAGCAGCAACCACAGAGGCCACATCAGCTGGGCAGCAGCAGTTTCCATGGCAGCCCCTACAGCAGCCCATATCCATTGTTGCAACATAAAATCCCTGGGGGTACTGAGGAGCTAATTATTACCTTGGCCTTGTGGAGGCCCTGAGGGAGCTGTTGCTTGTCTCACACTAAATGGAGGCCCTGCCCCCACAGCTTGACTGAATCTCAGCCCCTAGTGCTGCCTTGGCAGAACTGGAGGCCAGGTGGGTGTGGAGAGGTAACTGCTAAGATTCTGGGCACAAAAATACCTTCCTGTGCCCAGACAAGTGTACATGCTTGATTGTGCCACCTTGGAGGAACTGAGATCTTACAGATTCCCAGAGTAGAACTACTCTTGACAAAGGATCCAAAAGTCAAGTAACTGGGTGGGAAAATGCCCAAAAAATGGGAAAAAATAAGACTACGAAAAGTTACTTTCTTGGTGAACAGATGTCTTCCACCATCCTTTCTGATGAGCAAGAACAATGCTTACCATCAGGGAAAGAAATGAAAGTCAAGGTCTCTGTATCCCAAACACCCAAAACAAATATTCAAGGTTCTCAGGCCATGGACGAGCTCAAAAAGGATTTTGAAAATCAAGTTAGGGAGGTGGAGGAAAAACAGGGAAGATAAATGAGAGAGATACAAAAAAAACTTGAAAAGCAGGCCAATACCTTGCTAAAGGAGACCCCAAAAAATGCCGAAAAAAATAGCACTTTGAAAAATAGGCTAACTCACTTGGCAAAAGAGGTTCAAAAAGCCAATGAGGAGAAGAATGCTTTCAAAAGAAGAATTAGCCAAATGGAAAAGGAGCTCCAAAAGATCACTGAAGAAAATAGTTCTTTCAAAATCAGAATGGAACAGATGGAAGCTAATGACTTTCTGAGAAACTAAGAAATCACAAAAAAACCCCAAAAGAATGAAAAAATGGAAGAGAATGTGAAATATCTCATTGGAAAAACAACTGACCTGGAAAATGGATCCAGGAGAGGCAATTTAAAAATTATGAGACTACCTGAAAGCCATGATCAAAAAAAGAACCTAGAAATCATCCTTATGAAATTATCAAGGAAAACTGCCCTGATATTCTAGAACCAGAAGGTAAAATAAATATTGAAAGAATGCACTGATCAACTCCTGAAAGAGATCCAAAAACAGAAACTCCTAGGAACATTGTAGCCAAATTCCAGAGTTCCCAGGTCAAGGAGAAAATGTTGCAAGCAGTTTGAAAAAAACAATTCAAGTATGATGGAAATACAATCAGGATAGCACAAGGTGTAGCAGCTTCTACATTAAGGGATCAAAGGGTATGGAATATGATATTCTAGAAATCAAAGGAACTAAGACTAAAACCAAGAATCACCACCCCAGCAGAACTGAGTATAATACTTCAGGGGGAAAAAATGATCTTCCAATGAAATAGGGGACTTTCAAGCATTCTTGATGAAAAGACCAGAGCTGAAAACAAAATTTAACTTTCAAACACAAGAATGAGAAGAATCATGAAAAAGTAAACAGCAAAGAGAAATCATAAGGGACTTACTAAAGTTGAACTGTTTACATTTCTACATGGAAAGACAATATTTGTAATTCTTGAAACTTTTTTCAGTATCTGGGTAGTTGGTGGGATCACACACACACACACACACACACAGGGAAAGAGAGACAGAGAGAGACAGAGAGACAGAGAGCACAGGGTGAATTGAATAGGATGGGATCATATATTAAGAAAATGAAATTAAGTAATGAGAGAGAAACATGTTGGGAGGAGAAAGGAAGAAATGGAATGGGATGGGGCAAATTATCTCTCATAAAAGAGGCAAGTAAAAAACTTTGCAGTGGAGGGAAAAAGAGGGAAAGTGAGAAGAAAAACATGAAGCTTACTCTCATCACATTCGACTAAAGGAAGGAATAAAATGTACACTCATTTTGGTATGAAAACCTATCTTACAATACAGGAAAGTGGGGGAGAAGGAGATAATCAGTAGGGTGGGAAGGGGGATGATGGAAGGGAGAGGAGGGGGGGAAGGGAACAATTTGAAGCCAACATTCTTGGGGAGGGACAGGATTAAAAGAGAATAGCAA
>CM053771.1:465332278-465368404 GCA_028658325.1 Potorous gilbertii | reverse complement strand
GGAATAAAATGTACACTCATTTTGGTATGAAAACCTATCTTACAATACAGGAAAGTGGGGGAGAAGGAGATAATCAGTAGGGTGGGAAGGGGGATGATGGAAGGGAGAGGAGGGGGGGAAGGGAACAATTTGAAGCCAACATTCTTGGGGAGGGACAGGATTAAAAGAGAATAGCAACAATGGGGGCAGGATAGGATGGAGGGAAATATATTTAGTCTTACACAACACAACTACTATGGAAGTCATTTGCAAAACTACACAGATATGGCCTATATTGAATTGCTTGCCTTCCCAAAAGGAAAGGGTGGGAAGGGACGGATACTGAGAAGTCGAAACGCAAAGTTTTAAGAACATCTGTTGAATATTGTTCTTGCAACTAGGAAAAATGAAATGCAGGTAATGGGGTATAGAAAATTATCTTGCCCTACAGGACAAAAGAGAAGATGAGGATAAGGGAAGGGAGGGATGCTAGAAGGGAGGGCAGATTTGTGATAGGGGTAATTAGAATGCTTGGCGCTTTGGGGTGGGGGAAGGGAAGAAATGGACGAAAATTTGGAACCCAAAAATTTGTGGAAATGAATGTTGAAAACCTAAATAAATAAATTTAATTAAAATAAATAAATAAATAGAATGGTTTTTTCACTTCACAGCTCCACCAACAATGCATTAGTGTTTGGATTTCCCCACATCTTCTTCAACACATCATTTTCCTGTTGTCATGTTAGCCAATCTGATAGATGTGATGTGGAACCTCAGAGTTGTTTTGATGTGCATCTCTCTAATCAATAGTGATTTAGAACATTTTTTTTAATGTGACTATAGGTCACTTAAATTTCTTCTGAAAATTGCCTGTTCATCATTTATCAATTGGGGAATGACTTGTATTCTTATAAATAAAACTCATTTTTCTCTTTATTTTAGAAATGAAGCCTTTATCAAAGACATTGACTGGTAAAATTGTTTCTCAGATTCCTAATTCTCTTCTAATCTTGGTTGTATTGGCTTTGTGCAAAAACTTTTCAATTTATTGTAATCAAAATGATCTATTTCACCTTTCACAATTACAAAATTCATAAACATTCTCTTGTTTGGTCATAAATTCTTGCCTTTCCATAGATCTAAGAAGTAAACTAGTCCTTGCTCTCCTAGCTTGCTTATAGCTTTTATATCTAAATCATGTACCTATTTTGACTTTGTCTTGGTATAGGGTTTAACATGTCAGTCTATGCCTAGTTTCTGCCATCATATTTTCCTGTTTTCCCAGAAGATTTTGTTAAATAATGACTTCTTATCCCAGAAGCTGAAGTCTTTGGAATCATCAATTAGTGAATTACAATAGTCATTGATTGTTGTATCTTGTACACCTAACCTATTCCACTGATCCACCATTCTATCTCTTTGCCAATACCAAATAATTTTGATGATTTGTTTTTTATAATATAATTTAAAATCTGGTATGGCTAGACCATCTTCCCTTCAGTTACTTGCTTGTTTGTTTGTTTTAATTAATTCACTTAATATTGTGGAACTTTTATTCTTTCAGATCAATTTTGTTATTTTTTCCTAGTTCAATAAAATAATTCTTTGATAGTTTGATAGGTATGGTACTGAATAAGTAAATTAATTTGGTAGAATTGTCATTTTTATTATATTAGCCTGGCCTTCCCATGAATTGATGACATCTTTCTAATTATTTACATCTAACATTATTTGTGTTGAAGGTGTTTTGTAATTGTGTTCATATAGATCCTGGGTTTGTTTTGGCAGGTAGACTCCCAAGTATTTTATACTGTCTACAGTAACGGGGCTTCTCCTTCTGTCTCTTGCTATTGGATTTTGCTAGTAATATATAGAAATGCTGATGATTTATGTGGTTTCATTTTGCATCCTGCAATTTTGGTAAATTTGTTTATTATTTCAAGTAGTTTTTTTCTATTTGATTCTCTAGAATTCTCTATGAATACCATCACATTGCCTTTAAAGAGTGACACTTTTATTTCTTCTTTCCCTGTTCTAATTCTTTCAATTTCTGAGAGGAAGGTTCAAATAATTCTCATCTTCTTCTCTTCTTTCCCTCCACTCTAGTAGCTTTTTGTGCCTTTTCATGTGATGTAATTTACCCTTGTATGCCTCCTTTCCTCTTCTCCCAGTACAGTCCCTTTTCACCATTTAATTATATTTTTATCATCATATCAAATATACCCATTCCCTCTATATATACCATTTAAAAATGGCATAATAACAGTACAGTTCTCAAGAGTTCCAAATGTCATATTCTCTTGTAGGGATGTAAATAGTTTGCCCTTATTAATAACATTTTGCTGTTGTCATTTTTATTTCATAGCTATCTTTAATGCCTCCCTTGAGTCTTGTATTTAAAGATTCAATTTTCTTTTGTGCTCTAGTCTTTTTCATCAGGAAGGTTTAGAAGCTCTCTATTTCATTGACTATCCATCTCCTCCCCTGAAAGGTCCTGCATAATTCTGACTCTTATTCCACGATATTTTAATTGTTCAAAAGCTAACTGAAGAAAGCAATTTGTTAAAAAATTGGAATTGTGCAAGTAGAAGCTAATAATTGTATGAGGCATCAAGAAGCAGTCAAACTAAATAAAAGGAATGACAAAATTTGAAGAAAATGTAAACTACCTCATTGGAAAATCAGCTGGTCTGGTAAATAGTTACAGGAGAAATAATTTGAAAATGATTGGACTAAAGGAAAGGCATGGTGGAAAAAAGAGCCTGAACAGTATCTTCCAAGAAACCAATGCATACAACTGGAAGAAGACAGTAAGGTCAAGGCTCCTACATCCAAAACCTCCAAAAATATATGCAGTGTTTTCAAGTCATGGAAGAACTCAAAAAGGATTTTCAAAATCAAGTAAGAGAGGTGGAGGAAAAATGGGGAAGAGAAATGAGAGCAGTGCAAGAAAATAATGAAAAATGAGTCAACAACTTGCTAAAGGAGACCCCCCCCCCCCGCAAAAAAATGCTGAAGGAAAAGACCAGAGTTGAATAGAAAATTTGACCATTCAATACAAGAATCAAGAGAAGCAAGTAAACAGGAAAGAAAAACCATAAAGGACTTATTAAATTTGTACTGTTTATATTCCTACATATAAAGATGACATTTGTAACTCATGAGACCTTTCTCAGTATTAGGATAGTTGGAAGGAATACACACACACACACACACACACACACACATACACACACTTATATACATATATGTGCATGCATGTATTGCATGCATGCATGTATATGTACAGTATAGATATATGTATATGTCTGTGGATGTATAGACACATGTATGTATATGTATGTGTATATATACATATATATGTATGCATGTGTATGTATGTGTGGTATATACACACACACACACACACACACAGAGGGGGAGAGAGAGAGAGAACAGGGTGAGCTGACTATGAAGGGATGATGGGATGATATCTAAAAAATAGAATTGTGTTGAGAGAAATGTAATAGGAGAAAGAGAAAGGGTCAGGCAGAATGTAGTAAATTATCTCACACACAAGAGAAAAGGAAGAGTTTTTATAATAGAGGCAACGAAGTGGAAGATGAAGGCAAATAAGTGAGCCTTACCTTCATCAGATTTGACTTCAGGAGGGAATAACACAAACACTCATCTGGGCATGGAAGTTCATCTTACCCTACAGGAAAGCATGGGAGAAGGGGATAAGAGAAAGAGGATAATATATGAGAGGGCAGATGGGGGAAGGGGCAATTGGAATCATGCACTTACGTAGAGGAACAGGTCATATGAGAGAGTAGAATAAATAGAAGGTGGGACAGGATAGTGGGACATCTATTTAAGCTTTCACAACATGACTCTTATGGAAGTGTATTGCATTACTACACATGTATAAGCTACATGAAATTACTGGCCTTATCATTGAGGGTGAGTGGGGAGGGAGCAAGGGAGAAAATGTGGAACTCTAAGTTTTAAAAATTGATGTTAAAATTGTTTTTATGAGCAACTAGGAAATAAAATATATAGGCAATGGGGTATAGAAATCCATCTTGCTCTACAGGAAAATAGAAGGGAAGGAGATGGGGTGTTATAGAAGGGAGGGCAATTTGGAACAAAGGGTAATAAGAATTCAGGCTATCCTGGGGTGGGAAGAGGGAAGAGAGGAGAATAAAATTTGAAATTCAAAATTTTGTGGAAATGAATGTTAAAAACTGAAAATAAATAAATTTTAAAAATAAAGGAAAAAATAACTTTAGTAAAGTAGGACAATATTTTAAAAATCCACAAAACCGTGAGCTTTTCTATATGTCATCAACAAAATTAAAAAAGGAAGAAAGAGAAAACAAAAATAAATGACTTTCAAAATACCTAAAGAACTTTTGAAATATAACAGTGTCCAGCTTCTAAGACATAGTAATATATGAAAACAACTGGAATTTTTTTATTATTTTGTTTGTTTTCAGTGTTTCACAATCACTTCCAAATAACTCATATTTTTTCCTACTCCCTCCTGCTCCTTTCCCCCTCCCTCCCCCTCCCTTCTCAAGTCAGCATAAAATTTTTTATAGGTTCTATACATACATTCCTATTAAATACATTTTCACCCCAATCATGTTGCATAGAAGAATTAAAATGAATGGAAGAAATCATAAAACAAACCAAAATGTATTACAAAAGAAAATGATCTGCTACATTCTGTGATCTAATTCTATAGTTTTTTCTCTGGATGTGGAAGGCATTTTGCCTTATGAGACCACTGGGAATATTTTAAGTCTTTGTGTTCCAATGAAGTTCTAAGTCTACCAGAAAAAATTCTCGCACACTGTAGTTGTTGATGTGTATAAAGTTCTCCTGGTTCTGGTCCTTTCACTCAGCATTAGTTCACATAAGTCTTTTCAGGCCTCTCTGAAGTCTTCCTGTTCATCATTTCTTACAGCACAATAGTATTCCATTATATTCATATACCACAGTTTATTCAGCCATTCCCCAACTGATGGGCATCCCCTTGATTTTGATTTTCAGTTTTTGGCCACCACAAAGAGTACTGCTATAAATATTTTTGTACATATGTGACCCTTTTCCACTTTTATGATTTCTTTGGGATATAGTCCTAGAAGTGGTATTGCTCGGTCAAAGGGTATGCACATTTTGTAGCCCTTTGGGCATAGATCCAAATTGTTCTCCAGAATGACTGGATTAGCTCACAGCTCCACCAACAAAGAATTAGTGTTCCAACTCTCCCACATCTTCTCCAACATTTATCATCATCCTGTTTTGTCATGCTAGCCAATCTGACAGGTGTGATGTGGTATCTCAGAGTTGTTTAGATTTGCATCTCTCTAATCAATAGTGATTTAGAACATTTTTTCATATGATTACAGAGAACTTTAATTTCTTCCTCTGAAAACTTCCTGTTCATATCCTTTGACCATTTATCAATTGGGGAATGATGTGCATTCTTGTACATTTGACTATCTACACATTTTTGAAATGAAACCTTTACCACAGACACCAGTTGCAATAATTCTTTCCTAGTTTTCTGCTTCCCTCCTGTTCTTGGTTGTAGTGGATTTGTCTGTGCAAAAACTTTTTAATTTAATGTGTTCAAAATTATCCATTTTGCACTTCAAAATGTTTTCTATCTCCTGTTTAGTCAAAAATTCTTCCCTTCTCTTTAAATCTGATAAATACACTACTTCTTGCTCCATTAATTTGTTTAGAGTTATCAGTCTTTACACCTAGATCATATACTCATTTGGACTTTATTCTTGTGTATGGTGCCAGGTATTGATCTATGCCTAGTTTCTGCCATACTGTTATCCAGTTTTCCCAGCACTTTTTGTGGAACAGTAAGTTCTTATCCTAGAAACTGGGGTCCATGGGTTTACCAAAAAGTAGATTACTATATTCTTTGGCTACTTTGTCTTGGTACCTAACCTATTCCATTTATCTACTCTTCTGTTGCTTAGCCAGTACCAAGTGATTTTGATAATTGCTGCTTTATAACACAATTTGAGATCTGGTAGAGTTAGGCCACCTTCCCTAGCAATTCTTTTCATTAGACCCCTCAGTATTCTGGACCTTTAGTTCTTCCAGATGAATTTTGATATTATTTTGCCTACCTGTACAAAGTAATTATCTGGAAGTTTGATTGGTATTACACTGAATAAGTACATTAATTCAGGTAGAATTGTCATTTTTATTATATTAGCTCAGTCCACCCACAAGCAACTCATGTTTTTCCACTTACTTAGATCTGACTTTATTTGTGTGAAAAGTGTTTTGTAACTGTGTTCCTATAGTCCCTGGGTTTGTTTTGGCAGGTAGACTCCCAAATATTTTATATTGTCTACCATAGCTTTAAATGGGATTTCTCTTTTTGTCTCATGCTGTTGGATTTTGTTACCGATACATAGAAATGAAGAAAATTTTCGTGGATTTATTTTGTAACCTGAAACTTTGCCAAAGTTGTCTATTATTTCAGGTAGTTTTTTGGTTGATTCTCTGTGATTCTCTAAGTATATCATCATATCATCTACAAAGAGTGATAAGTTAGTTCCTTCTTTGCCTATCCTAATTCCTTCAATTTCTTTTTCTTCTCTTATTGCTACAGCTATAATTTCTATTACCATATTGAATAATAGTGGTGATAATGGACATCCTTGTTTCACCCCTGATCTTAGTGGAAATGCATCTAGCTTATCCCCATTCCATATGATGCTTGCTAAAGGTTTTAGGTAGATACTACGTATTATTTTATGGGAAGTTCCACATATCCCCATATTCTCCAGGTTTTTCAATAGGAATTTATATTGTATTGTGTCAAAAATTTTTCTGCATCTATTGAGATAATCATGTCTTTTCTGTTAGTTTTGTTGTTGAAATGATCAATAATGTTAATACTTTTCCTAATATTGAACCATCCCTGCTCTCCTGGTATAAATACTACCTGATCATAATGTATTATTCTCATGATAAGTTGCTGTATTATTTTGTTGCTAAAATCTTATTTAAAATTTTTGCATCTATATTCATTAGGAAAATTGATTTATAATTTTCTTTTTCTGTTTCAGTTCTTCCTGGTTTAGATATCAAAACCATATTTGTAGCATAAAAAGAATTTGGGAGGATTCCTTCTTCCTCAATTTTCCCAAATAGTCTATATAGTATTGGAATTAACTGCTCCTTAAATGTTTGAAAGAATTCACTTGTGAATCCATCAGGCCTTGGAGATTTTTTTTTTTCCTAAGGAGTTCATTGATGGCTTGTTTCATTTCCTTTTCTGAGATGGGGCTATTTAAGTATTCAACTTCCTCTTCAGTTAGTCTGGGCAATATATATCTTTTAAAATAATCATCCACCTCATTTAGATTGTCGAATTTGTGGGCATAGAGTTGGGCAAAGTAATTTCTTATTATTGTTTTAATTTCCTCCTCATTGAAGGTGAGTTTAGTCTTTCCATTTTTGATATTGGTAAGTTGGTTTTCTTCTTTCTTTTTTTAAATCAAATTGAACAAAAGTTTATCAATTTTATTGATTTTTTAATAAAATGAACTCCTAGTTTTATTTATTACTTCAATAGTCACCTTAACTCAATTTTATTAATCTCTCCTTTAGTTTTCAGTATTTTTAATTTGGTATTTACTTGGGGATTTTCAATTTGTTCTTTTTTGAGTTTTTTCAGCTGTATGCCCAATTTATTGATCTCTTCTTTCTCTATTTAATTCATGTAGACACTGAAAAATATAAAACTTCCCGTAAGAACTGCTTTTGCCATGTCTCATTAAATTTGGTAGGTTGTAGCATTATTGTCATTCTCTTGAATGAAGTTGTTGATTTTTTCTGTTGTTTAAGCCACTTATTCTTTAGTATTAGATTTTTCAGTTTCCAATTAGTTTTTGGTTTATGTTTCCATGGCCTTTGATTACATGTAAGTTTTATTGCATTATGATCTGAAAAGGATGAATTGACTGTCTCTGCCTTTCTGCACTGGATTTTGAGGTTTTTCTGACCTAGTACATGGTCAGTTTTTGTAGATGTACCATGTACTGCTGAGAAAAAGGTGTATTCCTTTCTGTCCCCATTCAGTTTTCTTCAAAGATGTATCATATCTACCTTATCCAGAATTTTATTCACCTCTTTAACTTCCTGTTTATTTTGAGGTTAGATTTATCAAGTTCAGAGAGAGGAAGGTTGAGGTCCCCCACTAGTATAGTTTTCCTGTTTATTTATTCCTGTAACTTCCTTAACTTGACCAGTAAGAATCTGAATGCTACACCCTCTGGAGCACATATGCTTAGTAATGAAATTGCTTCCTTGAATATGGTGCCTTTTAGCAAGATGCGGTTTCCTTCCTTATCTCTTTTGATTAGATCTATTTCAGTTTTTCCTTTGTCTGCTATTAGGATTACTACCCCTGCTTTTTTCACATCAGCTGAAGCACAATAAATTCTGTCCCAACTTTTTATCTTTACCCTGTGTGTATTTACCCTTTTCCAATGTGTTTCTTGTAAACAACGTATTGTTGGATTATGGCTTTTAATCGATTCTGCTGTCCATCTCTGTTTTATGGATCATTCCATTCACATTCACAGTTATGATTATCTGTGTCTTTCCCTTTGTTTATACTTTTAGTTCCCCCTTCTCCCTTCCCCTCCCCAACAGAGTTTTAATTTTGGACCACTGCTTCCCTCAGTCTTCTCTCCCTTCTATCAGCACCCCCCTTTTAATCCCCTTTTCCTTCTATTTCTCTCCCTTTTAGCCTCCCCTTCCTTTTCTTTTCCCTTCCCCCCTATTGCCTATAGAGCTAGTTGTATTTCTGTACTTAACTGAGTTTGTTGTACCCTCCTTGAATCCAATCAGATGAGAGTATCTCTCTACAGTTCTCTCTCTCCGATCTTTCCCTCTATCGTAATGTATTTTTGTGCCTCTTCCTGTAACAGAATTTATTTTTTTCTGCCTCCCCTTTTCACTTCTCCCATTAGAATCCCTTCACACCTTTAAATCACATTTGTTATCATTACATCATATAATTTATACCCACTCCCTGTATCTATGCATATCCATTTTACATTTCATAATAAATATACAATTCTCAAGATTAACAAGTATCTTCCCTTATAGGGATATAAACAGCTTGTTACATTGTGTAATAAGTTTATTTTTTCCCCGTTTACCTTTTTTTTTGACCTGTCTTGAGACCTACATTTGAAGATCAAATTTTCTATTAAGTTCTGGCCTTTTTGTCAGGAAGGCTTGGAAATCCCTTATTTCATTGAATTTCCATCTTTTTGTCTGAAATATTATGCTTCATTTTGCTGGGTGATTAATCCTTGGTTGTAGTCCCAGCTTCTTTGCTTATGGAATATCATATTCCCATTCCTTCAGTCTTTTAATGTGTGATCCTGACTGTAGCTCCTCAATATTTGAATTGTTTCTTTCTGGTTGCCTGCAATACTTTCTCCTTCACTTGGTAGTTCTGGACTTTGGTAACAATATTCTTTGGTGTTTTTATTTTGGGGTCCCTTTCAAGAGGTGAATGGTGCACTCTTTTGATGACTATTTTGCCCTCTCTAACTAGGACTTCTGGGCAATTTTCCTTGATGATTTCTTGGATGATATTATCCAGGCTCTTTTTCATCATGGCTTTCTGGTGGCCCAATAATCCTTAGATTTTTCTCTCCTGGATCTATTTTCCAGGTCAGTTAATTTTTTCTAATTAGATATTTCACATTTTCTTCTATCCTTTCATTCTTTAGATTCTGTTTGAGTGATTTTTGATGTCTCCTAGACCCATTAGCTTTTATTTGCTTGATTCTATTTTTTATCAAATTGTTTTCTTCAGTTAACTTTTGCATCCCCTTTTCCATCTGTCCAATTGTTCCTTTTAAGGAGTTATTTTCACCAGTTAAGTTTTGTACTTCCTTTTTCATTTGTCCAATTTTCCTTTTTAAGTAGCTGTTCTCTTCCGTGAATTCTTTTTTTCATATTCTTTAAATCATTGACCATTTCTTCTTCTATTTCTCTTGTGTTTTAAAATCCTTCCAGAGTTCTTCCAAGAAGGCTCTTTGTTCTTCTGACCAGTTCATATTCCCTTCTGAAGTTAAAATGGGAGTACAGTATCAATGCTGACCTCTTTGGTATTTGTGTTTTGGTCCTTGTACCCATAGACAGATTCTATGGTCTTTTCTTTTCTGCTTAGCTTTTTAATCATGATAATACCCTTTTCCTGGCTTTTAAGGAAGATCTCTGAGTCTGTGGAACAGGGTGCTCTGTCCCAAAATTTTTGTGCCTAAAACTAGAGGCTTTGTGTATTGCGGCTTCTTCTTCTTTCATCCAGAAATCAAAGGTTGCAGCTTACCTGGGGTTGAGTTGGCTGGTGTTTGAAGGCAGCAGTCGGTTAGTTCTTTTTAGGTTTTCCTGCAGTTACCCTGGAGGTAGATTGTTATGTGTAGGGGAGGGGTGGTCGGGAAGCTGCAATTTTCTCTGCTGAGCTAGAGCATAGGCAAGCTCACCTTTCTGCCCTAGTATCTTCTCGATTCCACTGGGCACACCTGCAGTCCTGGTGTTGGCAGTTACTGGCTTCATCTTTCTGGGGTTCAGTATCTTCACCTGGTTTGTTGTAGTGAGAATCTCTGGGACAGCTTTGATCCTGAACTGGTCCCCTTTGACTGAAGCAAGAGTAACCCTCCTTAGCACTCATTCTAGCCTCTTATGCTGAGAGTCTGTTTACCCCTTCTGCCATTCCCACTGTTCCAGTGTTTTTCTGGGAAAATTATCTCTGAGCTGGTCAAGGTCAACAAGGAAGGGAGATAGCAATTGCTTATCACTCTGCCATCTTGAATCCCGGAACTGGAAATCTGGATTTTTTTTTTTACAGAAATAATGATAGACCTAAATAATTGGAGAGAAAACAAATGTTCATGATTTGTTCATGTCAATATAATAAAAATGAAAATATTAACTAAATTAATTTAGAAATTATGGACCATATCTATAAAACTACAAAATAATTAATTTCTAGAACTAGAATAATAATAACATAATCTTGAACTCACTATATTGAAAGAAAGATCTATAACCTCAATAATTTTTAAACGTGAGAAGGAAGGTCATATACTATACTACTGGTAGTAATCGTCAGAACTATATGTTTCTAATTTAAAAAACAGAAATGTTTCCTGATGAAGAGAATCAGTACACACTATACAGAAATGATGAACAAGTTATCATGGAGTCTGATAAACCTCAAGACTCCTTTTATTGGGCTAAGGATTCACTATTTCACAAAAAGCAACAACTACCCTTCAACATCCTCCAGCACCAAATGAAACAAGAAAATCTAAAAAGCAATGTGAAGGAAAATAGGTTTAAATCAATATTTTATACTATACAGCATAGTAATTCCTAATATATATATGAGTGCAAGATAAAAGATCATGGAGGGGAAGAAGGGGAAGGTGAGAGTGAATAAGTGAGCCTAACTTTCATCAGATTTGGCTTCAGGAGGGAATAACATACACATTAAATTGGGTATGGAAGTTTATCTTAGTCTATAGGAAAGCAGGGGGAAGAGAATATGTCAGGGGGGATAATAGAAGGGAGGGTAGATTGGATATGAATACATAATGCCCCTGGGGAAAATGGCTTTAGGGTAAGATCTCAAATAGCATGATTATCGAAAATCTTTTCCTTCTTTTTTGCAGTCCTCATTCAGTTGCCCTTAGGTGTAACTCTCTTTTGGGCTCTAAGGGTGGATATTTCTGTGGAGTCCAGAAGCTGCACATCTTTACTATATTTCATTTGTCCTCTTTATTTCTCTCATCTCTTGATGCAGATGTTACTTTCAACCCTTGCTGTAAGACAACTTTATGCTTTCTGACCTAGTAGACTCTGTTAGCAACGTTCATGAAAACTGCATATTCTCCAACCTTTAATAATTTCCAAGGTCGATACTTGATTAATTACGGGGAAGGTATTCAATTCCTTACCTGACCCTAATGAGAAACTTAAAAAAGAACCTTTTTTATGAGTTTTATTGACTTACCACTAGAGAAACTTGTTATTGAAATGACCAGAAATGTATCTGACTTTTTAAACCAATAGTGAAATGTTTCCTGTGTGACAACACCTGATTTTATTAGATGTTCAAATTATTTCATTTTTCCAAAATTAATCATTTGTCCACATCCTTTTTTTTACATCTGACTAATTATTTGATTCAATACATAAGTTTAAGCTTTCATCATCCAAATTACTTGAGGCACAGTAGCTTCCATCTATACCCTGACATGTTCTTTGGGAATGTTTTTAGTAATTGAATTCCAGGGTAAAAGATTATATTTTCAATTTTTGAAGCATTCTACTATAGTGTTTTCCAGAAATGTTCTGCCAGTTTACAATTCCTTCAGCAGCGGAGAGCCTACCTATTTCTTCACAATTCTACCAAGATACATTTTTGTGACTTTTGTTTCTGTGTTGGTCAAGATGAGAATTGTTTTTAATGATGTTTCGTTTTGTATTTCTCTCTCAAGAAAGCCTGAACATTTATCTAAGTGATTGCTTATAATGTGACTATCAAGTTTTGTGAATTATCAGGTCATATCCTTTGCTAATTTATTGAAGTTAAATTTTACACATAAAAAGTAAAATCAACAACTATAGCAGCTAATTGAAGAATTCCATTAATTAAACAAAGCACACACACATATACACACACAGTCACACACACACACACACACACACACACACACACACACACACACACGTACACACACCTCTCCTCTACCCTAATCGCTTTTATTTCATCTATTAGTAGATTTCAGATAGAATTGTTTTGGGATCTGTCTCAGTGATTACCTTAATTACCTACATGATTTCATTGGTTCATAAGTTCTCAGAGAGTTGCCTGCAGCCAATGTGTAATACTCCAAGTTCAATACTCCACACCCTCTACAGAATGCAGCCAGAATCACATTAAAAAGTAATTGAGAAATTTTTTTAAAAATAAAAATACAATAGAATATAGATAATGTTAAGATGTAGTTTTCTAAGTCAATATGAGATGCTCAGGGAATCTTTATTTCCAATTTAGAGATGCCCATTTCTATTTGTTTATAAAACAGCTGCCCAAGAGCACAAAGAGATTGAGGTTCTTGCCCAGAATCAGAAGGCCTTTATGTATCATAAGTGAGTCTTGAATCCTTTGAATACACTCAAAATCAATTCTTCACATAAACTCTGAGTTAGATTCTAGAAATATTATTAATTGAGCTTAAGCAACATCTTGATATGCACACAGCTGTTGCAGCAGAAACTCAAGGCCAGGTCTTCTAAATATAGCAAACTTTTTTTTCACTCATCACACTGAACTCCCTATGAATGTATGCTTGGAAAGGAAAAACATTCTGAGTTTTAAAAGTTATTTAATTTATCAATCCATTGATAAGCATGTATTATTTACTACATGCCAACCCCTGTTCTATAGCCCAAGACCACATAGAAAGAAAGAACTTATATTGAGAGTTTCTTTAGAATTTTCTGGAGAAGAACTATGGAACATTATTCAAAGAATTCTTTAGTTATGTTAGAATCTCTAGTCTTCACACTATTTTAACACCACAACTGGTTTTGTTTGTTTGGTTTGCTGTTCCCCACCTCCAACCTGAAGGTATTTTATTTGACCAAGAAAAGTACTTACTTTCCTGCTGCTTGGGTCTTGCTTTTGTCACTTTGCTTTGCTTTGGCTAGGCTATAAAATGCCTCTCTCCAGGCATATGTTCAGTGGCACAAAATGAGAAATCAAACTAAAGCTACACTTTTATGTTTTAGGGATTGCGTGGTAACAGCTTTCACCAGCACGATGGATGGTATGGCCTTTCAAGACATGCAGTAAACTAAATATTTTGAAAATAATTCACCATACTCCAAGTCTCTGAGTACTCTCTGGTTATACCTCTTATTCCTTTAGGAGTTCCCTTATTGCTAATGAAGTGTAGTAAAATGTGAATGATAAATGACTGAGTGCATATTCCTGAAAATGATAGTCTGCCTATGGACAATGTTTTTATTCTACATTATTGGAGGTTCTGTTTGAGTAACGATCTCCTTGCAACATCAGGAGGTACACAGAATACTTTATTTGGTGTCAGAGAACCAACATCTGATTTCCAACTTGTTAATATCTACCTATGTGTGACTTTTGTGTGCATATGACATTATCTGTAAAATGAGGCAGCTAGATCAGCTTGGGATTTCTTAACTTTGGATCGACATACAACTAAAGAGTCCATGGGTAAATTTTTGGAAGCCTATGCACTAGATGAAGAAAAAAATGCATCTTAATTTTCATTATCCTCCAACTGAAGTCAGGAATTTTCTTTATTATTTCTTAAAAAATATTGTCCTGAGAATGGCTATTAGCTTCTCTAGACTTCCAGACAAGTCTAAAGTTCAAAAAAAGGCTAATAAATCCTAGACTATATTATTTGTATGGTCTTTATGTTATAAATATTATGGTCTTTTGAAATTTTTTTCTTTAATAATAACACAAAAACAGCATGACTTAGTAGAGATGAAATTGAGCTAAGATTCAGGAAGGCCTGGGTTTGAGTTCATTACCGTTGTGGATAAAGCCTAAATTTGACCTAGTCCTACGTTCAAGGTTTTTCTTATTTGAAATCCAATAGACATTGAGTAGATAATATAAATTCAGATTAAATTGCTTTAAAATTTGAAGTTTAAAAATATCTAGTACTAGAATAAAAGAATATAAAACACTGACTCCACCTCTGATATAATGAGCTGGAGAAGCACTCTGCAGGTCGGTCAAGTTCTGTGAAATACTTTTGACCCCAGACCAATCACTTTAAGATTTACAACACTGGGCCAACAAGGAACTAAGTAAAATGAAGTCAAGAGGTTAGGTATTGTACTACTTATAGTCACAACAGTTACACTAGCCCTAAGAGTCAGCCTAAAGGCTAGCTACAACCTCTGACTTAGACTGCTTATTTAAACATGTTCTCACTTATCCTTTCCCTTCTCCCCGCCTCCTTTGATTTTTTTTCTCTTCTTCCCTTTCCCCTTTCTCTTCTGCACTCCTCAATATCTGTTAGCAACAGTATTCTCTAAATTTACAAGTGACCATTACAACAGACAGTAGTTTGAGCCAAGATGACAGAGAAGCAGAAAGGAATACAACAATCTCCATCCTCTTGTACACTATTCCATAACTGCTACAAACAGATATAGAAAACATACCAGATCTAATGCAGATGAGAAAATCCATGAAAAAAGTCATATTCACTTTTCTAGTCTAGGTTGGTTCACAGGCATAGAGATTTATGGACAACAGGGATAAGGGCATGGTCAAGAGTTCAGGGGAATAAGATAGAACACAGGGAAAGATTAACTACCAAAGCAAGAGGAAACATCAGAGCTACAAGTCTGGTTGTTGCAAAGGGAACAGGCACTCTCTAGCAGCTCTATGGTCCTTTATCCAGAGGAGGGTCACATATTCAGGGTGGACAGAGAAGGGAAACTGCAACCAGGAATGTGTTCAGGGTTAGGGTATTGCTGTAGGTCTTAGGTAATGTATTGACAGACAAGTTCAGAACCAAACCTCAAATCCCAGAGAAGAGGGATTTCATTTCCTTGCAACCTCCAAACCAGTTTGAAGTCTACAGAGAGTTAACCCAGGCTGGAATCTGAGAACAAAGAAAAGCCTGAAATTGTGTAACTGAATCAGCACAGCTGCCTAACTAGCTCAAAGTGGATAAGTCCAGAAACAGTTTACTGCTTTCCTTACTTAGACTCACACCCAGGTCAGTAAATTGCCGAGCTTAGACCAAGGCAATAATTTTCTGATTTTGCCCTAGATCAGATCATTTTGGTAGTATAGAAAGCTGGCAGGTCCCCAACCTGAAATATCTCCAACATGTGGAATATCACAACACTTTGTACCCCAAGAAAGAGGTAATAGGACCAGACTAAACTTTCCCTTCAGAAGATAGTCTAGATCTAATATCAAGCCCTTCGTCAGGAAGAAAGCTGGAAGAATTGTTTGCTTTGATAGAAAACCATAAAGGAATCTGGTTATAAAAAGTTATTATGGCAATAAGGATACTAAAGACAGGAACCCAGAATCAAGGAATAACTCCAAAACAACAAATAGAGCCTCAAAAAAGAGAGCATTATAATTAGAACTCACACTTAAAAGTTTTCAAAACACCTTTTTCACAACAACCCTAGGCAATGCACCAGTGTCATCCAACTCAAATAAGCTAACCATAAATTTTCTTCAATTTTCCTTCTCTGATAATGTACAACTAAATGAACCTTCATTTAGTTTATATAAAAAGATCTGCCAGGTAAAGTATTCAAATTAATTTGTACTCAAATCAATTTGTGATCTCATCAATTTGGAAGTTCCTTTTAACAATTCATATCTTAATCCCACCCATAGTTATTCATATCATATTCATTCAACCATTTACATTGTGAATTAATTACCTAACTAAACAAAAGTCCCTAACTTAGATATTTATTTTGCTTTTTAGCAAAGAATTACCTCAGCTTAGGAATAGTGCAGTATGAATTCCATTTTTTCTTTTGACATTCTGTTAGGACCAAGGTGACCTGAATTAGCCAAAATGTGGAAAAAAATGAATCATCACCTATATTGTCTATCTTTAGTACATTTTGTGATTATACCGGCATGATCCTCCTCTTCTTTGACCTACTCTGCCCTAATACAGAGCGTTATATTGAAATTATCAATGTTAAGATGTTTTAGCATATCAGTTCATGTTGTAAATTTATTTCAGAAAAAAGCTTTTATTTCTAGCTTTCTGTTAAATAGTACTAGACAAGGTTTTTTTTCCCCCACAGATATTTTCCTATATTTTCTCTTCTAGGTGATTATGTAAAGGAGAACTTAACTTATGAGTTCTTGATTTTAAAAAAATCTCCTTATATCATTCTAATATATTGGTTTCTTTTTTAATCCCTTATATTTTATTTTATGCATTAAAAGTTTATTCTGAGAAGGTGGTCTATGACTGTTAAAGGTGTCTGTGACATACACACAAGGTTAAGAATCTCTGATCTAAACAATAATACTAAATATGATCTCAGACCTGTAGCAATGGTTTAACTCTGAGTTTCTAACTTTCATTGCCTTACTTTTTTTTTCCAAAATGAGGAAAATAATTTCTGATCTACCTACCTTCTAGGATTTGTGTGAGGATTCAATCAATCATTCAACAAATAATCATGAGGCACCTGTGATGGGCCAAATGGTGGAGGACCACAATGATTGTGAATCACTACTCGAATGTAAGGCACGATTGTTGCTATTTCTTGTACCTTTCAAAGAATTTTTACATGTTATCTCATTTTATTTATAATAGGTAGCAGAATAATACTAACACAACTGGAAATTTCATCTACTGGATCTATAAAATACAAATTTTCCCCCATTTTTGTTTTTTGGAGACTATGCATATACGGTATGAAGACAACTTGTTGATTTTTTTAAAACTCACTTAAATAACTGGCCAGTTTGGGGTGGGGTGGGGAGGGGCGATAAGTTAAAACCAGTTGACTGACTGAATTGACAGGTCAATCAGACTGTCAGCTCTGTATAGAAACAGTCTGAATTGACTACTTGTCACTGTGTAGACAAAACTCAATCCTATTCACTGCCCTGCTTAAGAAAGAAGTAAATGCATTAATGAAATGGATTTTAAAAATATTGACCTATAGAAAGAAGCATTAGGGATGTCTCTAATCAGATAATCACCTGTGATACAGTCATCTTTTTTTACACATTTTCAGCTTTTCCCAAATAACTAGAATACACAAATAGTAGCATCACTCACAGATATCAAGAATTCAATAACGAGCTGAAAGTAAAGTTAAATGTATCCATCTACTATGCAATGGGCCACAAAGCTCACAGGTGCAAACCATGCCATCCAAAGTGTCAGAAGCTCTCAAACATCCTCTATTCTGATGAGAAGAAAAGCTATCGCACAGGGTTTCCTAATGCATTATCAAAGAGCCTACATAGAGCAATAGCTGTAAAATCCAGTCCCCACAGACTTATTCACACATGCAAATGAACAGCATTGAAAAGCATTGTACAGTAATCATGTCTTGTTTAGCAATGTAACATCAGCTGGGACACAATCACTGTCTGTGCCTACAGTAGACAGTTTGTATTGGTAATGGCCACCTCATGAGTAATTAAGCACTTTAAACAAGTCATCCATTTACACTGCCCTACAATGGAGTAGTGGAAGCCAAAGCGGAGACAAAGCAGAGAAACAAGGCTGTTAGGCTTGATAACATCAGTCCACCCCAAAGCATATGTTCTTGGAAATGATAGCAGATTGCTGGTCTCACCTGGGTCTTCAGAAGTTTGTTTTATTACTCTTCTAGAAATATTAAAGCTTTAAGATTCCCAGTGCAACTAAAAGCAGTTATAGTTAACTCGCCCTGCATCAATTCGTGCTTCCTTCAAAAATTTCTTGTAATCATCATTTGTTGGTGAGTTTTGAATCCTTTTAACAAAGTCATATTGGCCACATGGTTGAGTGGATAGAGAGCTGTCCTTGACACTTGGAAGACACTATCTATCTATCTATCTGTCTGTCTGTCTGTCTGTCTATCTCTCTATGTCTGCCTCTCTAGAAAGTACAGATGGACATATGCACATTTACATACACACATATATACATGTATGTGTATACATCTACACACACATATATGAGTGTATGTGTTTACTATGTGATTCTGGGCAAGGCCCTTAATCTCTCAGTCTCTAGGAACTAAGACTATAATCCCTAGAGTTGCTGACCTACATAGAGAGACTTCAGAGATGCTGATCTGCATCAGTTTCTAAACTAATAAAATCACATGTCTACTCCCTATCCTTAATTCCTATCTATCAGTTAGTCTATAACTACATAATTGAGGTATAATTTGGTAGCGCGATGGAAAGAGGAGCTCAGTCTATTTCACAGGGACATTTCAATATTAATGACAAGACTAATATAATGAAGTCTTTGTTGACTTGCATGGTCATTTAGATGAGTCAACCAAACCATGAATTGAGAACAGGTCTCTGGAGATTATTTTGTTCATAAGTTTTCTAGTTCTAGTCAGTATCATACTTAGGCAACTCTAGACAAATAGTTACTTACAAGGAAAAGAGATTATATAACTGACATTTCTCTGTCAAAACAATTTTCTCTTGTTTTCACTAATAATGGAGGCCATTCATGCACCATCCTCTGTAAGACATATTGTATTTGAAGACCATTATTAAATTCAACTTTAGGTTTTATCCCTGAAAGCTAAATTATTTAAATCCCTTAAGTCTTTCTACATAAGTTCTATTTTTCAACTTGTCGATCTTTTTGTGACTCTCCTCTGAATGCATTCTAATTTATTCACCTCTTGCAGCTATAATAGTATCTTCATGTGGCCTCTGCCCTGCAACAATTCTGATATGTCACTCTGGCCAACGTTGCCCGTTTTTTCCCCCAGCCATATATGGACTAAGGCAGAGAGGAAGTGCTAAGAGAGCAGGGTCGGGTCAAAGCATCAGAAGGGTCATTGGCTTACATGACCTTGACAGCTGGGGGCACAAAATGTTCCATCAGTATCTCATGAATACCATGAGCATGACAAGGATGAAGTATGTGAAAAACATACAATTTCCCCTTATGTAAGTTGAACTTGAAGGACCAGGAAGCACCTTCATTTGTTCACTACATGGAAGGACCATTGCCACTAGGCCCTGAATGTAACTGATAGCAGGCATCTAAAAATTCCTTGTGTGAATCTGAATCCTTCAATGCAAATCAAAGCTGGGAGGAACATTTATATTTAGAATACACTTGAATTTGGGAGTTTAGAGATATTTTCTGAGAGGGAGTGGAGCAGTGCTAGGGAACTTTCCTGTTCTCCATCTTCAGTTGATACTTGAATCAGGTTACATAAAATGCAAATAATTCTGAACTAATTGTCCTCTATTATCTTGTACCTCAAGACTTAACCCAATCAAAGGATAGATCAAAGCAGTTAGGGGAAGACGTTTGAAGTACTGGTTAAATCTAGGCAGTTAAGGATGCAGTGAAGCCAAGGAGAAAGAATTACCAAGTTTGCAGTCAAGGACCTTACTTTCAATCCTGACTCCACAACCTACCCTATGGGGGACCTGGAGCAAGTCACTTAAACCTTTTTTAATTTCTTCTATCTAAAAGAAAGATTTGGGACTAGAAGGATGCTAAGATCCTTTCCTACTCTAAATCTATGATCCTATAAAGCAGGATTTCAGTGTTGAAGGAATGGTGGACTTGAATTTGGGCAACAATGAATTCAAATCTTGCCTCAGATACTCAGTAAGTGTGTGACTATTTGCAGGTTACTTAACCTCTCACTTTCATTTTTCTCATCCATAAAATGGGTATAGTAGCAGTTATCTTATAGAGTTGTTAAGAATATCAATTAAAATTATGTATACCAGGTGCTTTACAAATCTTAAAATCTTATAAAAATGCGAGTTCTAACTAAAAATATAACTTGATATCTGATTAATAACATAGTGGGAAACCATAGTAGAGCTGTAAGTTTAGAGAACAAGAAGAGAGGATAATGATACGTGATAAGAATAAGCTATAAAGGGCATTTGAGATAGCCAAGAGGAGTAGTACTGAAGGATGGAGTCGGAAGGTTGCAACACATCAACTAGGAAATATTCAGATTCTAAGTCTGGAATGTTTAAAAAAATCATAGAACCACAGAGGTAAAAAGATTTCCAAGACCATTTAGTCCAACCCATACCTGACCAGCACTCTATTCAATTACCTCTCCACCAAATAGTGATACAGATTTTGTCTAAAGATATACACTGAGGTGAAAGGGAATCTGCAACATTTATAAGTAGTTCATTGCATTCTGAGATTGATTTTTTCAGGATATTTTGCTTCACATCATTTAAATTTGCAACTGCAAGTTAAGCCTATGGCTCCTAGGAATGCTATTTTAGATCTCACAAAATAAGTTGAATTCCTCTTTCACAAAACATTGCTGAAAGTACTGGAAAAATACTCTGCAACAGAGGGTCATAGATGTACAATAAAAAGTCATCTCAGAAATCATCTAATGCTGACCCCTTGTTATACAGGTACGGAAGGTATCTTAGAGAGAGGATAGGTAACTCACTCCAGGGTGCTCAAGTAAGATAACATACATATAGGAAATTCTCCTAAGGAGTATGTGGCAAGCTCTCTCAAGAGATTGAGCATATCACATTAGATGAATAAGAAATTAATAACATTAAGATTATATGGAGACTAGTTTTTTTTGTTTGAAAAGTCAAATAAATAGTGACATTTATCACCCAATGTAGTAGGAAAGGTAATAAGAGAGGAGGAAAATTAAATTAATATGTGATCTCATTAACATATTATTCATTCAACAAATATGAGTTATGTTTCTATCATGGACAGAACACTATGCTTAATGCTAGGAGGCAAAAAATTTAGTTAAAACACACTTCCTTGCATAGACAAACACAGATAACCATGACACACATTATAAGCGTATTAGAGAAATTAAAAAATATTTTAGAGATACAAAAGAGAAGGGAAAGAATCAAGATATGAATGTGTTTGGGGTACAAGGACTTGTCTAAATTATCAGAGAATATCAGAGAGAAGAAAGATGACATATGACATTGAATGTAAAGTGATCACAAATTATGAAGGGCTTCAAAAGCTAGGCAAAGAAATTTAAAATTCACTTTATAAACAACAAGGATCCATGATGATTTCTAAGCAGAGAACTGATGTGCATAAAGACAATTATTCAAGGAATGGCAAGAAGAATGTTACATTAGATGGAATAAGGGATAGAAGTGGCATTGAAATATTTCAGGTAGGTAGTAAAAAGTCAATAGTAAAATCATGTCAGTAGAAGTAAAGAGGAGAGGACACAAACCAGAGATGGTAAGTAAATCATAAGGCCTTTTGATATCCAACATCTAATACAAAGACATCGCTATCAGACCACCTAAGCTCTCAGTATAGTCTAGGATCAGAGATGTAGAGAATCAGATATCTCCTCTTATCAAGGAGTAAGAATACAAACACCACTGAAGCTAGGGAAAATATACCTGATGTTTAGAAGTGTTCCCATTCCTATAAATGGGAATCCAGTCAATTCAAGTAAATCCTATAATCAAATAAAATGAATCCAGTAAATTCCAGTAAATCAATTGCTTCACCTTCCATAATCATATTCCAAACCTCTCAGTATCAAGTCATGATAACCAGTTAAGAATATGTACACTAGTCCTCTCCACTGCCATCTACCCAGCAGAGAAGTGGAAAAGAAGAAAAAAAATCCAATCAAAATTGAAATGAGCAGGGAGGGACTCAACCACCGTTGCTAATAAAATGGTTTGACAACTGACTTCTTCTTCCTCCAATACCTGTAAAACAGATTTGAAAGCTGACAAAAAAAATTCCTTTCTTCCAGCTCCCAGTTTATTTTCTATTCTTTCACTAGGTGATGAATTGTTGGCCTACAATCTTCTTTTCCATTCAAACTGATGCTCTTATACATTGGGACTTTAATAATCATGTTGGCGTTCCACAAATCATTTTTCCAATTCATCAACCTCTTTCTATAATATCCTTTATCCCACTGAGATGCAGAGAGGGAAAGACTTACCCTTGATTGCATCATAACCCATATGTCCAGAACACTGGAATTCCTCTATCTAACCATAAATTTGATTCTTCCATTTCACCCCTATCCCTGCAAAACCTATCCTCTGTACTCATTTCAACTTCTAGTCATTTCATCCCATTCTATTTCCCCAGTTCATCTCCATTTCTTTGGTTTTACTTTTCTTTCCTACAAAATTTTCATAGTATAGTTAACTATTTAAACTTTATGCTGCTATCTATCCTTCAGTCTCTCCTAGCCCTTTTATTTTGTTACACTTTCCTTTAAAAATTCTTCCCTGAATTAACCAAATGATATACTTTCTCCACATTTCTTGATTCTACTGAATACTACTTGAGCTCACAACCACGTAGACTATGAATTAACAGGCTCCTCACTCATTTGGGATGTTTGATTTTTTTCCCTTTGTCTTGCCCTTTCTATAGTTCTTTTGTGTAAACTTTTTCTTCAAACTACTTGTACCATCTTTCTTATCCCCATTCACTCTCAGAAGAACACTGAGTTCTCTTACTTTACCAACATAGAAGTCTTTGATCATGAGAGCTTCCAATCATTTCCAAACCACATAGCAAAATGACCTTTTCATAGTTCTCATTCTTCTTACTATCTCTATCTCCTTATTGTTTTATCCTCTCAGGATTTCTTATGGCATTGATTTTTCCTATAGGTTTTCCTACTTTTTTTTCATTTTTATTAGCTATTTTAATTTTAGTTTTCAAAACCCACTTTCTTAAATTTTAATTTTTCTCCCCCTCCTTCCACCTTCCCTCTCCAAGGCATCATGCAATCTGATACAGGTTCTACAATATAATCCTATTAAACACATGTTCACATTAGTCATGTTGCTTAGAAGAAATATAATGAATGGAAGAAACCATGAGAAAGAAAACAAAACAAAAAAGAGAATAGTCTTCTGCACTCTGCATTCTGTCTCCTTAGTTCTTTCTCTGGATATAGATGGCATTTTCTATCATGAATCCTTTGGAATTGTTTTAAGTCCTTCTGAGAAGGGCTGAGAAGGGCTAAATTAGTCTATCAAAATCAGTCATCACACACTGTGGCTATTACTGTATACAATGTTCTCCTAGTTCTGCTTACTTCACTCAGCATCAGTTTCTTACAACTCTATCTAGGTATTTCTAAAGTCTACCTGCTCGTCATTTCTTATAGTACAATAGTGCTCCATCATATTCATATACCACAACTTGGACAGCCATTTCCCAATTGATGAACATTCCTTGATTTCCAGTTCTTGGCCACTGCGAAAAGACCTGCTATAAATATTTTTGCACATGTGGGTCCTTTTCCTATTTTTATGAGTTCTTTGGGATACAACCCTAGAAGCAGCATTGCTAGGTTAAAGGGAGTATACATTTATATAGCACTTTGGGCGCAGTTCCAAACTGCTATCCAAAAGGGTTGGATCAGGTCTCGCCTCACAGTGCCACTAACAATGAATAGTGTTCCAACTGCCTCACATCTTCTCCAGCATTCACTATTTTCCTGTTTTGTCATGTTAACCAATCTGATAGGTGTGATGTGGTACCTCAGAGTTGTTTTGATTTGCTTCTCTCTAAACAATAGTGAATTAGAGCATTTTTTTCATAAGACTATAGATAGCTTTAATTTCTTCCTCTGGAAAATGCCTGTTCATAAGTTTTGACCATTTATCAATTGGGAAATGACTTGTATTCTTGTAAATTTGACTCAGTTCTCTTTTTGTTTTAAAAGTGAGGCCATCATCTTACACATTAGTTGTAAAAGTTCTTTTCCAGTTTTCTGTTTCCCTCCCAATCTTGCTTGTACTTGCATTGCTTGGGCAAAAAATTTTCAGTTCAGTGTAATCAAAATTATCCATTTTGCATTTCATAATGTTCTCTCTCTTTTGTTTGGCCATAAACGCCTCCATTCTCCATGAATCTGACAGAAAAATTACTCCTTGCTCTCCTGATTTCTTTATAGTGTTAGCCTTTATACATAAATTGTGTACCCATTTGAACTTTATTTTGGTATATAGTGTCAGATGTTGGTCTATACCTAGTTTCTGCCATACTATCTTTCATTTTTCACAACAGTTTTTGTCAAATGTTAAGTTCTTATCCCAGAAGCTGGGATTTTTAGGTTCAACAAACAGTATAGCAAACAGTAGATTGCTGTAATCATGAACTTCTGTGTCTTGTGTACCTAAACTATCCCACTGATCTCCCCCTTTTTATCTTAGCCAGCATCAAACATTTTTGATGATGGTGGCTTCGTGATACAATTTATGGTCTGCTATGTTTAGGACACCTTCCCTAGCATTTCTTTTCATTAATTCCCTTTATATTCTGGAACTTTTCTTCTTTGAGATGAATTTTGATTTTTCTAGCTCTATAATTTTTTTTTTGGTAGTTTGGTTGGTATGGCATTGAATAAGCAAATTAATTTCAGTAGAATTTTCATTTTTATTATATAACCTTTGCTTATCCATGAGCAGGTGACATTTTTCCAGTCATTTAGATCTGACTTTATTTGTGTGAAATGTGTTTAGCAATTGTTTAGTAACCAGTTTCTGGTTTTGTTTTGGCAGCTAGACTCCCAAGTGTTTTATAATGCCTAATTTTAAGTAATTTTAAATGGAATTTCTGTTTCTGTCTCTGAGATTTGTTAGTAGTATATAGAAATGTAGATGATTTATTTGGATTGATTTTATATCCTGCAACTTTGCTAATGCTGTTTATTATTTCAAGTAGAGTGATAAGTTAATTTCTTCTTTGTCTATTCAAATTCCTTCAGATTTTTTTCTTCTCTTATTGCTTAAATTTATATTTCCAGTACCATATTGAGTAAGAGTGGTGATAATGGATATCCTTGTTTCACCCTCGATCTTACTGGAAACACATGTAGCTTATTCCCATTACATATGATGCTTGTTGAAAGTTTTAGGTAGATGCGACTTACCATTTTAAGGAATGCATCATTTATTCCTATGCTCTCTAGTTGTTGGTTCTTTTATAGGAGTGAGTGTTGTATTTTGCCATACTTTTCTTTTTGCATCTATTGAAATTATCATATGTTTTCTGTTAGTCCTGTTGATATGATCGATTATGTTGATAGTTTTTCTAATATTGAACCAACCCTGCATTCTTGGTATAAATCCTGCCTGATCAAAATGTATTGTTCTTGTGATAAATTGCTGCAATCGCTTTGCTAATATTTTATTAGGTTTTCCTACTATTTTGGTCATGACTTTCATTGCCTTTGCAGATTTATCAATGTCCCCCTCCCTATATCTGTACCACAGTAGTTCCCAGGACTACATGGCTCTCTCAGGAGCCTGCTTTATCTTCTCTCTATTTTTTATTTAAAAAAAAACCCATTAGTTGCCATGGGTTCAATTTTCATCTCTGTTCATTTGACTCCCAAGGCCAGTTCTCTCTCTCTCTCTCTCTCTCTCTCTCTCTCTCTCTCTCTCTCTCTTTTTCTCCCCTTCCCTAGATTCAGTCTTTCATAAATATCTGCTACCTTAAGCATCTTAAGTCTGTAACCTAACTTAAGGCCATAAGACATCTTAAGCCCTTAAGCATTTCAGTTTCAATACATCTAAAACAGAACTCATTTCTTTCTTTCCCACCTTCAACCTGCTTTAAAATGCCCTCATTTCTCCCTGTAGTTCCATAATTATTTTACTTATCAAAGTTCACAATCTTTGAGTTTTCCCTGGCTCTTTACTTTCTCTCACCTTTCCTCTCAACCCATATCCAATTAGTTGCCAAATCTTGCTGATTCTATCTCCATATCATCTCTTGAATCTATAACCTCCCTTTCATATACACAGGCCTCTCCTCTGAGTCCTTGCTCCTCATCATCCTTTTCCTAGATTATTGCAATAGTTTTCTAATTAATTTTCCTTTTTTCAGGTTCCCCCTTCCTAATTCACTTTTCACAGAACTACAGAATGGATTTTCTTAAAGTATATCATTCCTTTACTCAAGAATCTTTAGGGTTTTTTTTCTTCCATATTTAATGTAGGAGAGAATATACACTACTATGATTTAAATTTTAAGACATTAATACTTTGGTTCCAACATATTTTTAAATGATTTCACATTTTACTCATTTTTACTCTATTGTTTCCAGCAAAACTGTCTTATTTGCTGTTCCTGTACTCAAAATATCTATGTTTACTGTGCTATCCCCCATTAAATAAATTCTCTCCATACATCTCTTTTTCTTTGAATTGATACTTTCTATCAAGGTTAAACTGTCTCCTACATAAAAGACATTCCTGATGCCTCCAGTTATAATTCCCTTCCTCCTCTTCACATTTCTTTGTGTTTAATTTTTATATAGTTTATATTTATTCATGTATGTACATGCTATTTTTTTCAGTAACATGAAGTCTCCTTTAGTATAAGGATATATATATATTTTTTTTTTGTTTGTTTTTTAATCTGCATGCCCAGAACAATTCTTTGAACATAAGAAGATATGAATAAATGCTTATTGAATTGAATTGTGGAGTTGACTTCAATAAAACTTTGGTAATTCATAGAGTTTGATAGATAAAATGAAAAACTAAAAGAAAATATTAGGTTTTAAAACATGGCAGATTTGGTGAATGCCAAGACCGTTAACACAGACTGTAACGTCATGAGAAGGGAATAGTTTGTGGAAATACTATCAAAACTGGTCTTGGAGAGACTGAAATTTAGGTGAAGTGTATATATTTTAATCAAGGTGAGATATCCCATAGGCATATGTAAATTTATATATAAATCTAGGGATCAGTTTAGATATATAGATCTGGAACATATGTGCATAAGACTACTAATTTAAGTAATGGGAATGAATTATTGCCAAGGGGGGGCTTATGTATCAAACAGAAGGGATGTTTTCCATGTGGGGCATATATATCAAAGAGAAAGGATGATGAAGACACAGAAAAACATTCTAAGATAGACAAAGTAATCAGAAAGATAATCAGAGAAATAAGAGAGTTTGTGCCCATGAAAAGAATAGATAAGAACCTAGTATGAGGCAGTGGCTAAAAGAGACAAATATTTAATGCATAACAAGGAGAATGAATATTGGAAAAGTAATATTAGACATAGAAATTAGGTCATTGATAAATTATGAGAAGATAGCACTTTATAGACTCTTAAGGGGAGGGATGGAAGAACAATTGGAAATAGTTAAGTAAATACTAAATGAGAAAGTGAAGTCATTGTGTAGAGACATCTTTTTAAAAAAGTTTAGTAGTAAAGGGAAGGGCAAAGATGGGGATTCATCTTTTTATTATCTAGTTTACACTATCATTGCAGGGAATATAGAAACAGACTTTAAATTTCTAAGTTAAGTGAAAATGGGATATACATACATACATATATGTATGTATGTATAGTCCTTTTAGCTTATTAAATATTTCCATAATAACCAAGGAGATGATAATTTTAATGTACATAGGATAAATTAGAATGTGGCATAAAGAATAAGAAATGAGACAATACCAAAATATTCCATCAGGGTCAAAGTTATTTCCCATCACTGGGAAATAAAAGTCAAAATAACTCTATAACAGCAACTTCAAGAGCCTTGCTCAGCATTAGATTAAACCTTGCCTTCCCTCTGGCCCATTTTATCAGATAATTAAATTAGATTCTAAACAATTAATCTAAACACTTTATGTAAATGTTTCCTAACCAGCTCATTTTAATCTCTTTTGTTTCCATTACTTTTATGTATACCCCCCCATTAGCTTTCATTCCATTATAATAGAAAAAAAAACCTCATATATATTTTTTTCTTTAATTTGGCATTTTTTTATTTTATTTTTTTTTTTACTTTGAAATTTTATCACCCTTTTGGCATTGAACCTGTGAATCAGAGCCCTATGGGGGTATCTTTTTTTTTTTTCCTAAAACTGCTAAAATCTTCATCTTCTGTTAGTCAAGGAGCATTCCACTAGCAAGATGTCAGTTTCTAAGAAAGCCAGTGTGATTTGTGGGAATTAAATTTAAAATGTCAACTATTTCCTTTCCCTTTTTCTTCTAATCACATTCCATTGAAGTTTTGATCTTTAGAAAAATTGAACTATTTCATACAATTTTTCATGTGAGCACCTGAATATATAACAAAATTTTCATCTTACTTTTCTCTGCCAAGCTTGTTAGTTCTGCACAATGGAACTTCAATAGGTAGAAAAGAAGAAAGTATTTCTTAGTATTTTAGAGTAGGAAGAGGCTTTAGAAGGCCTTAGAGTGCAACCTCTAACTGAAAAACTAAATTTTCTAATGCACATAATCATTGGTATGTGTATGTATGTGTATATGTGTGTATACCTTTAAAGTTATACTGATTCAAAGTTAACAAAACATTTTTAAAAACAAAACTAGTGTTAAAGTTGCATAAATATAACTTTTCAAAGGTTCATTAATTTCAAATCTGAAGAACCCTCAAGGTCATCTATTCCAGCCTCTCCATTTTACGGATGAAAATGAGGGTAGAGATATGGTGATTTATTCAAGGCCACACAGCCAATAAATGACAGGGCTAGAATATGTTCTTTTTATACTTAAGTATTATATTTTTTCTCACTCACAAGTCAAGAAATTTTTTGACATCCGTTTTTACAAGATTTTGAATTCTAAATTTTTCTCCCTTCCTTTGCCTTCTCCCCTCTTCTGAAAATGGCAGATAATTTGATATAGTTTATACATATGCTGCCATATTAAAAATGCTCATTAGTCAGTTGTGAAATAAAAAACAGACTAAAAAGACCTCCATAAAATTAAAGTACTCTTAGGATTTTATATTTTTACAGTTATTTTAGATGGAATATATCTTTCTATCTCTTGCTGCTGGATTTTATTATTTAGATAAAGAAATGTTGATGATGTATATGAATTTGTCCTATATCCTGCAACCTCGCTAAGTTCTTAATTATTTCAAGTTGTTTTTTAGTTTATTCTCTAGAGTTTTCTAAGTATACCATCGGATTATCTGCTGACTTTGTTATTGATATGGTCAATTATGTTGATAGTTTTCCTTATATTGAACCAATCATGTATTCCTGGTTTAAATCTTTCTTCATAGTGTATAATTCTTATGATATATTGCTGTAATAGTTTTGCTAGTATTTTGTTTAAAATGTTTGCATCAATATTCATTAGGGAAAATGGTCTATAATTTTCTTTTTATGTTTTAGCTCTTCTTGGTTTAGGAATAAGCACCATATTTGTGTAATAAAAGGAGTTTTGTAGGACTCCTTTTCCACCTATTTTTCCAAATAGTTTATATAATATTAGCATTAATTGTTTTTAAAATGTCTGGTAGTGTTCACTCATGAACCCAATGGGCCCTGGGGATTTTTTCCTTAGGGAGTTCATTAATGACCTGTTCAATTTCTTTTCCTAAGATGGGGTTATTCAGGCATTCTATTTTCTGATCTGTTGATCTAGATAACTTGTAGTTTTGTAAATATTTATACATTTCTCTCAGATTTTCAGATTGTTGAAATATAATACAGCAAAATATTTCCTAATGATTGCTTTAGCTTCTTCATTGGTGGTGATTTCACCCTTTGCATTATTGATACTGGATATTTTGTTTTCTTCCTTATTTTAATTAAATTAACCAATGGCTTATCTAACTTTTTTTTTCATAAAAGAGCTTTCAGATTTATTTATTAGCTAGCTTTTTTAAAATTTTGTTAATGTCACCTTTGTTTTCATGATTTCTTATTTGGTGGTCAATTGGGGAAATTTAATTCTTTTTCTAGCTTTTTAGCTGCATGCCCTGATGATTAATCTGTTTATTACATGATACATTATAATTATATATATATGTATATTTGTTGATATAAGAATTTAGAGAAATAAAATTTCCCTTAAATATTGCTTTAATTTCATCCCATAACTTTCAGTATGTTGTCTCATTGTTACCATTCTCTTAAATGAAGTTGTTGATTGTTTCTATGATTTTTTTCTTTGACCCATTTATTCTTTGGTATTAGATAATTTGGTTTCCACTTAACTTTAATATGTTATTTCTCCTGATCTTTTGAATGTAGTTTTATTGCATTCTGATGAGAAAAAAATATGTTTAATATTTCTGACTTCTTATATTTGATTATAAGATTTTTGTCCCCTTCTATTTTCCTATTGCGCAAGATGGATTTGTATACTCAACTGATTGTGTGTATTATAGCCTCTTTGAGCCAATAATAACGAGAAGGTTCAAAGGAGTTTCCTTACCTATTTCCCCTCTACTGTAGTAGGTCTTTGTATCTCTTCATGTGAAATAATTTACCCCAGTCTACCTCTCCCTTCCTTCTGCACCCATTGTACTTCTCTTTCTCATGCATTAATGTTGTTTTTATGTCATTCTCGCAAACTTATCTTATACCCACACTCTCTACGTATATTCCTTCTAGCTGTGCTATCAGTGATAATTTCTTCAAAGATATCATCCAGATCCTCTTTTTGATTATGGCTTTCAGGTAGTCCAATGACTCTTACATTGTTTCTTCTGGATCTAATTTCTGAGTGAGTTGTTTTCCTCATGAGGTATTTTCACTTTTCTTCCATTTGTTCATTCTTTCAAATTTGTTTGATTTTTGATATCTCACAGAGTCATTAGCTTCTACTTGCCTAATTTTAACTTTCAAGGTGTTTTCTTCAATTTGCTTTTGTACTTTCTTTCCCATTTGGCCAATTGTACCCTGTAAGGAGTTATTTTCTTCAGTAGATTTTTGTATCTCCTTTTCCATTTCACCAATTCTACTTTTTAAGCAGTTTTTCCAAGCTGTTATCTCTCTTTTCATATTTCTTTTACATCCTCTCATTTCTTTTCCAAATTTGTCTTCTATCTCTCATTATTTTGTTACACACACACACACACATACACTCAAAGTAGCCTTTATTATATTACTAAAAACACTTAAACACTTTCCATTTTAGCAAAATTTTACAATGTATTCAGCTTCTCGAACTGTTCAAGGGCTGGGAAGAAGGTTAGGAAATTAAAAAGGGGAATTTCAGTGGGCATTTTTAAAAGAAAAACTGCCCCATCCCTTCCACCAAAATAAAAATACAAATGTCACTTTATTCCACCATTGGAGAAGAGGCCATAAGGAAAGCAGCAGGTAACTGCACTATCGAACATATCAGAGGCAAAAGAACAAGTCGAGATGGTCATCAGTATGGTCAATTGCACTGATCATTTCTGAGTTCTTTCTGCTTTCCATTTTGCCACCATAACCATCTCCTTGGTCTCCACCATAGCCACCACCTTGGTCTCCACCATAGTTGCTGCCACTTCAGTCACCACCATAGCCACCACCAGCACCACTGTAACTGCTACCAGAACCAATTCAGTCACCCCTATTGTCACCACTTCAGTCACCCCTGTAGCCACTATCAACACTCTAGTCACCTTCATAGCTACTGCCTCCTTGGTCTCTGCCACCTGACCTCTATAACACCTCTTACCACCTTAGCCTATCCCCTGGAAATCTCCTCTTGCAGGACAATAATCCTCTGGTCTGAGTTCGTTACACTGATTACAAGAATTCCTCTGGACAAAGTTCATGTTTCCACAAGATGGATTGGGACAAACCCAGTCATAACTTTTAGGATCTTTAACTCTACTCTGAAAGTCTCCATGTCCTCTGTACTCTCCACATGAACCTCTTCACCCCCCTCAACTCCCATGTCCTCTCAGAAACTTGGGTCTTCTAGTGGGAAAAGATGCCTTGATGATGTTGCCATGGAATTCTTTTCCATCAAACCAGTCAATTGCAGCTTTAGCTCAATGACACAGTTGCCTCTCCTTTTCGCTTGTTCGTGTCCTTATCTATGTAAAGATTAATCATGGGTTTGCCTGTCTTCTTATTAATAATTCCTATTTCCTTAAAGAAGTCCCCAACTTGATCAGTTGATACCCCTTCTCCAAGTCCTTGAACAAAGATTGTGTTGTTATCTGAATGAGCAGACTCTGAGTCAGCATCTGTTTTCGGTTCATAGTACTTGTGGCCACCAATATATTTGAAGCCACCATGGTCACCACCACTTGATCCTTTCATAGGACTTCTTCCATCCTTGTCATATCCCTCATGTCCTCTACCTTCTCCCTGTGACCCTCCATATCCTCCATTATCTTCTCCATACCTACTCATGTCATGACAGTCCTCTTGTACATGGTGGCAATCGCTTTCCCTTTGTGAATGACAGGACTGCTGATTTTGATAAAGAGTCTTGCTGCTGATCATAATTTGACTGGTGTTGGTCATAGTCTGACTGTTGGCCATATGAATCTTGTTGACCATAGTCTGACTAGTCTTATGAAGGCACCATTTCACCTTGGCCTCCCAATGAATACATGTTTTGCTCTCCCTGGCTATTATAAGATTGTTGGCCATATGAGCTTTGTTTTTGATTTTCATAACCATTGTAGGACTGTGAATAACTGAGCAACTTTGTCCATAACTTGAGTAGCTGCCATAGTTCTGTCCATAAGAGGAATCAGCCATTTCCGTATAACCAGAATAATTTTGTGGTATCTGTCCATAGCTTTGGTTGCTTAGGTTGCCATAGAAATAGCTTTGCCAATAACCCCCACACTGATCATAACTTCCAGCATCTGACATAACTATTGGCCATGGTGTGGAGTCCCCACAACCCACTGAAGACAATGAGGAAGAAGAAGGGAGCCAGACAGTGCAGTGGCCAGAGCCAGGCTCCTCTTGTGTTATTTTTAAGCTCCTTTCTGTATTATTCTATAAATTTTTTCTGAGCTTGAGATCATTTTCAATTTTTCCTTGGGGTTTTATCCATAGGTGTTTTGACACCATGGTCTTCCCTGTCACCATATAAACTTTGTATAGTCTGATTTTTTTTGTCTTTTTTCTTTCTTTAAAATTTGATCTCTCCTCCCCAGGTGAAAGGGGCTCTGTCTCAGGCTTTTAGGGTCAGTGGTTGCAAGCCCTGACTGTTTACTTGGTGCATTCTAATGTTTACACTGAGTTCTATGGTGCACCCTCATGTCTAATGTTGTGCTGAGGGGAGTAGTTTGAGGATTGGCTGATGCTGCTGGAGGCTGTTGGGGTCTGACAGATTACCCCATGCTGAGGTGGGATCTTAGTGCTGGTGCCTGTCATGTACTGAGGCCGACTGAGGTTTTTCTGCACTTCCTTGGGCTACAGTGAAGCATGTGGAGGTCTGGCCCCTGGAAGATGCCTCTTTGTCCTGTGCTATGTTGAAGCACATGGAGATTTGACTGCTTTTTGCGCAGGGTTATCCTGAAGCATATGGTTGTTCTCAGAGCTGTAGTATGCCAGTTCCTTTGGCTATGCTAAGGCACATGGTAGGGGGAGGGGTGTCCTCATGGGTGTTTGCTTGCTCCACCACATGGGGGATCAGGATCTCCTGCTGGTTTGCTGATGGTCCTGGAATGTGCTCCATTTTTACCCAAATGAGGCAAACCTTTGGCTAAAAGATTTCCACCCCATATTTCTGCTGGCTCTGCTGATTCAGGATTTGTTCTGGGGCATTATCTTATGATGGTTTGGAGGTGAATATGCCACAATGATTTACTGCCTACTCCATCACCTTGCTCTAGGAAATAGAATCCAGAGCTATGATTTGAATGATGGTTTTCTGAAGGAAACCCAACTTGGTCTTGCAGCATGCTATTGAAAATTGAGGTTCAAATAGTCTGTGAATTTCTACAAAAGCAGTTGAGACTCCAAATCAAATCTTCTGATTCTGGTCAATCCTCAAATACTTTCTCATCTTCAGACAAGTGGTGATCCAGCCTACCTTTGAACACCTCCATGAAAAAACTCATGGCATAATAATCAATCGATTCAATTTTTGAAAGTTCTTGTTGCTGTAGGGGTCAACTAGGTGGTACAGTGGATAGAGTGTCAGACCAGGAGTCAGGAGGACTTGAGTTCAAATTTAGCTTCAAACGCCTACTAATAGTATAACCTGGGCAAGTCACTTCAGTCCATTTGCTGCAGTTCCTTATCTGAAAAATGATCTGAAGAAGGAAATGGCAAAACACTCCAGTATCTTTACCAAGAAAACCCCAAATGAAGTTACAAGGAGTTGGATATGACTGAAAACAATTGAAAAACAAAATTTTTATGTTTCATATATTACACAGATTTGATTTCATCTGCATAAGTATTGTTTACGCAATGTAGGTCACAACCCTCTTCAATTTGATGGTGTTAAGGGTTTTCTTGGGACCTAAAAATGTTATTATTCTTGGTTAACCTACAAGTGAACTTTTGAGACTTGGTCTTCAAAGCACAGACATCATTTTGGATACTCAGAATCTTTCTGATGCAGTAGAAAGTAACAAAGTTTGTGTTTTATTTTTATAACCTTTATGAACCCAAGATAACTCGTGATACTACTGGTTATCAATTACATAGTACTTTAAGTCTTACAAAACACTAAACATCTATTATCTTACTTTGATTTCACATCAATCCTATGAGGTTGGTATTTTTATTCCCATTTGATAGATGTGGAAACTGAGGCTAATGAGATTAAGTGACTTCCCTAGGGTCACAGAGCTATTTAGTATCTGAGGCAGGATTAGAGCTCAGGTATTCTTTCCTCTAAATCCAGCGCTCTATCTAAAAGGTCTTCTACATGCTGAAATATAGGACAATTTTAATTTCCTCTGACTTGTTTTAGGTTGTTTATTTTTCCTTTTGGGAATAAACAAATAAATGTAATTCTTTCACAAATCTCAGAAATATGAAATCAAACAATCTTTGAGTGTGACAGAACCTTAGAAATTCCAATCCAGTGCTAATGAAAACCTGGCAGAGGCTGATATGAATTAATAGAATCACAAATACAGGAAGAAGGACTTCATGCTCCTTGGTGACATAAAGGAGCACTGAAAGTAATCAATCTGAATGACCTGCCACATACTATTAATTATGAAAATTGAATCACATTCAAACAATAACAACTTAATACATTCTATCTAAATTCCCTACCCCATACCTCACTCTCTATCTCCTGAGGAACAGATCTTGATGGAAAGAAAAATAGATTTCAAAGTGAAATAAAAAAGAACAACAACAAATCTAGTTGCTGTCTTCACAAGTATAGTTATCAAAGAGGAAAATGAAAAAAACACTGATACAAATGAGCCAATTCCTGAAAATGCATGGGTATCTATTCACATTACATTATAGTAAAATAGCATGATGGGGCACAGATGCCCCATCATTTTTTTTTCACAGGAAGGAACATATAAATTTGATTTTCAAAGCCATTTTGGCTCAGATCTCTAAATAATGAACCAGATAAAATATTCAGTACAATATATAGGATGCTCTAGTAAACATAGCAAGTCCTTTAA
>CM053771.1:465318375-465331778 GCA_028658325.1 Potorous gilbertii | reverse complement strand
TACATTTTTATTGTTTCTTGTGTCTTTTCTACTTACCACAAACTTACCCTTTGTGACTCTGTCTTTTTTTTAGAAAGATACATTTATATGTATATCTGTGTGTATATATATATATATATATATATATATATATATATATATATATATATATATAATGTGTGTGTATGTATACATATATAATGCATATATATTCATTTATTTCCACCCACACAAATACAAGTCCATGTACCTCTGAGTTGCACTTCACAAGATCATGAATTTCAAGATAGATAGTACCTGGAAATCTGCCTCATCTAGGTCTCTTACTGACAACTGGAGAAGCTGAGGCCCGGAAAGATTAAGTGATTTGCCCAAGTAACTATAATTAGTGACCATAGTTAATGTCAGATCTGGGATTTGAGTCCAAATCTTCCACCTCTAAATCCAGAACCTTTACAATAAAGTATGCTTCTGGGCCATATTTTCAAGTTCCCTTTCTGTAGAGAGATGAACATATGATTGAGTCACTATTAGATACTAATTTATTTGATAGAGATCAACAGCTAATACTTATCTAGTACTTACTATGTATTGGATAAGTGCTTTAAAATTTTTACGTCATTTGATCTTTACAAAATTCCTAGCAGGTAAGTACTTTAATTATCCCCATTTAATAGATGAGCAAAACAAGGCAAACCAAGGGTAAGTGATTCTCAGGGTTACAGTCAATGAATGTTTGAATCAGAATTTGAACTCAGGTCTTCCTAACTGCCTTATTAAAAAATATAAAGACAACAATTCTAGGAGGCAGATATTTAAAATATCAAACTAAGTTTTCTACTCTAATCCTAGAAGTATGCTTGAATGTGTGTGTGTGTGTATATATATATATATATATACATATATATATATATACATATATATATATATATATATATCAATCGATTAAAATTTGTTAAGGGAATACTGTAAGCCAGTCACTTTGGTATCATATTGATCCATTTTATTTCATTATCATGGTTGATTCATTCTTGTCCTTTGTTCTCAAAGAGGATCAAAGTGACATCACCATGATAAAGTGAAATTTCAGCGTGTCCGACTGTGACTGAGCAGACCAACACAAGCTTGGAATGCTCTACCACAGGTTGGGCACAGATAGTTCCTGTGAATATTTGGGGTGGATACTCCAAATCTGTGCTTCCTACATTCACTTTGTACTGTCTCAATTCTGTTTTGCTCATAGAGCACAGCACCTTTTCCGATGTGGGCATGCCATGATAAGTGTCCTGTGCCAGTGTCTCCCATGTTACACAATAAAATCAAAATTTCTTGAGAGAGACCTTGAGAGTGCCCTTGTTTCACTTCTTCTGACCACCATGTGATGGCCTGCCCCATGTGAGTTCTCCATAAAATATTCTTTTTGAAAAGAATGTATTTTGCATTTGAACAATGTGGCCAGCCCATCGGAGTTGTACACTCTGAAGCATAGTTTGAATGCTTGGCCGTTCAGTTCTAGCAAGGACTTCAGTGTCTGGTACCTTATCCTGCCAGGTGATCCTCAGAATCTTCCTAAGACAGTTCAAATGGAAGCAATTCAGTTTCCTGGCATGGTGCTGGTAAATTGTCTATGTTTCACAGGCATATAACAATGAAGTCAGCACAATGACTCTATAGACCTTCAGTTTGGTAGTCACTCTAATACCTCTTCTCTCCCAAACTTTTCTTCAAAGCCTCCCAAACACTGACCTAGCTCTGGCATGCATGCATCAACCTCATTGTAAATATGTACAGCCCTGGAAAGGACATTACCAAGGTACGTAAACTTATCCACAGCATTCAAAACTTCTTTGTTGTAACTGATGGTTCCATGCATGAATGGTGGGGTGGTGGCTGATGGAGTACCTGTGTTTTCTTAGTGTTAATTACTAGGTCAAAATTACCACAGGTAGCAGAGAATTGATCCATAGTTTATTGCATCTCAGCTTCAGAGGCTGCTTTGAGTGCACAACTATCTGCAAACAGAAAATCATGCACCAACACTCCCTCCACTTTGGTCTTGGCTTGTAGTCTTTTCAAATTGAAGAACTTACCATCAGTATGGTAGTTGACTTTGATGCCATATTCATCTTCATTGAAAGCATTTGACAGCATGGCTGAAAACATCATGCTGAAAAGTATGGGAGCAAGCACAGAGCCCTGTTTCACTCCATTGGTGACTGGGAAGGCACAAGAACACTTCACTATCCAGAACCTGGGCAAACATGCCATCATGAAGTTCATGTACAAGATTGATGTACTTCTCAGGGCAATTAAATTTTGACAATTTTCCATAAGCCCTCATGACTACTAGTGTCAAAGGCCTTGGTCAGACCTACAAACGTTGTGTACCAACCTCTGTTGTGCTGCTGGCATTTCTCCTGGAGTTGTCGGACAGCAAACACCGTAACAACTATTCCTCGGCCCTTTCTGAAGCCTTACAGGCTTTCAGGTATATGATCATCTTCAAGATGAAGGATCAGCCTATTAAGGAGGACTCTAGCAAGAAATACACCAGCAATGGCTAAGAGAGAGATTCCCCCTGTGATTGTCACAGGGCAATCTATTCCATTTACCCTTATAGAGATGGACAATGGAGGTATCCTTGAACTCCTGGGAGATAACTTCCTCATGTCATAAAACCTGGAAAATTTCAGTCAGCTTTTGTATGCGCAATGGTCCTCCTACACTGTAAATATCATCTGAAATAGAATCAGCACCAGGTGCTTTGCCACATGAAAGGACACTCAAAACCCCTTCTTCAGTTGGAAGTTCAGTTTCAGTATCATAAACATTTCAAAAAGAAAAAGTTTCACCCTTCACTTACCCAGTGAGACTTTCCTTGTGGAAATCCAGGAGCCATCTTTTCAATGGCAAGGGTACATTTACTAATTCTTTCTCGGGGGGCAACTGCAGATATCATAAACAAATAGTATTCATTTGAGTCTTGTTGACCTTTTCATCTACATTTAGTAGTCAGCATATATTCTTCTGATTTTTCTTTTTTTAATTCTGTATCAATTCTGTCAGTCAACCAGCACTTATTAGTTACTTATTATGTGCCAAGTAGCACAATAATTTCTGAGAATATGAATACAAGAAAAAAGATAGTCTGACTCAAGGGGCTTGCATTCTTATGGGGGAGAAAGAAGAAGGGAGCTGCAAAATGGAATGGAGTGGTGTAAGGAACCTGGCAAAGGGGCATGATCAAGGAAGCCTTGGGAAGTAAGTCAGCAGTGCTGTCTGAAGAGAGATGAATTCAAATGCATCAAATGCATTTTCTGTAAATTTTCAATGATCATTTTTCTTAAGATGTAATAGCATTTCATAACATTCTTATGCTGCCCTTTCTTTGGCCATTTTTCAATAAAACAACAGCCATTTTGTTTCTAAATATGTGCTGTCACCAAAAGTGATGCTATATGTTTTGCCATACTTTAAACATTTTCCACCTATTCAACCAATTTTGGTTACCTATCTTATAATAATATACAGGTTAAAAGTTTTAGTTACTTTAATGAGATAAAATTTTAGTTACTTTTCCTACACAATTTAATGTTGTTGTTGTTGGGTTTTTTTTTAGAATGATTAGAAAAACTAACAGATATGCCAATAATGTATCAGGTTTGTATCTTCTGATGATCCTGGCAGTATAATTTATTTTTCTCTCTTTTTCTAACTTGGTCAATGAGTGGGAAACCTCCTAATTTTGTATTCCCCTTATAAGAGATTTGAAGCCATAATTCATGTTTCCCAAAATCTTACAATTTTTTTTCTTTTGAGAACTGCTTGCTCATATACTTTCATCTTGTATCATTTTGGGAATGGTTTTTGCTCTTGTAAATGTTTTTTGCCTTTTGCATACTTGGTGTTTATTCCCTTTATAGGTTGGATATTGTAATTTAAGAAATATATATGATGCATTTTTCTCAGCTACGATTCTCTGTTCTTTCTCTAGATACATTGAGTTTTTTCATTCAAAATATTCAAATTTCTTGTGATTAAAATAATTTTTCTTATGTTTTATGACATCCCATATCCCTTTTTCAGTTGTACATTTTAACTCTAGAAATAGTTGTATAAGCATTTCTATTAATTTTTCTTCAGTTATTGTAGGATATGACATGCTACATTCAGGCCTCATATCCATCTGGAATTCATTTGGTATACACTGTAATATGTTGGTCTGAAACTGTTTTTTTGCCAAAGTGCTTTCTAACTTCCTTAGCAGTTACTGACATAGAAAATAGTTTCCTTCCCAAGCAGTTTATAGTCTTAGATTTACTTGAACACCAGACTATTAAATTAATTTTTTGCTTATTTCTGTTTGTCCTTTCCATAGAATTTTTCTTCATTTTTCTTCTTTTTTTTTAACCAGTATCAAAAATAGTATTTGTAATTACAGCTTTTTTTGGTTTTCATATAATTTGTTTATTGCAAGATAATTTACAAATATTTTATCTTCCACATACACAGCAGATCATGTACACAATGGAGTTCTGATAGACAAAAGTGGGCTAAACTAATTAACTTGTTTCATATTTCATATCTTTACCTCTTGAATTTGGATAAAACTTGAATTCATTAGTTCAATGCTGCAGCACCAGAGATAATTTCAATCAGCTCCTTTGTGATGAAAATTTAGCGAGTTTGGTTGAATGTCAAAGTCAACTTACCAATCATCTCAGAGGCATTCTTACTAGAATTGTCCATAGCTGTCATTCTTGCACTCTCTTCACTAGTGCTGGATTTAGGAGATGATGTTTGCCAGGCTATGCTCTTGATAGTTTTGCAACACATTAACATCAGTGCCATCCTAGGAACTCATACTTTCAGCTTTTGCAATGGGTATTTAGGGAAAAGATAGGTTTTTCTTCAGTCTTATAGGAGATAACAGACCTGAATCTACTAAAGATAATAGCTCCTTCATCAAACTCATATCCAGAATTTAGTAGTACAAGAGCAATGACTGAAGTATCTTCAAAGGTAGGGGGCTTCATCTCTCTTCTTTAAATGTCACCAGAAAGTAGGCAGAGTGAGTCCTTTGAAGTATGCCTCTGATTTTGTCACCAACTCCAACAATCCTAACTTTGTTTCCTGCTGCCATGAAGGTAGCAACCTTGTTTTTCATCAATTTAGTAACTGAGGAAAGGATAGCACCACAAAGACCTTGATCTGAGGACACAGCAATAATGAGGTGTTTCTTCATGTCTTCTGGAGCCTTTTTCTCATCAAGAGCCAAAGATCCAACTCCATATACTCTGACTGGTTTCACCTCTCTCTCAGCTTGGGCATACTTTGCCGCTGTCACTATTTTCATAGATTTGGTAATTTTCTGGATGTTTTTGATCGGCTTCCATCTCCTGGTAATATCTTTTAGAGTTGCCATATTTCTGACTTGGATCCATTGTGGCTTCAGAGAAGCCTGCGACAGTAGTTCAACAGAACATGGTGGTATTGACCCTGCTTAATAGCAACTTTTTTTTAAAATTAAATTTGAAGATTAAAAATTCTATTCCACCTTTCCCTACTTATTCTTTTATTTTCTTTTGATTCTAAATGTTTTATGTTTTGAAATAAATTTTGCTATTTTTTTGTTTTATTTTCTTCTGGTCTATAAAGTAAGCTCTTTGTAACAGTATTATTGCAGCACTAAATCTGTAAATTAATTTAGGATTCCTCATCATTTAAAAGTTTGGTCATTGAAAAGTCACCAAGAAGGGTTTTGCAATTAAGGAGAATATTTCTATGATTTATGATCATAAAATTTTATTTCTGGAAGAAATACCTTTTCTCCTAAAGAGAGAGGATTCTATACTTCCCTTTCCCCTAAATCTGTCAGTTGGAGATTTTGTGTCTTATTTTACTGGGGGCAAGGAGGGGACAGAACCTGAGACTTTTCACCTTAAGTCCCCTTTTCTTCATCTCAAAACCTTGAAATGATCCTTCATTTTCAGTTGCTTTGGTCACTGGTAATGTAATGGCCTTTTTCCTTGCTAAAGGAAATCCTTCTATCAATAACCTTGATCTTAACCTCTCCCCTTTTCTCTAACTATTCCCTGTTCCCTCAATTATTCTCTCTCTCTCTCTCTCTCTCTCTCTCTCTCTCTCTCTCTCTCTCTCTCTCTCACGCTCTCTTTCTCTCTCTTTCCCCTTCTACTGCATTGTTTTTTATACTGTATTCAGACATTCTGAATTCTTCCCATTTTTATTTGAAAATAACCAAGCAAAGAAATAAAAAACTATCACTTCTCCTTACTCTGCCCTAAATTTATTATCTTTTATCTTCTTTTTTCTTGGCAAACTTCTGGACAAAAGTTGCCTGCACTCATGGCCTCGGCTTCATCTACTCCTCATTTTTCTGTAATATGGCTTCTGCCCTTATCAATTACCTTTTCTCAGAAGATGCCAGGAAAAGCAGATAATATTATAAAGTATTTTGTTAGCACTCTTCCTGATGTATAGTAGGTGCTGAATAAATAAATGCTTATTATTTTCCTATCTCCTTTACTTCCTCCCACCTTCCTTTCACACCCACTGCCTTCTTTTCTCCTTTCTATCCTTCCTTCTTTCCTTTTTTCCTTTGCTTTCTTCTTCCTTTCTTTCCTTCCTTCTCTTTTCATTACTCTTTTGATGATATTAAACTTAATTCTTTGGAAGAGTTTGCATTTAATGTTTTAATAACACATAATAACACCAATAGATCGTTAGTATTAAAAAAAAAAAAGATTGAGGGCATCTGGGAGGCACAATGAATAGAGGGGCAGGCCTGGACTCAGGAAGACCTCATTTTAATACTGTCTTTAGACGCTTACCAGTTATGTGAACTCAGGCAAAATCACTTAACTTTATTTGTCTTAATTTCCTTATCTATAAAATGAGCTGGAGAAGGAAATGGTAAGCCATTATGGCAGAGATTCTCAAACTTATTTGGCCTACCACCCCTTTAAAAAATACATTACTGGCCCCCTGGAAATCTACTTTTTTTTGACCCTTAAACATTTTTATAATTTGCATCATTTCAAAAAATATTTTTAAAAAGTAGCATCTTAAATTTAATAATTTATTGTAAATTTATGGGGTTTTTCCTGCATTGAAATTTTGATGATAGAATATTGTATCATGTAACCATAAGGTATAATATTGTAAACATTATACACACATATTCCTGCCAATGAATGCTGGACTTCTGGACAATGCACAGCACACTACCCTGCCAATATTTGTTTGTAAAGACCTGTCGGCAGATTTGTCCATTAATTGGTTATAACTTGTGTTTTGTATGTTTATTTGGAAAATAATGCAATTACTACAACTTTAACTGTCACATAACAGATTCAATATGCAAGAATGTATTTTCAAATTTTTATTTTCTCTTCTTTCCTTATGCTTATTTTGCCCCCTTATTTTTATTCAATGCTCCCCCAATTGCACTCAATGCTACTACCACCTCCCTGTATCGTTGCAGCACCCCTTATGGAGGGCAGATTCACCCACTTTGGGAACATATATATATGTATATATATATATATATATATATATATACATATATATATATATATATATAGTATCTTTGACAGAGAAACCCCAAATGGGTTCACAAAAATCAAGCATAACTGAACAACAACAAACATTTTAAAAGATCTGTTTTTACTTTCATGGAAAGCTTATGTCAACAAAGGACATGACTTCCTGAAGGAAATCCAACCCTTTATTTATTTGCCACGTGCAGAAGGAGAACAAACAAAGGCATTTAATAATATAATCTCCTTTTGTAAATTCTTATACATAAAGTTTGGTGGGCAGTATTATGTCAAAAGGTAAAGAAATTTTGCATGATAAAAGTGGTTTAAAGATAAATTGGCAGAATATAATACTAAGCAGTTATCCCAAGATGTTTCATTCAAAGAAAGAAATGAAAAGTGGGATAGAAACAAAAGAAAAATGGAAAAGATCTACAAATTTCAATACAATGCAAAATTATAACTTGCTATTTTCTCCACCAAAAAAAATGGAATTTTCATACTTGAACCTTAACATTAGAATGTCACATGTGCTTATAGAGGGATAAGAAAAATAAAAATAATAAAAATAAGAGGGCAAGAAAAAGAGCCATATTGTAACCAGTGACTATGTTAAAGGTCAGTGCTGGATACAATGCAATTGTGAGAATGTTGTAGGAGAGATTTAAGGGATATCTGAAATAGGGGAAGATATCAAAGTTATGGAGAACAACAGTAAAAAGTTGGACTTTATTATACATAGTAGGCACTTAATAAATATTTATTAAATATTGACTAAAAATGACAACATCAATAACTACTAACTTATTCATCCATCTATATATATGTATGAGTTATCTAGATGTAAATTTTCAATGAGAGTGTTTGCAGGAAAGAAGTAGACTGTTGCAAGTGATAATGACATGACTTATCTTCATCATTTCACAATTAACCAAGATATATAGAAAATATAAAATCTCATTGTGTTTATTATTTTTCAGTTCCTAAAACAATAACAACAAATTTTGATTTGACAGAATGAAAAGTCATTTTACATTCTCTTTTACAATGTAGCATCTCTCATCCATACATCAAAATTATACAAAATTTTTGGAAGTTATAAAGTAATTTGGAAAAATCAAGAACTGAAGGAGACCTCTGAGGACACTTCATCAAACTTTGTCACTTTACAGATGAAAAAACTTAGCCCTAGGTAGGTTGAGTGACTTGGTCCTGGTCACATATACGTATATATACGTATACGTATATGTATATATACATATATATATATGTATATATGTATCTCAAGTTTTAAGGGCAGAATTCTAACATTGGTTCCTTGCTTGCAAAATCAGTGTTCTTTCCACTGTTTTACTATAAACTTAAAATTAAGTTTGGTCTTTGACACCCTGAAATCTCACAGGGTATCGAATTTGTCAGCAAGTACTGATTAGAATGTCAGATCATATGAGAGCAGATATAACCTCTATGATATACAAGAGTAGGCCAGAAACCTCTATCCTTGGATTTCTACTCTCTGAGGACCTTCCTTCCAGCTCTTTTCACATACATCCTTGTGCTTATAATGCAGGCGACATCTTAGAAAAAATAGAAAAGAAAGGAAGAAATTACTTTTCGGATTTATGGATAGGGCGATATTTCATGACCATCAATATATGATCTTCTCTATTGCTTCATGGTCATTTTGACTATTTTTTCAAAAGCTTTGTGTAACAACTGTTCTTAGAGTCAGTGATTCTGTAGGCCTAGAGGAATATGTCCTCTACACTAAGCACTGATGAACCCACAGCAGCTGTTTCTGATGACTTGCCATGAGACTGAAAGCCAGAAATTACATGCCAAATTATTTTTCAATAATTTTGATTATTTGGTTTAAGATACATAAGCAGTGTTTGGGTTTTTCTTTACTTTAGAATGTAGCTGCTGACTTACCTAAAAAAGCAACCATTTGGATATCACTTGCTGGTAAATGGTAGGTTATATTGCTAGAAGAGCTCAGTCTTGTCTCTTGCCTCCAATAAAACAGCTGGCCCCTACAAATACCAAACCTTCTGATACATATGTGCATATGGAAAAGGCACAAGCTGAGATATATGCATTTCAAAACAGAACTAAACAGTTCCTAGTGAATAATAAACATTAGATAAAGACTTGGGGACGATGCCATATGAGTTTCTGATCAGAGTACTTGCAATATAAATTTGTTTACCATTTAAGAACTATATAAAATTCTACTCATGCTGTGTCCTCAATCTATAAAGTTGGCCTCCGTTACCAAGACATAGCTCGATATGTGGAGGTTGTTTTATGCTCATTTATTTCCTTCTCTGCTACTCATTTGTTTGCCTGGGCTGGGGATCTTAGTTTCCTCATTTGCCTAAGTAAGTGCTATTCTTGCCTCTTTTCTTTTATCTTTCATTTTGTTTCTTGTGTGCAACTTATTAATATAATGAGTTTTTTGTTATGCTTTGTTTTTACAATGGGGGCTAGTATAGAATCTCTGCAGTATTAACAAAAGAAAAACTTTATAGGATTTTAATAAGTGGGTACAAATCATTCTTAATTTACATAAACCGTTTGTCTTCTCAATGGGGTGGAGGAAAGGAGTTAATATAGAATGCCACATTTTTAAAAAGAATGGTAAAATTATTTTTACATGTAATTGGGAATATATATATATATATATATACATATATATATATATACATTTAAGGTTAATGGAAGAGGAACTGAAAAGCACACACCAATTATTTAAGAATTTCTTTGAAACTGCTTACCTGATGTCATTTGAAAATGAAAAATATGCTATCATAACCAAGATATTTCAAATTAATTTGTTTTTAAATATTGATAGTGTATTTATATAGGAGTTGAAATTAAAATATCTGAGAAGAAATATCATTTCTTCACAGCTGTACTGGTTATGTATATACACACATATGCTACGCTATGCTGTGCTCTGTGTGTATGTGTATGTGTGTATATAAATGGATATAGATGTAGTTATAAAAAAGGGAATATAGAAGGGAAATTTAGAACAACCAAAAGAACACTATGTAACTTTCAAACCAGAACTGATCAAGGAATAAGAATATATTTGGATAACATGAATATAAATACATATATGTTTATCAAATGTATAAACACACATGTACATACATTGTATAAAATGTATGTTCTATACAGACATTATTATTACATGTATCTATTACATATGTGTTGTTATGTGCATATTATATATGAATATATGTACATTCAATATGTATTTCAATGCATATATTGTACAAATATATTTCATGTGTATAATATCTTATGTGTGTGCATACTTATTCACATATGATATAATATATATAATACAATTATATATGAATACATGTACATATATACATTATGAATATAGACATATATATATTTAGATTATGTGTATACATAATGTATATGTGTACATGTATTCATGTGTATGTCAATATACATAAATTTTCCAAATATATGATATATATGTGTGTGTGTGTGTGATACATGTGCATATGAATATAATTTGCACACATATATTATGGCTGTCATTGAAGTATACTTTCTAAAAACTATAACTTTTTCATATTTCTGTGGAAAAATATCTATCCTTAAAAAGCATGGACTTAAAAATACAATAGAGCAGCTAGGTGGTTCAGTGGAAAGAGTGTCAGAAAGACCTGAGTCCAAAGGCAGCATCAGACATTTACTAGCTGTATGACTCTGGGCAAGTCATTTAACCCTTCTTGACTCAGTTCATCATCTATAAAGTTAACTAGAGAAGAAAATCACAAACACTTCCAATATATTTGCCAAGAAAACCTCAGAAAGAATCAGGAAGAATCTGACAGGACTGAAATGACTGGACAACAATGCAACAAAAGAGACCATTGAAACATGTTTATGACACCAAATATAGCACTCAGAGAATTAATTATAGGTTGGGACAAGTTCAATCCAGTCCTATCTAATAAATTTCAGAAATTCTGAATCAATCTAATTCAGTAGAAACTCATATAAATGTCCATTGCTATCACTACATGAAACCATGTCAAAACTATTTCTCGAACCAAGAAATTCACACACTTCTGTAAGTGCTTAATACGTATTTATTGAATGATTAGAGACAGCTAAGGGGCAGCTACGTGTTGCAGCGGATAGAATACCAGAGCAGGAGTCAGCAGGACTTGGGTTCAAATCTCACCTCAGACACTTGATGCTCACTAGCTGTGTGACCCCAGGTAACTCACTTAACGCCAATTGCCTCATCCTGGGTTGTCTCCAGGCATCCTGATGAATATCTGGTCACTGGATTCAGGTGGTTCTGGAGGAGAAGTGAGACTGGTGACTTGCATAGCCCTCCTTCACTCAAAACAAAGTCAAATGCAAGTCGTGTCATCATTTGTCTAATGGCATGGTCTTCTCTGGCAACGAAGGACGAACACACAGACAGCTAAGCGTTATAGTAGATAGAGTGCTGGACCTGGAATCAAGAGTATCTGAGTTCAAATTTGGCCTCTGGCACTTACTAGCTAGGTGAACCTGGGCAAGTCACTTGAGCCTGTTTGCCTGAGTTTCTTCATCTATAAAATGAGCTGGAGAAGGAAAGGGCAGTAGCTTTACCAAGAAAACCCCAAATGGGGTCATGAAGAGTCAGATGCCACTGAACAATGGCAACAAATGATTGTGAAGGTGTGAAATATAGATACTTTCATTTTAGAAGACAGATTTGGAAAAATTGACTTTTCTAGCTTTGCAGTTATCAAATACTCTCAAATATGTTAATTCATCATTATGAACATTCCTTCCTCTTGTAGAGATAGTAGCTTGTTCTACCCTCCTCATTCTGTGTGACTGTTACATGTTGCCTCCCATAAATTTATCATACAAAATGGCAAGCAGAGTATGTTTGAAAGGGTTATTAAAATATACTCGTTCTCTAGGAGGTGATTTTTTTGTTGGGGGGGGTTTGGGACACAAATCATGAAAATCATCTACTCTGTAGTTGCTCTCTCAGTATAAGTAGCAGTCACACTAATGAAATCATAGATCTTTTGAGATGTCAAAATATTCCAATATAATCCAGCTTCCTTACTATTTCTTTGTGAAACTGAAAGTTCTAAATAAACATGGGCTATCATCAATATTTCTCAATTCTTCAACCATCAGGGGTGAGAAAAATATAGTAATTAAATGTGAAAAGTGAGGCTAATCTCCGTATCACTTCATGATCCCCTGGAACCACATTTTCTCTTTCAGCATGGTCAGTCAATTTTCCATTGGCTTAATGGGAGATGCTGGAGCTTACCTCAAGAAAAAAATGCAAGTGAAAGAAACATTTAAAGTTACCTACTCAGATAGCATGGTGTTCTGTGAATTAAGTATAGATCTGGAGGAAGGCAAACCTATACACTGTGCTACAACATACAATCCAATCAAAATTCCAGAAGATTTAGCAGTTTTTATGTACACCAACAGCATTCCAGGATATAAGCATGCTTGGACCAGAAGATGTAGCAGCTATATGGACACCAACAGCATTCCAGGATATAAGCTTGCTTGGACCAGAAGATTTAGCAGCTATATGGACACCAACAGCATTCCAGGATATAAGCTTGCTTGGACCAGAAGATTTAGCAGCTATATGGACACCAACAGCATTCCAGGATGTGTGTGATTGGACCAGAAGACTTAGCAGCTATATGAACACCAACAGCATTCCAGGATATGTGTGATTGGACCAGAAGATTTAGCAGCTATATGGACACCAACAGCATTCCAGGATATGTGTGATTGGACCAGAAGATTTAGCAGCTATATGGACACCAACAGCATTCCAGGATGTGTGTGATT
>CM053771.1:465295160-465318275 GCA_028658325.1 Potorous gilbertii | reverse complement strand
TGTGTGATTGGACCAGAAGATTTAGCAGCTATATGGACATCAACAGCATTCCAGGATGTGTGTGATTGGACCAGAAGATTTAGCAGCTATATGGACACCAACAGCATTCCAGGATGTGTGTGATTGCACCACATTTGCCCAAGTTTGCCAGGATCTGTTGGGCAGTCATTACTGCTGGCTCTTCCCCTTCCCCTCTGGCTGTGCTATGTCTGGACCATGCTCTGTACGTATCCATAGACTAGATGCTACTAAGAAAGATAAGAGATTCACAGTTATTTGAACTTCAACTTATCAGGGAAAAAGGAGGAGAAAAATATGATGGGGCTAGTCAGCTCTTTTATATGTAAAGCCCTAAGTATGGTTACTTAAATCTGTAGACATGTTATGTCACTTACATTGCCCCGGATTTGGAGTGGCTATTCCCTCCCCCTCCCCTCTGGCACAGAAAAGCAGTGTCAGAAAGGAGGATATTCTTAAGGGAAAGAAAAGAGGGTACAAGTGCTGGCTTTGTGCCAGTCACTGTACTAAGTGTTTATGAGATGGGTTGTATTCCTATCCTCATTTTGCAAATGAGAAAACTGAGGCAAACAGAGGCTAAATGACTTATTCAAGTTCAAAGAGCCAGTAAATGTCCCAGATCACATGTGAATTCAAGTCTTCATGATTCTAGGACTAGTGCTGTAGTCACTGTGTCTCCCAGCTTCCTCTAGGACCTCTACTTTATCCCCAATTTTTCTGAAAGTTACACACATACACACATGCGCGTCACACACACATACGCACACACATTGTCAACCGAAAACCATAAAGTCAGGAGATTTAAGTGAAAACCAGGTCTATTACAACAAAAATGAACTTGCAGGTAAAAGGCAAAAAGTTCCCAGTCCTCACAGAAGTTGGCATATTTATAACAGTACAACAAAAATAGGAGGAGAAAACAGGAAGCAGCATGGCAAGGGAGGGGAAAGGTGCAGTAAAGGTGGGAAAGAAAGGACAAAATCACTCCCAATGGGGAGGAGTGAGGCAATTGAAAAAGTTGCATTCTTTTCCCTTGGGAGTTATTCCAGGGATAGGGAACTTGCAGCCTCAAGATCACATGTGGCACTCTAGTTCCTCAAGTGTCGCCCTTTGGCTCAATCAGAACTATGCAGAACAAATGTCTTTAATAAAAGGATTTCTTCTATAAAACATGAAAAGACCCCACCCAAGGACCTAGAAGGTCACATGTGGCCTTGAGGCTACTGGTTTCCCACCCTGCCACCTAGATTTTGAAGTACACAGGGTCTGCTTATCTACAAAGGACCCCAGCCACACAAGTATTTTCCCAGTCTGCCACTAACTGGCTAGGGACAGTCTTGCCTCTCAAGCAAGGATACATAGGGAATCCAGCCTGGGGTGCAAATAATAAAATTATGTCAGCTTGGGGGTCCTTAATACATTTAGGGCCTCCTACATGCTCCGAGTCCAGTATTTCTAGAAAATATGGCAACTCAAAAAAAAAAGAGAAGTTCAAGGGACCCCTTAACAACCTTCAACAACACACATACACATACATACAGTTACCTTCCTTTACCTTAGATAGGGTCTTCATGGCTCCAAATCTCTTCCTTATTCTTCTTTGTTTCCTTGAGCATGCCTAAAGCACCCCTGGCTAATTAGATCAACCTTTGCTAGTCCTTGTTTCCTGCTTGACCCTGCTTGCCCTTTCTTTTCTTCTTGGGAACTGTAGTATGGATTCAGAGCAAGTCCCCAGCTCCCTCAACTGATGGAAATATCTAAAACACAAAATCCTGCTGTTTCAATAACTGGTAGGTTTTTAAGAATGTTGACTGGCTGAAAATTAATAGCAGTGAGACCCCATCCCAGCACCCAAGCTCCAGGCCTATGAACTTCAGTCTAAATTGCTACCTACATCTGTCACATGATCTGGTTGGAATTAACTCTTTTTATCCCTTCTACAATCCACACATACACCCCGCCTATTGGTTATTCATTGATATACGTGAACTCTTATAATAATGGACTGCATATACATGGAATGTAAAGGCTATAAAGTATTTTACACTTTACCTCATTTCATTCTCAAAAAGATAGATGCTATTACCATCCCAATTTCACAGATGAGGAAGCTGAAGTTCAGAGAGGTTAGATATGTTAGCAATATAGTGTAGTGGATAGTGCTGCCTTTGAATGAATTAAATATTTATATCTACCATATGCAAAGCACTGTGCTAATTGTTGAGGATACAGCTAGAAAAGTTAGTCCCTGCTCTCAACAGGCTCACATTTTAATGTGGCAAACAATACATGCAGAAAATTTCAGTTGCAAGTCATATGGAACAGTTTCATGGTCCTTAGGGTTCAGAAGTAAAGCAGTTGCTAACAATTCTTCTTTAATGTCATTGCCATGACAAAATCATCCATTTCTAATATTAAATCATTTGGTGGCAAGAAATTTCTCTCTTCCATCATCAGTAGCAGGTGCAGTAAGTACCTGCAGGAATACTTGCCATGGTACGTCTCCAAAAAGATTGTTTTCCCAGGATATCAGAGGGCACTGGGATGGAAATGTTACTTTTCCCAAATATCTTGGTTTTGTAATTGTAGGCTCTCTTCATCAGGTGCTGAGGGGAGTTGCTGGGCAAAAAGGTGGTGCGAGTTTGATGTAGCTGACACATGCTACTTCCTATCTCTCCCTCTGTGTATCCTACTGTCTTAGGTAGGTTGGGATGGGAATAATATGGTTCAATTCCTAGTTCAGCCACTGATTAATTATATGACTTTAGGCAAATAACAAACCTCTCTATGTTTCAGTTTCTTATTCTATAATCTGAAGGCACTGGATTGGATGATGTCTAAAGCCTCTTTTAGATCTGAGTCTATGATCTTAAAAGATTTGCCCAGGACTTCATTTCCAGTAAGATCAGAGGCAGAATTTAAAATCAGGTCTTCCTGACTCCAAGTAGACAATGCTATGTTCCCCTTAACCCATACAAAGGGTAATGGAAAACACAAATAGAAAACGTTAAGATGGCACTATAACAATTAGGAATCTTGCAATAGTAGTGTAATGTCATTGTCATCAATATCATCATCAACAATGACCAGTAGGTATTGCTTAAAGATTACAAGATCTCAAAGAGCTTTACCATACCAGTTCTTCGTAAACTAGATGGAACATGAACGTTTCACTATTATACATTAAGAAGCAGTTTTATCTAGCGGTGTGATCTCTAAATGTTTGCTTAAGACAGTCAAATCCAGTCAATAGGCATTTATTTATTACGTAGTTGCTGCCATTGTCCAGATGAGAGCGGATGACAACCTGAAAAGTGTGGTGGCTCTATGTTTGGAGAGAAGAGGATGGATTTGAAATGTTTTCTGGACTGACAATACTTGACAATGAGTGGATGATGAAATGAGAATGAAGACAACAAGCTTATAAACTTGGGTATCTGAAATGATAGTAGTGTCCTGGGAGAGTTGCAAGAAGAGTTAGAAAGGCTAGAGAGGGATGAGTTTTGTGAGGAGAGAGGGAAGGATAACACTGTTGTGATATCTAGAATGCTAATTAAAACCCAGACTTAGCTTCTCATTCTGTGTGACTCATTCTGTTCCACAGAAAATGAAAAAAGGAGACAAGGACATCTCATTCATTAACTATTTGATCAGTGGACATAAAAACAACACACACATGCACACGCACACACACACACAAAACCAAAAAATCCAAAACAAAACTAAAAACTACTTTGAAACTCTTTCCAAAGAGGATCATAACCATTTCTACCTCACAAGCTTATTACCAGCATCAGATGAATAATATTTGCCAATCTTAAAGAGCCACATAGTCAACTCTTACCATGACCTCAGGTGAGCCTCAAAAATGAGGAAACGAAGTCTCTGAGAAATGAAATGACTTGTCAATTGTTATACAATTGATAAGTTCAAAGGTAGGTTATAGACCTGCACAGAACAGCAAAAAAAGTGCCTGCAGAGCCTCTGAAAGCCTTCCCTGCAGAATGAATTTGGAATATTTTAGGGAATTTTGGAGAGATTGATTCAAATACAGAACCCCATCTGCTCCTCATACTATTCATGCCCAGAGATCTGTACATCATGCTGAATAGGGATGGGATTGATCTTGATACCCTTCTTTACTGGAGACCACAGGCAATGAGTTCTCAAAATTGTTACTGACTCCCACCATATATGCCTTGAAATGGAAACTACAGGATCCTTGTGGAGTATTTCAAAAGTTTCAACAAGTCTACAACCACTCCTTTTTCCCTTAGAATAGCCCAAGCTTTGAGCTGGCCCAAGAACAAATTTCATTTGAGTGAGTGAGTCTTTACCGCCTTTAAAATTTTGCCAAGTGAATATTTTGGAAAAAAAAAGTTTCTTCCATTGCCACAGCCAAATGCCTCTGCAGATGCTTCTACCAGTTGGCCTCCAAACAACAGGAGACCCATGAAAACACTTTCAAACATGTTTCTCTGTCCCCTAAAAATAAATAAACATAATATCTTCAAAAACCCAAAGCATCAATAACATTTGCAGATATTTTCTGGAGAAACAGGTGCTTGTGACACATGGACTATTTAACTATGGGAAAAATATAATGGTAATTGTATATGCATGTGAACAGTTTGTACTCATGCATACATACACACATATACATGCATTTATATAAATATTCTTAAACAAAGGTTTATATAAACATTTATAAATAAAATAAATATATATTTTATGTGGTCCATTTGTGTGTTATATAAGTCCATACCTAGATTATAATATATGAACAATATATTATATGTTTTCTTCCAACAGAATACAGAAAAACAAAAGATTTGTGGTTTTCTCCAGGATAGGGAACTTTCAGTGTAAGAATGGCCTCCATTGAATGATACTATAACTTACTACATAAGTATTAGGGAATTATTCAAGGGACAGAGGGGTCAAGTGACTTGGCCACTCATACACTATCAGAGAGAGGATCAAATATCTGGTCTTCCTAATTCAAAACTTAACACTCTCTAGCTCCCATGCCAAGATGTATCTGTCTTTTTCACTGTTTCTTCCTTATGATTGCTCTCTGTCTCTTTATATTATCTGAACATATAACACATCGTGTATATATTTACAGATGTATCTATACACAAATATAGATGGACTATATATAAATCATATGTATATATATGTATATATCTTAATATTTATTTTCTTTCTTAAAATCAGCCCCAGTGTATCACATCGAGTTTCATAATGGATGAAATATATTTGTAAGCCATGAATAATTAGCCTTCAAATCTATCTCTTGATAATTTTTGAAATGAAATAAATAATAGCCTTTGATGAACATTAAAGCAAATACAGTTTTTTGTTGAGGTGAATGTGAAAATAAATTTACACAATAGGATAATATTGTTCACTGAAGGGAGTCTTGGTAATTTTTGAAAATGCAAGGTTAGTAATACTAGCGTCATACTCTTTGTGCTTTCATTAATCAGAAAGAACTATGCCCAAATGAGTGTGGACATTAATTTCTTATATGTAAAACTTGCCATTGCATTCAGTGCTAGTGAGGGAATCAACATAACTCATCTCCATGCATTGTTTCTGATTTTCGATCGTTCACTTCTGAACACTAAACAATGAGAAATGATTTGAGTCATAATGTACTATTGCAGCTGATCACGAGGTAGGATTTCCTTCTCTGGCATCAAATATTGAGGCCACAGAACATGCATTAATCATAAAACTATTTCATGTTCCATTATTGTGTGTTTGTCCTGAAAGGTTATGGAAACAAAAATATCTGAGGAAAAACTGTAGTCAATAAGCCACCTGAGGGAACCTATGTTTGGAGAATGAAGGGATAAAGAATATTAGATTTAAATATGAAACTAGTTTTAGAACTGCAGTGTACAAGTTGCAGCTCTTTCTAAACCAAGGTAAGTTCAGATAGTCAGATTTCACTATTAAAAAGAAACCTAGAAATCCACACAAATGCAGTGACTTTCTGAATTATAGCCACATATTTAACCAATTTGTCGGTTTAGGATAAATAAGTGCCTTAGTAATAAGCATTCATTCATTCATAAGAAAATTGCCAGAGAAAATAAAATTAACTTTTTTTATTAGTTCCTGGGATGAACTAATTACTGAATACCTATTGATTGAAATGTTGACATTAACAAAGAGAAATGAAAAGTCAATGAAGATTAATGAAAATTTTGTTAATTTTATTCCTTTACAATTGTTTGCAATACATACCAGTAACAAACCTAGTATATTTCCTAAATGTTATTTAAGATTCTCTCTCTCTCTCTCTCTCTCTCTCTCTCTCTCTCTCTCTCTCTCTCTCTCTCTCTCTCTCTCCTCTTTATCTTCTGTAAGCTAACGTCAACCATGAATACCTACAGTACCTACTACCTTCTGTCCATATCACTGACATGTATCATGCTTGTTTTACCCTCAGGTGATACTAAGCATGCTCAGCTCTCTATGTACATGACATTAAGCATATAACAAATTGATCAGCACTATTTTTCAATTTGATTTAGAATGGATGTTATGTTACTGAAAAGCATGTGAACAAGAAAGATTTGGGACTGAGATAGGGATGTAATTTACTCTATAATAGCACCAACTGGTAATGTGGATAAAATCAACATGTAACAGAAGGAGAAAATAAATATTGTCCATCAGCTCTTCTGTGAACTACCATATGAAGCAGGAGAGCAATATAAGCTGTAGAAATAATAACGAGCCTGCTTGTCATCTTTTTCCACACTCACACAGAGTTGAATCCAGCTTTCCCTTAACTAAAGAGAGCTATGCCATGTTCTGCATTTGGATCAGACGCAAAGTACAATGTGACCTTTCTTCCCCTTCACCTCTAGATATTTATGTGAAAGTTACTCAGAAGAAACTCTAGATTGGATTCTGAAAAATAACCTGTGTGGAGTCAGGCAGGTCTTCTTGGTTTGACTCCATTACGTTCTAAGCTTTATGAAATTGATATGAACACATAATTACAGCTGCATACACACACATACACACACACACAAACACACACCCATACCCCAGAAATATAAAAATTGCAAAATGGAATTCAATGACATGCAACGGATCAAATGCAAAGAGACAAAGAAAACCAAGGTAAGATTGCTGAATGAGGAATTATTCACATCCGAATCCAATTTGTCTTCAAGCCTACATTCCTATTCAATAGCTTGGATTTCAAGGGAACTGATATGCTTCCTTCTCACAACTAGGCTTGTACCCCTGGAAGTATAAACTGCTATAACGAAGTGGCATTCTTCTCCCTCACTCAACTAAGTGAGTACCTAATGGGAATGAAGAAAAGTAAAGTTGTATTAATGAAATCATGGCGTACTGAACGAGAAAGGTCATAGTAGTATTATTCTCATGGAATCCCTCAATCTCAGAGTTGGAAGGTACATCAGAGAATATCTATTATAACCTAAAAATGGACCATAATCCCTTCAATCCCTGTAGCATTCCTTACAATTAAAGTGACCACCTACTGTCTGTCTGAAGATTTCTACTAATGAGAACTGATTGCTTCTTTAAAAAAATATTTTACGTATTTTGTGAAATATTTTTCAATTACATGTAAAATAATTTAGTATTTTTTTAAATTTTGAGTTCCTAATTCTCTCTTTCTCTCCCCCCATGTTCCTTGACAAAGCAAACAATCTGATATTGTTAATATATGTAGCACCATGCAAACATATTTCCATATTAGCCATGTTGCAAAAGAAGCATATTAAAATAAAAAATAAAAATAGAGAAAGCAAAAATCCAAAAGTATACTTTGGTATGCATTCAGATCTCATCGGTACTTTCTCTGGAGATAAAGTCTTTTTCACCATGAATCCTTTGGAATTTTCTTGATTCGTTGTCTTGATTACAGTAACAACTCTTTTACAATTGATCATCCTTAAAATATTGCTGTTACTATGCACAATGCTCTCTTGGTTCTGTTTACTTCACTTTATGTCAGTTCAAATAATCTCTCCATGTTTTCTGAAACTATTCTGCTCATCATTTTTTATAGAATAATAATATTCATATACCAACACTTGTTCAGTCATACCACAATTGAATAGCATCCCTTCAATTTTCAATTCTTTGCCATCAAAAAAAAGGGCTACTGTAAATCTTTCAGTACAAATAGGTCTTTTTCCCTTTTCTTTGATCTCTTTGGGATAATTCTCTGTACAGTTTTATAGTCCCTTGGATGTGTGTAAATTGTTCTCTAGAATTGTTGAATTAATTTACAACTCTACCAACAGTGCAGTATTGTACCAGTTTTTCCACCTCCCCACCATCATTCTTTTTTGTTATGTTACCTATTTTGATAAGTGTGTGGTGATATCTCAGAACTGTTTTAGTTTGCATTTCTCTAATCAATAGTTATTTAGAACTTTTTTCATGTGACTATTGATAGCTTTGATTTCTTTGTCTGAAAATTGCCTGTTTGTATCCTTTGATGATTTATCAACTAGATAGTGTTTCCTATTTCTATAAATTTGGTTCAGTTCCCAGTGCATTTGAGAAATGAGGCCTTTATCAGAGAAACCTGCTGTAAATTTTTTTTGCCCAGTTTTCTATTTTCCTTATAATTTTGGCTACAATTGGTTTATTACACACACACACACACACACACACACACACACACATATATATATATATATATATATATAAATTCACATAATCAAAATTATCCATCTTATTTCCTATGATCCCCTCTATCTCTTGTTTTGTCATAAACTCTGCCTTATCCATAGATCTGGCAGGCACATTTTTCTATGCTCACCTAATTTTGATATAATATCATCTTCTATGCCCAAATTATTTATTTATTTTATTGATATTGATATACTGTGTGAGATGTTGATCTCTGCCTAGTTTCAACCAAATCACTTTTTAATTTTCCCACTAATTTTTATCAAATGGTGAGTTTTTAACCACAAAGTTTGGTTTTTGAGTTTATCAAACACTAGATTATTTTGATCGTTTACTTCTGTGTATTGTGTACCTAATCTATTCCATTGATCTGTCCTTCAGTTTCTTAGCTGGTTCCAGATTGTTTTATTGATTCCTGCTTTATAGTATAGTTTGAAATGTGGTACTACTAGGTCAAATTTCCTTCACATTTTTTCATGGATTTCCTTTTTTTTTGTGTATTTTACTATTCCAAGATGAATTTTATTTTTTGTGTTTCTACATTTTACAAATAATTTTATTTGTATTAACTTTGAAAGTAATGTCACTTTTGTTATATTGGCTTGACCTACTCATTAGCAATTAGTATGTCTCCAATTGTTTAGATTTATCTTTATTTTGTGAGAAGTGGTTTGCAATTGTGTTCACTTTGTTTTTTTTTCTTGGTAGGTAGATTTCCAAGTACTTTATATTGTCTGAAATTACTTTAAATGGAAGTTCTATTTCCATCTTCTTCTGATGGGTTTTGTTGATGATATATAGAAGTTCTGATGATGGGTTCATTTTATATCCTACAACTATATATCCATTTTATATCCCAAAATTTTGGCAAAGTTATCAATTATTTCAACTAGTTTTTAGCTGATTCTGTAGAGTTTTCTAAGAATAACATCATATCCTCTGCAAAGAGTGACAACTGTGTTTCCTTTTGCCTGTTTTTATTCCCTCAATTCATTTTTATTGTCTTGTTGCTATACTAGGAATGTAGGTTCAATATGAGTAACATTATCAATGTAATGAATATGTATTAATAGCAAAACCAGTGAAGATAATGACTACATCAATAGATTCAGAAAAAGCATTTGACAAAATACAATACCCATTCATCTTAAGCACACTAGTAAGCAGAGGAATAAACGGAGCCTGTCTTAAAATGATAAGTAATCTCTATCTGTAACCAAGAATAAGCATTATCTGTAAAGGGGAACAATTTGAAACTCTCCTAATAAGATAAAAAATGAAGCAAGGATGTCCATTGTCTCCTCTACATTTAATATTCATACCGATCCCTTGAGATTGCAATCAATAAGCTCCTAAGGGCCTCTATCCCTTTGGATCAAAAATGATATTGCTCCCCAGTGTCCCTTTCTCTTTGGGACCAGGAGTGATATTGTTCTTCAGTGTTCCTGACCCCTTGTGACCAAAAGTGATACTACCTCTTAGAGACTCTAGACCCTCTTGACTGGAAATCCTCTTCTCTGAACTTGAACTATGACCCAGAAGTTGGCATAAGCCATGGAGTTGCCAAACTGTTTGGTATTGCATCCAGTGCTATCAAAGAGGTCCCCTGTAATCTCTTTCTGAACAGTTACCAGGTTCCCTACCTTCTCTGGCTAGAGAGCTCCCAAGCTGCCATTGTTTCTTTCACCCTCACTTCATCCCACCACTGACATTTCATCCACGTGGACTTTAGGTCAGCCTCCGCCCCCATTCAACAAATCTTTCTTTCTGAACTCCTAAATTGTCTTGGGCTGGAACAACATCTCACTCTGATCTTTTGTTGGATAGATAGTGTCCTCTCCACTTTAGAATTTGATTTGAGACATTATTTTAAAATTGTTTAGAGGGCAATATTGGGACAGATCAGCTGTTTGCTCTAATTTGTCTTGTGGTTCCACACCAAGAAGAGAAATTGATTATTCCTTTACACTTTTTTGACATCTCTAATTTTTGGGAGGGGGTCATTTTCTCACTAAATTGTTCCTAAATCTATTTGTTTGAAATTTACAGGATCATAGTCTTCTCTTCAAATCCAGCACTCAGTTTTACAGTTAAAGAAACTGATACTGAAAGGGTCAGTGACTTGCTTGGGATTTTACAGCTATTTGGTGTCTGAAATAGGGTAAGACCTCATCTTCATGACACCAAGTATTACGTTCTATTCAGTATACCATGCTGTTTCCTAGTCTCAATGATCCAAGATCTATTCTCTTGGATTAAGTAGAATATGTCTAATAAACTTTCTATCTGATGACCTCAAATATGTGAATATAGTTATCATGTTTCTACTGAGTCTTCTCTAGGCAAGCTATCTCCAGTGTTTCATTTTGTTATTGTTGTTTGTTTGTTTGATTTTCCCAGTTGTGAAAATGTAAAAACGCCTTATCATCCTGGTTATATCTTCTCTCTGCTCTTTACTCTCCCATTTTCCACCTACATTACAGCACTCAGAAATAAGTACATTATTCCAAATGGAATTTGACCAGGACAGAGTGACATGAGGTTATCAGAACCTTTGTTCTGTATGTCATACCTTTCAAAGCAAGTTAAGATCACATTAGCTTTTTTAACTATCACAATATGCTATTGACATATTGAGATGGGAATCCATTAAAACTCTTTTTCTGCCCTGATCAGAGCACATAGTCTACTACATTCAATTCTAAACCTCACATCTTATTAGAGATATTTATAGAACAGAATTTGGCTAAAGGAAGGGAAGTGGGGAAATGAGGATGATTAGAAATTATTTAATAGAAGTATCCCTTGAAGAAATTAGATATGTTTAGTCTGAAGAGAGGAAACATAGGGGATATGATGTAAAAGATTCATAAGATTTAAAGTAAGAAGATATCTTTGAGACAGAAATATAAATCATAGATTGAAGCTGGAAGTCACTACAGAGGTTATGTGTGTTTATTCTCTCATTTTATGGATGTACAAACTGAGGTCCAAAAATATTTAATGACTTTCCTTATATCACTTAGGTAGTAACTAGCAGAGCTTTGACGCAAGTCATGTTGTTCTGAGTCTAAATCCACTGCTCGGTCCACTTTTAAAGGACAAAATCACTGTCTATATTTGGAAGACTATTGCATACAAAAAAGAATCAATTTATTCTGCTTGGCTTCAGAGACTAGAACTAGGACCAGTTCTGTAAATTACAGGGTATGAGAGTTTGGTTCAATACATGGAAGAAATTTTAAACAATTAGAACTGTTAGTTGTTAAACAATAATACTCTTGTAATTATCAAATAGTCTCTCTCATTAGGTTGTGACTTCCATGTCATTGGAGGTATTCAAGTAAAGGCTGAATAATCACTAGTTAGGAATATTATAGAAGATATTCATATATCAATTATGTCTTCAAGCCAATGATTTCTAAAAGCCTTTCCAATTTTAAGATTCTCTGATTTTATGGAAGGGCAAAAGATAATAAATATTCTCTTTGACCCTAAATAGAAAATGCGTAGAGGAAACCTTCTTGCATATAAATAAATGAGTTTTTTCACACCTTGTTGAAACTTTTTCCCCCTATACTTCTATTCCCTGTATTTTTTTCTCCTCTACTTCGTGGAATGCTAGACATTGCTGTAAAATCAACTTTACCAATACTTTGTATTTCAGAGGTTTTGTTTCTTTTCAGAATCCTCTTGCATATTTTCTGCCAACTGACCTCCAGATGTTACTTTTGCCTATTAAAGAGAAAATGATTGAAAGCAAAAAGTATCTGAGGTGACCCAGGTAACCAGTAGTCATTATTTCTAAAGAATTTAGTTAAATTCATCAAATATGTTTAAGTGCCTACTATGTGCATGACAATCTGCCCCCTGATAAAGGTACACAAAAGAAAGGGATCAGTTAGTTCTCGAAGGGCCCCTTTATTTTATAAATGGAGCAGTTGGGGTCAAGAGAGTAACCTAGCCAAGGTCATACGGGAAGGAAAGTAACAATCTCAGGTTTTGTACTCATGATGTATTCACTTTTGTACTTTCTGATGGCTCCAAATCCAGTTTATGTTCCGTCGTATTGTACAAAAACAAACAAGTAAAAAAAAGATCTATCCTTCAAAGAGCTTAAATTCTAATCAAAAGGAAGTGACATATGCAAAATAGTAAATTCAAAACACATGCAAAGTAAGGAGGAAGCAATTTTGATGACTGGAGAATTGAGGGAGTGCCAACACTTTGAACTGATTGGCAAAGGCTTCACAGAATCAAAACTTTAGATGAGCCTCAAATGAAGACAGAGATTCCACGACCTGAAGAAGAACATTCCAGGTAGAAGATGGGTCACTCTGACTGGATTATGCATTGTGGAAGAGAAGATAAGCCAAATAAGTCTGGAAAAACTGATTATAGGTATAACTGATTATAATCAAGTCGTGAAGAGATTTAAATACTAAAAAGAGGACTCTTTGTACATTATAGGAAAGAGGGAACCAATGGAGCATAGTTGTGAGTAGCGAATACATATTTTGCATGCTTGTCCTCATTTCTCTTTGAAGTGTAAGAGGAGTACTTTTTTTTTCTACCTAAAAGCTTTCTCAACGTCACAATAGACATAATTAAAAATCATGGCTCAGGAGACAATCTTCTCACTGTTATATATGGGTGGCTTTTTTATATTCCTTTTTTTACATATATACAAGCATTTTTATACTAACCTCTTATGGGCATTGGCTGAAAGAGTGGCTTAACGAATATAGTGCTATCAAAAATATTTTTCTCACCAAAATCCACCTATATGTTTTATTTATAAATGCACATTTTCAGCACATAGTTTCAAGCCAAGGAAAAATGCAGAATATGGAACATACTCTTCAGAATTGAAAGCTGTGACTTCTTGAGACAGGGACATCAGCAATGATAACATTCAAGCTTCCGAGAACACCACAAGCTCCAAAGTCTATTGTTTCACCACATGCTGCAGACTTTGTTATTTCTAGACTGAAATCTACAAACATAATGAAATTGAATTGAATATCTAAAGCTGAATATGTACCTTGAGGGCACTTTGCAAATTCTTACAATGAGAGACCAAACAGAAGGCATATGAGCAATTGAAAGAAAAAAAATATAACCCTGACAGGAAACTGCTAAGAGGAAGAAAAAAGAATAAGAATGGACATTTGATAGAAAAATGCAATGAGATTTCTCTCACCTACTCTGTAGGTTGATCAAAAGATTTGATATGAATACTTCTTGGTTGACCAGAAATAAATTGTTTTATTATAATAATAAAGTTGTGCATTTATAATCTTTGCAAGTCAGTATACAAATATAAACCACATTTAAATGAATGTCTGGATAAATCAGTGTCCACCCTCATAAATGGAATTTGGCAGAGAGTTTTCTTTTCTAAACATTCCATTACTTTTGATAATTAAGAACACAAAAAGTCCCCTGGTTCCCAATATATAATCTTCTATCTCATGTCTCTATGTTTTTTCATAAATTGTTCCCCAAGTTTAGAATGCTCTTCCTCCTCACTTCTGCCTCTTGAATCCCTACATTTCCTCAAGATATTGCAAGAGTCTCTCCTGATTGTGCCACTTATCACCACTCTCTTCAATGACCACATTACTGTTTTTACTCACTTTAAAGTTATTTTGTATTGATGTATTCAATGCATGATGCATGCTATAACATCCACATCTACCTCTAACCAGTAAAATGTAAGCTTCTTGAGGCTAGAGATTACTTTGTTTTTACTTGTGCATTTCTGATGACCAAGATAGTACTTTATATATAATATGAGCTTAATAAAAAGGTTTGGAATTGAGTTGAGCTGCAAAAATATTTTATTTAAATGTCTCAGATACTTATTCAACTTTCCACATTTTTCCCACAAACTCTGCTTAAGTGTGCATCTGCCATTCATTTTGAGGAGCAAAAGTATCTGGAGGAAAAAGTGCGTTGTATTTAAACATATGTATACAAATGTTGTTAATGTGAAGACATGCTTGCTGATTGGTCTGTCTTTTGAAGTGAGGAAATATTGAGAGTAAAAAATTGTAGTTTCAAAACAAAGCAAAAAGTGCCCCATAAAGGACATCTCATTGTCCTATCTCTTTCAGGAATGTTTCAACAATACTTATCCAAATCTTACCTGGGGAACAGTGAGAAGAGGAGTGCCAGTTTTTGTTACTGTGCTATAAGAAATGATGAGCTTGACAATCTCATAAAAACATGGAAAGACTTGCATGATATAAAGAAGAGTGAAATGAGCAGAATCAAAAGAACACTGGATACAATAACAGCAAATATTGCTTTAAGAATTACTTTGAGTGAATAAGTTATTTTGACTATTATAAATACCCAAATTAACTATAAAGGACATATAAAGAAAGACACTATCTGAGTCCACCCAGAAAAAGAGCTGATAAATAGAAGTATGTATGGTAAAATTTTAAATATATATGCCTATTTATGTCTAGTTGTTGCCATCTCTTAGGGTAGGGGGCCAAGAAGAATAAAAAAGAAATTTACATGACAATTTCACAATATATTTAAAAGGAATATCAAGTTGTACGCAACGGATTTGAAGTTTCACATGCAATCCTTTTTCTATTATGTTATGGAAATGCTTGTTTATTCTATAAGTTAAAATAAAATAATATTAAAAAGGAAAAAGAAAGCCATTTATGGTACTAAATTTAGATCTCAATTATTCACACTAGGATATGGTCATTTTTCTACTTTTAAACACCAGAGTAACCAATCAGCAATTAGAAACATATCCTGATAGATATTCTTGAACCTCCCACTGTGCATGATATTACAGTATATTGAAATCCAACACATGAAAAAAATATTAGCAGTAATACATGATAGTTATTGAAAGGACAAGGAAGAACAAAAAGGAAAGGGAAGGGAAGGAAAGGAAAGGAAAGGAAAAAGTCATGGAAAGAATGTGGGATCCTGGAAGTCCTGGATTCAACTCTGCCTTTATGATAGAGATTTAATTGAACCTTATTTAACCTCAATTTTGTCATCTCTAAGACAAACCTGATAAAACTTGAGGTAACTCTCTCCCAAAGTTACCATGAAAAATCAAATGTGATAATGTATCTGAAGTAGTTTATAAACCTTATATGGGTACATAAATTCCAGTTATTGTAATTACCTGAGTCAACAGATAAAGATGAGAGAGAAAACAAGGTATTTTGATGTATTGTTCAACAAATCTTGAAGAAAATGTATGTTGATTCTTCTTTTGATCTCAGTAACGACAATACAGTTCAGTGGAAAAGTAGGGAAGGAATACCCCTCATTAATTGTCAACTGTTCTAACAACTACTACTGAGTTACCAACTTTGTCATCATTCTCAGGCCACATAATAGTTCTATAGAAAAAGAGGAAGATGGAGGTGATAGTGGGCTCATTAAACATGAATACTGAATTAATAACTGAAGACAGTCATGGTCTAAACTGAACTCTAGTAGCAAAGGTAGATAACAGGATTAAGAGATCAATGGGCCTTTCTGAACCATGTCATCAAATTGCATATGCAATGATGAGAGCATCTTGCATGTGAACTTGATAGATGTCCCAGGTGCTGCAGAAGTTACATCAAGACTCTGTACCAGATTCATGACCGATAGAAACCAGATTGTTATTTTAATTCATAAATGAACCACTTAAGAAGTCATTCTTAGGGGAAGAGCTAAGATGGTGGAGTATAGAATCTGGGAACTACCTGAATTCTCCTCCAAACACCTTAAAATAATGGTAAAATGACTCTAAACAATTTTTAGAGCAGCAGAAGCTACAAAATATCAGACTAAACAAATTCCTAGGTCAAGATAATCTGGAAAGTTGGCAGGAAGGGTCTATTACATCAGGCTAGAAGCAGAGCACAGTCCAGTGTTGGCTGTGCCAGCATAGACAGGGCTAGAAAAGGCTATAGGAGACTGAATGACTGGCAGTTGTGGTGGTTTTCAGACTTCTCAACCCCAAAACACCAAAAATAACTTCAAAGGTCAGTGAGAAAGGCCTCTCATCTGAGTGAGACAGGAGTGTGATCTGGCCCCAGCCTCAACCCCAGGGTAGTGGCAGCAACAACTGTTTCTGAAGTTCTCAACCTACAGACGATGGTGGAATCAAGAGGCTAATCTGGGTCATAGAACTGGTTGGAGGTCATAGGGAAAAGAGGAGAGCTGACATGTTGGAGTTTGTGCTAGCAATAAAGTGAGTAACCTTCTTACTGTTCCAAGAAAAGAAAGAGTACTTGTGCTTGCTCACAGAACAGAGCAGAGGCTATGAGAGGAATAAACATGTCTCCTTTCATCATACCACTTTGGAAGAACTGAAAATTTATAGGTCCCTAGAAAAATTTCTGAAAACAGCTGCACAAAACCCCTGAAGCCTGGTACACATTTTACATAACAAAGATCTCAAAATTCAAGTAATTAGATGGAAACATGAGCAAATGGGGAAGGGTACTATGATAATAGAATCTTCCTTTCTTGGTGAAAAAGTATTTATTGATATCCTTGGTGACAAGGAAGATCAAAATATACAAGCAAAAGAAGTCAAAGTTCCTGCATCCAAAGCCTCTAAGAAAAAAAAGATGAATTGATCTCAGGCTGTGGATGAGCTCAGAAAGGATTTTGAAAATCAAGTAAGAGAAGTAGAGGAAAAACAGGAAAGAGAAATGAGAGTGATGCAACATAATCATGAAAAATGAGTCGATAGTTTGTTAAAGGAAATTCCCAAAAATGTTGAAGAAAATAACATCACTAAAATTAGACTAACCCAAATGCCAAAAGAGGTTCAAGAAGTCAATAAGGAGGAGAATAACTTATAAAGCATAATTGGTCAAATGGAAAAGGAGATCCAAAAACTCACTAAATAAAATAATTATTTAAAAATTGGAATGGAGAAGATGGAAGCTAATGACTTTATGATAAATGAAGAAATTATTAAACAAAACCAAAAGAATGAGAAAATAAGAAGACAATATGAAATATCTCATTGAATAAACAATTGACCTGGAAAATAGATCCAGGAGAGACAATTTAAAAATTATTGGACTACTTGAAAGTCATGATTAAAAAAAAAGTATAGACATCATCTTTCAAGACATTATCAAGGAAAACTGACCTGATATTCTAGAACGAAGGGGTAAAGCAGAAATGGAAAGAATCCTCCAATCACCTCCTGAAAGAGCTCCCAAAAGCAAAACTCTAGGAATGTTGTTGCCAAAATTCAAGGAGAAAATATTGCAATCAGCCTGAACAAAACAAAACAAAGCAAAAATAAAACAAAACAAAACAAAACAAAACCCCAACAATTCCAGTATAGTAGAAAGACAATCCAGGATAACACAAGATCTATTAGCTTCTATGCTAAAGGATCAGAAGGCTTGGAATATGATATTCCAGAGGTCAAAGGAGAAAGGATTAAAATGGAAAATCACCCACCCAGCAAAACTGAGTATAATAATTTAGGAGAAAAAAAAAAAGGATTTTCAATGAAATAGAGGACTTTAAAGCATTCTGGTTGAAAAGACCAGAGCTGAATAGAAAATTTGACTTTCAATGCAACAATTAAGAGAAGCATGAAAAGTAAAAAGGAAAGAGAAATCATAAGGGACTTATTAAATTTGGGCTGTTTAAATTCCTACATGGAAAGATGATATTTTTAACTGATGAGACCTTTCCCAGTATTAGGTAGTTGGAGGGAATACACAGACACAAACAGACACACCCACAGCCACACCCACATTTATGTACACACATGTACACACATATATACATATACATATATATCCTATACATATGTATATATGTATAAACATAGACACACACAGAGGGAACAGCGTGAGCTAAATATGAAGGAATATCTAGAGAATGAAATAAATTGTTCAGAGGAATGTACTAGGTGAAAGTGAAAGGGAGAAGCAGAATACAGTAAATCATCTTACATAAAAGAGGCAAGAAAGAGCTTTTAAAATGGGGAAGGAGAAGGGGTAGGTGAGAGGGAATAAGCGATCCATAATCTCATCAAATTTGACTTAAGGAGGGAATAACATACACACTCAATTGAGTATGGAAATCTCTCTTACACTACAGGAAAGCAGGGGGCAAGGGGATAAGAGAGGGAAGTTAATAGAAGGGACAGTAGATTGGGGGAAAGAATAATCAAAAGCAAACATTTTTGTGGAGAGGGAAATTTAGTCTTTCACAGCATGGCTGTCATGGAAATGTTTTGCATGACTATACATGTATAATCAAATTGTTATATGGAGTTGCTTGTCTTCTCAATGAAGGTGAGTGGGAAGACAGGAAAGGAGAGAATGTGAAACTCAAAACATTAAAAATGAATGTTGAAAATTGTTTTTACATGCAACTGGGAAATAAGATATGTAGGCAATGGGCTATAGAAATCTCTCTTGCCCCACAGGAAAAGAGAAGGGAAGGGGCAAGAGAAAGTGGGGTCCTAGAAAGGAAGGATGGTTTACTTCCTAAAATGCAGCCCTTCACTTCTTTCTCTTTGAGTTACTTTTCCCTTAAGAATTTGCTCAGGTACTGCATTATATGTGAGACTTTCCTAATACTTAAAGCTATTGGTGTTCCTCGAACACATTTTACTCTTTTGAATATATTTATTGTATGTGTATATATGTATTTGATTCTTCCAATAGAATGTAATTTCCTTGAGTGTTTGAATTATTAACCTTTTGTCTTTGTATCCCTAGTGTTTGATCATGTCTGGCATAGATTATAGTCTTAAAATTATTTCTTTTTGATTGACTTCTGCTAAAGCCAGCACATTCTTGAGCAATTTCTTCCCAAAAGATTCTAGCTCTGCTGTGATTAATTCTGGCAAAGAATTCACATATAGCAAAATATTCTCCCACAGCACTTTAGCAACTGTGGAATCTTTTTGCTTCCAGGTTGCAAATGCCTATGCATATATGGAAAAATGATCAATGCCCAAAAGAATACTGCTCATGTTCTTATTATGTCCTTCCAGTTATAAAAGTAAATATACACACACATTGCAAAGGTTGGCTGATATCCACATTCTCCAGAATAATTTGGTAGTGTTTTTGTCTGAACAAATCTCACACATGTCTTATTCTACTTAGTGATATCTGTTATCATGACGAGCCAGTAAAAAAAGATTCCTTACAAGCTTTGGGATTCCCTCTTGGCCCATATGTAAAATAACTCAAATAAAGGAGATGGCAACATATGAGAATCCCAGTTATACATGGATGAGGCAATTATGATCTAGAGAGTTTAAGTAATTTTTCCCATGCCATATAATTCCAATCCAGGTCTCTGGATTCCAAAGTCAGCTTCCTTACAGTAGCTTTCTCTCCATCCTTAGAGCCAGGATATAAATTTATGTGAAGACTCTCACAGTGTTAGTCCTACAAATGGTGGGAAGAATCTACCATAAAGCATTTTTGAAGTAGCTACTTTGTTCAATACATTATTCTATGTACTAATGTGACAGATATGAAGAGTGTAACAATCCCAAATGGCAAGGAACTTATGGAAGGAATTTGCTGGTATACATGTGACCCTAAGATGTCAAGGATATGATAAATCATTTTTCTTTTATATCTTAGGGCATTGTTTCCTCTTTAAGCAGCAAAGATAGATTAGTGTATATTCTGAGAACTTTCTTGTTTATTAGAAAACCAAAGATCATTCCAACTCATCTATTAGAATATATTATTATGCTGACAACATGATTATAACATCATCCATGATCAGAGTTTGAATAGGTCAGTATTGCCAGAGGATGATGACAGGTCTTCTGACCACAGGCTCTTCACCTCTGTTTAACATCAGGGAAATTAATTAGTAACAAATAGCAACAAGGGAAAGTCAGATAGCACAAATGGTGAAAAAATGAAGTAACAATATATTGTATATAGTTCGTAGATTAAAATAGATTTGCAAGTTAAATTGGATTTTTCAATTGCTTGGAAAATGGTTAATCAAATTGTGATACATGAATGTAAAGTGATATTATTCTGTTGAATTGATGAACGTGATGCATATTTAGAAGTACAGATGTATAAGGAAAAAAATAGGCACATTAATGCAGTATGAGATTCGTGAAATACATAGCTATTCTGTAAAGCAATTGAAACTATGCTTTTAAAGATATTAAGATATTAAATTGTATTAACTTTTTCACCCAGCTTTATGATCATTTGGCCTATATCAATAAATCAATAAACATTTATTAAGCACCTACTATGTGTCAGACACTTCTCACAAAGAGGTAACAGAAAGAAGAAAAGGATCCGTAAGTAAAAAAATATTTATAACAGCTCTCCTTGTAGTGATAAATAATTGGCAACTAAGAAAATGGCAGGTAGGTGGTACAGCAGATAGGGCACTGGGCTTTAAACCAGGAAGACTCACTGTCATAAGCTCAAATCTTGCCTCAAGCATTTACTAACTGTGTGACCTTGGACAAGTCATTTAACCATGCTTGCTTTATTTCTTCAGCTGTAAAATGAGTTGCAGAAAGTAATGGCAAACCATTCTAATGTCTTGCCAAGAAAATCCCAAAGTGGGTCGTAAAGAGTTGAACATGACTGAAACAACTGTACAGCAACAACAAGAGAACGCTCGTTAATTCTGGAATGGCAGGACAAATTATGGTATATGAATGTTATGTATTATGTCACAAGAATGACAAACAAGGCAGTTTTAAGGCAGCCTGAAGACACCTTATCAATTTATGAAGAGTAAAGTGAACAGAACCAGGAGAAGAATTTATATGACAATTACATTGCAAAAATGGACAACTGTGAAAAAAACAACGAAAACTAATTTTTAATCTGTATAATGACCATGTATGATTGGAGGACCAATGATTAATAGTGCTCCCCATCTCCTGACAGAGAGACAATGAAACAGAGATGCTGAACGAGAGGAACATTTTTGGAAAGAATTGATATAGGAATTTTTTCCTTGATTTTTGCATATTTATAATGAGAGTTTTATGTTTCTTTTCATTTTTTTCTTTTTTCTCCAATGGGCAGAAGGAAGGAAATAGGTGGGAAAGAAAATGAATGCTTGCTAGTTGAAAACAAGTAATTACAAATATTTTTTTAAAATAAGAAAGATTAAATGTACTGATATTAAGTGAAGTAAACAGAGCAAAGAAAATATCTACAATAAATACAATACAAATGGTAAGAACAGTAACCACAAAACATTTGAAATTGAACGCATAATTACAAAGAACATACATTTCTCTAAAGGAAACATGAGAAGAGGCATGCAAAGGATAAGGGTATTTCCCTAATATGAAAGATGGTAAATATTGCCAAGTTTTTTTCTCTCTCTTTGATGCATTGATCATTTTAGATGGAAATGGTAATAATGAAATAAGAAATTTAAGAGAATTCAGCAGAAGTCACTGGGTAAGTTTCCCATTTTTTCAAATGATATGCTAAAAAGAAAAACAAATTCAGAGACACAAATAGGTCAACTGAATTTGTGAAGGGCAATAATTTCAGTGAATTCTCTTCTCAACCACTGTCCTTATTAGGTACTGATATCACTAGAACTGATCTTGGACCAAATAGTGAAATTTAAATTTTAGAGTCTCCTTTCTTCTGTCTTTTGTGCCCTTTTTTGTCCTCGTATTTCCACAGCACCTAATATTCCAAGGTTTCCCCACTTTTCTTCTATCTGTTGATCACTCCGTGGTGGATTTACATTTTTTTTTTAAAAAATTATTTATCTTTAGTTTTCAACATTCACTTTCATAAGATTTTGAGCTTCAAATTTTCTCCTTCTCTCTCTTCTCTCCTCTCCCCAAGATGACCTGCAATCTGATATAAGCTCTACAAATGCATTCGTATTAAATTATTTTCACATTAGTCTTATGTAAAGAAGAATTAGAACTAATGGAAGGAATCGTGGGAAAGAAGAAAGAAAACTAAATAACAAAAAAGAGAAAAAGGAGAGCAAGTAGTATGCTTCCATCTATATTCAGACTCCAAAGTTGTTTCTCTGGATAGGGATAGCATTTTCCATCTTAACTCTTTTGGAGTTGTTTTAAATCCTTGGAGAATTTACATTTTAAAGAATATTTCTGAAAAAGGGAAGTGCCTAAATGGAACAAATTAATTTATCATTGAATTTCAGACACTATGGCATTTGCATAAATATTTTGGAATGTGGAAACCTATTTACTTAATCTCATTAGGTAAGCAAAACCTAGTCTATTTAATCTTAAAGCCAAACTCATTCACATACATAACATGCATAAGAACCTTTTTTAAAGAAAAAATGTTTTTCTTTATATATATATATATATATATATATATATATATATATATATATATATATATATATATATATATATAT
>CM053771.1:465228899-465295060 GCA_028658325.1 Potorous gilbertii | reverse complement strand
ATCACAACTTTGTTTGCCTTACTTCCTCATTTATAAAATGAGGTGAAGGAAAGAGCACACCACTCCAGTATCTCTGTAAAGAAAATCCAAAATGGTGTCGTAAAGAGTTAGACATGACTAAAAAATGATGTTAGATCAATTTTTAATTCCTTTTCATTGTGTATCTTTCTTGAGATATAAGTATAGTACTCTCAAATTCCATTCAAAATTGACTAGCTGATTTTCTGCCTTCCTATATATTCTTTTTCTTTTTCCTTTTTTCTCTTATTTGCTTGATATTTCTGATTACCTGTGAGTAACAGATGGCCTCTATTTCCAAGATGAGTTCTAGCTCTGTGGACATTGAATTAGAGTTTTGGTCCCTTGGAGAACAAAGGAAATAGACTGGTTTACTCTTGAATCAGATTAAGAAAATGCAGGTCATAAAATACACAAACTGACCTAAGTTTCAATTCTTGGATTCATACTGTGTTAAGTATACAACTGAGCTTTACAATATCTTGCTGAGATGACTATCAATTATTCAAGAAAATGTGCTTATTTCAAGCAATAATTCTGTTTAGGAGCTGGGGTAGGGGTAGATGAGTATTTTAACGTTCTTATCTGGAGAAGGATTTGGTTTAAGAAAATTCACATAACTGCACTTGCAGCAGCTATTTCTTCACCCCACTAGACCACTAGCAATGTTAGGCCTCACTCTGGTCTTTGTAATATGCTCCACACAGAGAAGGCAACACATTCAATTCACTAAGTGGAAAAATAGGTTTTGAAAATAATAATTCATGCTTTTTTTTCTTCTACTTTATTTTCAGCCGCCCATGTTTCATTGACTAGGGTTTTCGTTTTGTAAAGGCCAAGCAGCAGGGGAACTTAGACCCTATTTCCTGAGGGAAACTTGTCATCGTTATTGACCTGCACATAGAGCAGGAGCTGCTGGAGGTAAGGGAACACAAGGTGTTGCCTGGCATGATTTTCCTTTGACTACAATAACTTCTTTTTAGTGATCAATGTTACACCTTGTAGATTTATGACTTTTATGTTTTCTTTCTCAATATGGGTCAGACAATCAATGCAACAATGCTGTTCTTCCATACATATCAGTTCTTCTGGGTGACCACAATGATATCCTTAAAAAAAATTCCAAATTTGGTTTGGATTTGTTCTGAAAACCCTGTTGGGAAACAGATTTAGAACTATAAGTGGCTTATAATCACACATTTCTTTGGAACTGATAGTGGTGGGAGCAACAGAAAGGTGATCAAAGCAATGCCCATTCCTTCTGTCAAAGGATCAAGTTCTAAAGTGGGATAATACCTACCTACTTGTTGATGTTAAAAGATTTTAAAATATTTCTTGCAAACTTTCTGATGGGCAGATAACCCAATTATTTGATAAATTATTACATGAGGAATCATCTAGGCCTTTGATTTTTTTTCATAATTTTGCTTTGGACCATACTATATACAAGGTTTTCTGCAACAGAGAGGGTAAATCTACAATCAATCTTTTTTGTTAAGATAATTTGTTCACTTATTTCCATCCAGAATGGTTGGACAAAGCATCATTGTGTTGAATTCATCAAGATGGCTAAAAACAAAAACAATAGAAGCCATCTAAGTTTAAGCTCAACATTTTGCAAATGAAAAAGATGAGTCCCAGAACTTGGATTTACAGAGCAGTTTCTCTAACTCATTTGCAATGCTCATTCCACAGTACTACAATACCTTGGGTATGATCGTAGGTCTATAGATGAAGAGTAGAAAGTGACCATAAAATTCATATAATTCTAATGTCTCATTACAAATATAAGTAAGTTTAGGTCAAACAATTAAATGACATCCAAAATAATAAATATAATAAAAATAGCAGAGCCAGTAATGGAACCCAGCTCTTCTTAAGCAACTACTTTTTCTACTATAGGTATCTCTTTTACATCATAACTTACCAGATCATGGTCTTGATAAAATGTAGGTGTGTATATATGTATATATATATATATATAATATACATATATACACACACATGTATATGTATATATGTATATATATGTACATATGTATGTTTGTGTATATATGTATGTATAAAACATATTTATACATACATATTTTAAAGCGTATTTATACATACATATAGGAAGTTAAATGGGAATTTTTGTGGAGTTTTATAGAGGCTAAAGATGATACATAAAGGCCAGTAGAAAAAAACAGAAAAATTTTAGAAAGTCAGAAAAGCATGCATGTATATGTGTGTATAGTATTTTTACTTAATATCAGCCTACATGTAGCTTATGACCTAATACCTAACCCAAATTTTGCAGTAAGGTATTGTAAATGTTTCATAAAAGAAAAATAAAATATCCAGAATACTTCACTGATATAGAGGGAGGGTAAAAATTTTATATGGATTTTCCAGATCACAGGATCACTGAACTTCTAACTCCTGTGATGTGTAAGGTATAATTGCATATTACACTGCCATTGTTTTCTCTTTCTTCTCTCTCTATCCTTCTTCTCTCCCACCTTCTACATCTTTTAATTTCTTTTTCTATTTTGTCCATCTCTTCTTCCTTTAGTTTTCTATCCTCTTTATTATCTTTCCTTCTTTCTCTTTTTATGTCTTTCCTTTTTTATCTTTCTGTGTTTTCTTTCTGTCTTCCATTCCTCTTTCCTTTCTCCTTGTCTCTTTCTCTATTTCTCTTTTTATTTTCTTTTTTCTGTTTCACTCTTTCCTTTCTTACCTCCTTTCCCTCCTTCCATTCTTCCTTCTTTCCTTTCTTCCTTCCTTCTTTCCTTTCTTTCCCACTTCCTTCCTTTCTCTTTCTTTCTTTCCTTCTTTCTTTCCTTCCTTTCTTCCTTCCTTCCTTCTTTCCTTCCTTCTTTCCTTCCTTCTTTCTTTCTTTCTTTCTTCCCTCCCCAGGTTAGAAGTGTAGTAGTCACTCAGAACCAATGCACAAAGAAGTTTGAACTCATTTTTTTTGGCTAGTTTTGTTTTCCAACATGTCCTGGTTCAGCCATCCTTAGACAGCTTGATGATTCTCCACCCCTGGGGGAACACCAGAGCAAAACTTAATGTTGACAGCTGTTACCTTTAGTCATACTGTAGTATCAAACTCAAGTGTTCCACCACCCTCAAGTTCCTCAACACTTGGCCAATTCATCACCAGCACCACCAACATCACTAGCATTTAAATACCATTTAAAGAACTGCAAAGAGCTTTCCATATATCATCTAATTTTATCTTCACAACAACCTTGGCATGAAGGTGCCATTATCCCCCATTTTACTGATGAAAAAACTGAGGCAAAGAGAGGGTAAGTGATTTACCAAGGGTCATAAAACTGGCAAGGATCTGAGGCAGGGACTGAACCCAGATATTGCTGACTTATAGTCTGTCATCGCATGCAGCACACTACTTTTCCATCTGACAATTTCTTTAAAATTCTTATAATAACTCTTCATCAAGCCAAATCTTTACCTTACATAATATAGGCTTTTTGCTGATGTAGAAGTTCATTCTATATCTAATAGTACCCCACAGAAATCCTAATAAATACCACTTATTGCCTTATCTTTCTTCAGTAAAAGGTGTGGAATTTGTGCTGTGATTTACTGGAAGTTGTTTTTTGAAAATACATCTCTGTTATCAGTTTATTTATGGTGTTATTAATCCCTATCTCATAAAAAGTACAGAACAAATACTGTTTTTGAAATTTCTGTTCCTTTGGATTTTAGATAAATAGGAATTTATTGAACTTATAAAAAGTCTAAGTGGAAGAGGTTGAAACTAAAATGACATGTGGGAATTATTTCTTCAACCACTAATCCCTCTCTCAGTAAATATCTATTGTGAGTCTATTTACTATGCACAAGATACTTTGCTAGATATAGTGGGCTATACAAAGATAAACAAGACATAGTCCCTGCCCTCGAAGGGTTTAAATTTTAGTAGATAATTAGCTACCATTTTCTTCTATGACCATAGATTTTTGCATCCACACACTGAAAACTTTATGAAACTCAATCCTACTAATGATGTCTTTGAAATGGATTATTAATATTAAGATATACAGAGGTAGAGAATGGAAAGATAAGGGGAGGGGAACCTGTAAAGGACATCTACAGTGTATTTTAGGATAATCTCTCAGGAGGAGAGAGGCTACAGAAGTAGTTTCTTTTAAAACCTTTTCCTCTCACATTGATTTCTGAGATTGTCACTTTAGATTCTCTAGCTACAAAACTATAAGGAATAGGGAGAGTAAATCCTGTTCAGCTTCCATAGAGTTTAAGAGTAACTAGACTTTAACCTGGGGCTCCCCTCTACTGAATACATATTTTTACTTTTATTATATTGTTTATATTTTGCAATTACTATTATTTTTATTCACATTTCTTTTTTTCACTCATTTCAGTCATTTATGAAAGAGTGATATAAGCTGATTCTCCTGAATACCAATCACTCTGTGCTAGTAAATTACCAAAGGCACTTGGGGAACAGCATGTAGGGCATGTAGGTCATATTAAGCTCTTTCTGGTCACTGGTTCCAAATGCATACCCATAATTATCCAACTATTAAGGGGTGACTTGGTCATTGCGCAGAAGAGGACTCAATCTGTTCTAAACCTTTTACTTCCCATTTAATTTAACAACAAACATATGCTTATCAAGTGCCTACTTTTTATAAGACACTATTAGATACCTTGGATAGAAAGAGTAAGAAAGCAATTTAAAGTGACTGCTTCGGCCCTTAAGGAACTTATGTTCCACTCAATTATATACTATACAGATGATTATTATATATGCAAGGAGCTATATTATGTGCTGTGTATTCAGATACAAAACAAAACAAAAAGATACATAAAGGATATATTATAAATAATTGGTAAATGGAAGGAACTAAAAGAGGCAATAGGAAAAATTTTCTATGAAAGGAGTAATTTGAGTCAGGACTTTAAGGAAATCAGAAGGCAGAGATGAGACAATTTACTCCTCCTCTAATATTATAGGACTATGTGAAAAGCAAAGTGGTGAGAAATACCATCTACAAACACATATTTTTTCATTACTACTTCAAAGTGTTGAACAATATTTGTAAAAATGTGGATGTATGTTGCATAGTAGGAAGTCAAATATTAATTAAGAAAAAGCTCTTCTACATAGTACCAAACATTTTTCTGCCCATGCAAATGTTTCATGTAAATCTGAAAATGGTAAAATGTCGAATGATTGAAAGAATAAAAACTCCAGAAACTCAGAAGAAAGAATAATTCCAATGAATAAGGGTCACATGTGAAGGTCCAGTGAAAGAGAAGGAATTTTGCTAAAGAGACTTGGGAATGCCTAAAGTATTTTAATTTTTTCATTTTCATCTTAACTTTGGCTTTCATTTTAATTATAATAATATTTTGAAGGAATTAAGTCATCTGTATTATAGTTCCAGCTTTATTTTCATTTATTTATTTATTTGGTTTTTTTTTTAATTTATTTTGTTGATGGGACTGCTAGTCTATTTAATCCAATCCAACAATGCATGTTTACAGGGCATTGTGTATATAAGAACAAAATGAAAAACATTCCCTGTCCTCAAGGAACTTAATTTCTAGTGGAGGATACCATGTACAAATATAAGTATATAGATGACTATTTGATGAGGGAAAGATCTACCAACTAGAGAAGGCTTTATATGAGTAGCAGGATATGAGTTCAGCTTCAAAAGAAGACACACATTCTAACAAGTAGACATGATAAGAAATGGAATTCTTATTGTGTGTGTGTGTGTGTGTGTGTGTGTGTGTGTGTGTATAGGAACAAGTTTCTGCAAAAGCACAGAGATAGTAGGTGGGTTGCTGAGGTTTTAGATCAGCCTTATTTATAGTTAGAATAACTATTATCTATGGTGAAAAGGGCAGCTGATGTGAATAGGAGAAAGAAAACAACCTGAATTGAATATAGGGTATCCTAATTTATTCCATCACGAAAATACCTATTTTTTAAAGCTAAATGTTCCTGAAATAGTATTCAATGATTGTATTGTTTTTATATGCATATGCTACTTATATATTATGTTATTAATAATAACATTTATTATTAATATAATTATATATTATCATGTTATGTTATGTTTATTGTATTATGTTATGTTATGTTATGCTATGCTATGGTATATTATATTATACAACACCATACTATGCTGTGCTATATGATATGATACAATATAATATTATGCTGTATTATGCTATATTGTATTATATTACATTATATTATGTTATATTTATTATATAGAGATGGACATGATTGAAATGACTCAACAAAACCGAAAAATATCTGATCTAACACTGCAGTATATTCTATCATTGTGTAAAAAATTCAATTAAAAAATATTGTTAGGTAATTTCACATAATTTAAAGAACTATTTTAGATCATATGGAAACATTAATTTATGAAATATTAAGTGAGTAGTTCAGCAAAAGTTTTAAGATAATACTTTCTACCTTATCCCTTTTCAAACTAAAATGGGAAAAACAGATTTGGAATCGAAAGATCACAGATTCAAAGCAAATAGACTAGAGATAATCTTGTCGAGCCCTCTGATTTTACAGATGAAGAAACAGAGTGACTGCTGACCTTGCCTAGGGTCCCACAGCTAATAAGCAGAAGTTGAATCTAAAACCACATTCTCTGACTGAAACGCATAGTTCTTTTTTACTACCAAAATAAAAAAAGTTTAGCCAACAAATATTTCATTACCCCTGTAGGTTTAATCAAATGCACTATAAACCTTGATTTCAGTACAATCTTTGACTACCAACTTTCTTGATCAATTTAAGCTGCCATGTACCTTTAGCAAGAAAGAGATAATATTAATTTTATATAGCCAGGAGTCCAGAAATGGTAACCAGAAATTGATCATAGTGGAAAATATAGGGCTCAGGTGTCATACATTCATTGCAAAAAAAAATGCCTAAGTAAATGAACTGATACATTCTAACTTTTTGAGCAAGTTTTTAAGGATTGTTGTAGCACCAATGCAATGCAATATTTACAGTGCCCACAGCAGCCATGAATATCATGGCGCAATTCAGAATCACAAAATACCACAGACTCTCCACATGGAAGGCAGAGCTAAAACATTTATTCAGACCCAAATCCATCACAGCAACAAAAATCTACACACAATAATGACGAAGAGGACAATACCATCGCCAAGCCTTCCCCCTGCCAGGCTTCCCACAAACCAAGTCCATTCCACTCATCACAAGGAGACTCTTTTAAGCACAATCACAAGCAATCATAAAACCATTCATGCTACCCAGGAGCCTGCACCCTTCCTAGCTTTGAGTGCTCTCAAGACTAACTTCCTCTCAGCTCTGCTCTAGCCTGGCCTTTTTCTGCTCCATCCATTCAGTAAACTCCTCCCACCACATGTTCCATATGACTTACTGGCCCTGTTAAGGAATAGCAAAGATTTTCCAATTCAAATTACCATTACAATAGTTCTAGGAAGTATCTATTTTTATGACTCTAAATAAATTACTGGTGGACAGGACAATATTGTCTTCATGATCTGTCAATTGTTTGCAATACGTAGTAGGATGTCACATGAAGAGTGTGAAGAAGAAAATTTTTCCTATTCTGGGGAGTTTTGGATGGTGAAAATCAAGAAATAAAGATGTCTTTCCACCATGTCAAAACTGAAAATGCAAAGTTTAATCACACTGGCTAAGTAATGAGGTGCTTTGCTATTACATGCATTTTTCTTTCTTAGGAGAATTCAAATTCCTTTTGTGGCATGGAATCCAGGAAATTTGTCAATTGGTTGAAAAACAATTTCAGATTATAAAACAGCTTAACTCAGCTTCAGACATTTAGTCCAACTCATGAATGAAAGTCATTCACATTATAACATCCATCCAACTTCTGCTTGAAAAACTCCAAGGAAAGGAAACTCAATACTTTTCCATGGACCCATTCAACTTTTGGATTGTTCTAACTGGTAGGAAACTTCTTTCCAGGCATTGAGCCCAAATTTCCTTCTTTGAAGCTTCTGCTCATTGCTTTTGGTTAGCAATCTGAGAACAAAATTCCTCTGTATGATAGCTCATCAGGTAATTTAACATTGCTGTCATGTCGTCCGAGACCACCAACCATACCCAATTCTTTCAAATCACTTAAACTCTAAATGCTTCAATAGTCTGTCTTTCTCTGGACACCTTCCAGCTTATCATTTTCCTGATAAAGGTCACCCAGAACTAAACACAATAGTTAAAGTCTAACAAAGGTTGAATGATGAAAGACCATCACCTCAGTATTTCCAGGTAGCCTTTCCTCTCAATGCAGCACAAGACCACATATTCTTTACATTGCTGCCTCATATTGAGCATGAAGTCCACTCAAATTTCGAAAACATTTTTTTTCCTTTCAGAACAACTACTATCAAGTCATGCAGTCACTATTTTATAAATGTGAATTGTTTTTTGTGCCCTAGTATAAAACTTTATATTTATCACTATGGAATTTTGTCTTATTGAATTCAGCTCAATGCTCTAGCTGCCAAGATCTTTTGGATCCTTACTTCATATTTGGCTATATTAGCTCTTCCTGCTTGTTTTTTGTCATCTGTAAATTTCATAAGCAGACATTGATTCTGTTATCTAAGTCATTGATATGGTTGTCAAATAACATGGTACCAAAACACAGATTCCTGGGGTTGTTACATAATGATCTCATGCTTCATTGACATTGAACCATTAACAATTAATCTTTGAGTACAGTCAGCTTACCAGTCCTGAATCCATCTGATTTAATTGGTGTCTAATCCATATCTCTTCATCTTTTTAAAAAGAGTAGGATGGGATGCTTTATCAAAGCTTTGCCAAAGTCTGGGTAAACTATACGTATAGTATTCACCTCAACTCTGCATTCATTTAGTTTTTCAATAAAGATAATTAAATTAATCTGGTATGATCCGTTCAACATGAAACCCTTCTGGCTCTTTGTAATCATCACTTTGTGATCTCTTCTAGAATTTTCCAAAGAATTAACGTCCAGGTCATTGGCCTATAGTTCACAAATTCTGTTCTTGTTCTTTTTTTTTAAATCAGGGGAAAAATTCTCTAATTGGATAGTACCTTTCTCATTTTCTATGACCTTGCAGATATTACTGAAATTGACTCAGAAATCTCATCTGCTCTCTTTTTTTTCAGATATGAGCACATAACATATGAGCCAAGTGATTAAGAGCGACTAGGTATCCTCTTACTTATTTTGAATATTAGTACCTGTTAATCATCAGTGAAGTCATTCTTTTTTGCAAAGAAAATGAGAATTTACTCTACCTTTTCTCTATCACCAGCTATTGTCATCCCTTCTCCTGTTCTCTAAAGGTTCTATATCTTCTCTGAAACTTCTTTTTCTCAAAATATTATTTTATTTTATCTTCCCTTGGTCATTCTTAGCTTTAGCTTTCCTGACATTTTATAGGACAAATCTAACCTACTATATTCATTGGTAGTAATGTGGCCTAACTTCCATCTTCTATACATTTATTTTTAAAATTTTAATTAATTCATTAGTCTGTAAGTACATCCATATTAATCTCTTATAAAAGATTTTTCCTTCTCATCAAAGTTGTTTCCCTTTTTTTCTTCAGAATTCCATTCTTAAGTATCTCTCATGCTTTTTACTTCATAGGAGTCTATGTTTACTCTAACTTTCTGGCTTATGCTTTCTAAGAATCTAAGATTTATATCCTTCCTCTTAGTGAAAATCATGTATAGAAAATATTTTCTACTTGTTTATTCCTCTATCTTTTGAAGGATGAAATTATCACTGGACAAACTTAAGAAGTTATTAGATTTTCTGGCAGAGAGAGTATCTAGGTAAATTGACGATGATGATGATGATGATAGTAAATTATATCTGCAATGGAAGTCACTCATTACTATTGTAGATTGCGCCTCTGTGCCACACTCAAAATCTGTTTCTCAAACTCCCCTTTATATCCAGTTGGATTGTAAATAGTCAAAGTATACACTAGAATTATATGACTGTGCATATGGCCGCTTCACATACTAAATATGTGATTCATACACAATTTTGAAAGAGGAATGGAGACACTAGATCTTACTTAATATTTCAATGCCAAAGTCAATTCTTTTTATTCCTTTTTTTAATTTTCACCCAAATATTCTCTGTCATCTTCCCCACTCTCCACCTAAGATTTTTTATTTCTTCACATGAGTATGTTTTTGTTTCAGTTATTTCTAATTTTCTATGACCCCTTTTAGTTTTTTCTTGATAGAAATATTGGAGTGGTTTAGCATTTTTTCCTCCAGTTTCTTTTACAGATGAGGAAACTGAATCACACACAGTTAAGTGACTTGCCCAGGGTTATACAGCTACTAAGCATCTGAGGCCTAGATCTTAATCCAAGAAGATAATGTTCCTGATTCCACCCCTGACACTTTAAAAACTGTGCCACTTAACTTATACTAGGTTATCCTTGTTTTCTTTTAAATCCTTCTGTTTCTTTTAAATAAATTATAATCATCTAGAAGCACAGTCCAGTTTCAGGTTTTAATCTAATGAAAATTTAGTAGTTCCTGAAGTCAAATTTGCCCTATTATTAGAAAGTCGACTTCCTTTTGTTTGTTGTCTAAACTTGATATAATTTTGTCACCATTGGCTTCTTCCCTTGATTTTATTTCCTGTAATTTGTGTGTCCCAGATGCTATTTTCCTTCTTTAGTTGTGGCTATTCTATAGTATCTAACAAGAGATTTACATGGATTGTGCTTTATTATATAATATTTTTTAATTGTTTGAAGCCTTTTTGCTTAGCTTCATAAGATAGTAAATGTATTATTTCTTTTCTGTGTTCCAGCTCTAGCCAGAAATTTGTCAGGATCTTACATTTTAATATGAGCAAGGAATCCAAATCTCATTTTTTGATACTCTGATCTTAGTTCTCCATTCATTTCTGAAATTGAATTTTATATTCTCTTTTCTCTTCTGCACACCTTGCCTTCAATGAGGAAAAGAGGAAAAAATAAGATAAACTGTGTCCTTATGGCCTTCATATTTTTTTTCTTTTTTCTTTTTGGTCTTCAGATTCTTGATCAAAATTTAATATTTGTGGGCAATACTTTACAGATTCTTACTGGGAGTGTCATTTGTATGCGTGTGACACATGGGTGGTGGATGGGTAGAAGGAATGTCTTTTAGTAAGCCTTAGGAGATGTTCTCTTTTATCTTGGATAAAACAACTCAGGAAGTCAACAGAACTCTGTTGTCATCAGGTCAACAAATAGCTGAATTAGAGAAAATTGTAACAAAATTCATTTGGGAAAACAAAAAGTCAAGAACCTCAATGGAAGTAATGCAAAAAACAGTAAAGGATGGAGCTTTCTCAGTGCCAGATTTGAAACTATATTTCAAGGCGGTAATTATCAAAACAATCTGGTACTGGCTAAGAAATAGAAAGACATACAAATGGAAAAGAAGAGATAAACAATTAACAGCAGCAAATGAAGAGAATACCCTTGTAGTTGACAAATGTAAAGACTTAAGTTTTGGGAATAAGAATCGCTATTTAGTAAAATTGTTGGGAAAACTGGAAAGCAGCATGGCAGAAATTGGGCATAGACTACTATCTTGTACCATTTACCAAGATGAGATCAAAATGGATATATGAGCTAGATATAAAGAGTGATATTACCTATCAGATTTATAAATAGGTGAACAATTTATAAATAAACAGGAGAGAGAAAGAGTAATGTGAGGTCTAAAATAGATAATTTCAATAAATATTAAATTTTTAAAAATATTTTATACAAATAAAACAAATGCAGCCAAGATAATAAAGAAAGCAGAGAATTTAAAAAATAATGTTATAAACAGTTTCTCAGATAAAGGTCTCATATCTCAAATATATAAAGAATTTCATCAAATCTATAAGAATATGATTTATTCCCCAATTGATAAAGGGTAAAAAAAGATGAATAGACAGTTTTCTGATGAAGTAACCAAAATAATTTATAGTTGTATGAAAAATGCTGTAAATAATTATTAATTAGAGAAAGGCAAATTAAAAAAACCTTTAGATATCATTTACACAAACCACATTGACTAAAATGATCAAAGCGGAAAGTAACAAGTGGAAGAAGGGATGTGGAAAAAATGGGACATTAATTCACTATTGGTGGAACTATGAACTGATCCAACTATTTTGGAGAGTAATCTGGGGCTATGCTCAAATACTTATTAAATTTCCTATACCCTTTGACCCAGCAGTATCACTACTAGGTCTATTTCTAAAGATTATTAGAGAAAAACAAGCAAAGAATGACATGTTTTAAAGAATTATAGCAGCTATCTTTGTTGTGGCAAAAAAACCGGAAGTTGTGAGGATGCCCGTCAACTGGGGAATGGCTGAATAAGTTATGGTATATGACCTTGACAGAATACTACTCTGCTATAAAAAAATGGGTAAGCTTGCATGAAATAAAGAATGAAATTAGCATAACCAAGAGAATGTTGTATACAGTTACAGCAATATTTTTTTAAGAACAACTTTGAGCAACTAAGTCATTTTGACTATTATAAATACCCAAATTAACCACAAAGGCTAAGTATGTATGGGATGGTTTTACAAACACATATGCAAATGTGTGTATACATGTATACATGTATATATGTGTACATATATACATATGTAGTATAATGTATGTATGCATATATATAGGTATACACACACATATTTGTGTTTAATGGTAGCCATCTCTAGGGTCAAAGGGGGAAGAAAAAAAAAGAAAGTTAAATGAAAATTGCATTACATATTTAAAATCAATAGCAAGTTGTACATAATGAATTTGCAATTTCATGCACAATCAATTTTCTTTTAATTCTACTATACTTGTTTTAATTCATAAATTAAAAATACAATAAATATATTATTTTAAGTTTTTAAAAAATAAACTTAACAAATAACTACTTGAGTATACTGTGCAAGGAATTATTAATTTCTACTTTTCCTAACTTTCTGCTCCTTAATAGATGACCTTTCACCCAATACTTTCTGGAGCTGTACTCTAGCATTCTTTGAAGAAAAAGCGACTTCTTTCCTCTTCAAAGCCTCCAATTCTTTGAACTTTAGGAAGAACCTTAAATCTTTCCTATGAAACTGCAGTTGTATGAAGAACCTTCTCTTTGAAACTTTACAATATTCTGTCATGCTGACAATGGTCAAATATCCACTTCTCCATTGCTGAATGTTTTCCCTCCCTCCATTGAAGACTAATTTCTTTTTCCTTTGGGAGCTTTTTATCTTCTCTAAAAACCTGAAGTATAGAGAGGCCTTCTAGTCTTTTCATCATCTCTTTCCGTGGGGAGCCTTTATTTGGAACACAAATGGCAGCAGTCCATTGCAGAAATACAAACATTGCACAGAGTGCAAGGCACTGCAAATTTCCTCTTTTGTTATTCAGTCAAGTCTGACTCTTCATGATCCCATTTTGGTATTTTCTTCACAAAGATACCAGATTCATTTGTCATTTCCTTCTCCTGCTCATTTTACAGATAAGAAAATTGAAGCAAACAGGATAATGCTGCGTCACACAGCTAGTAAGCATCTGAGGCTGGATTTGAACCCATGAAGATATCTCCCTCCCGCCAAACCCACTTTTCTATTCACTGTGCCATGTATCTGACGTCTACCTTCTATAATAGTTGGGATAGTTAGCCTGGTTTCTTAAAAATTACTTGTGGGTGTTTGCACAACCCTAAATGTCCAATTAATACTTTTTGGACAACTGTTAATTTTAAAAGTTAGACTTTTCATAAGCATTTTATCCTGTGCAGCAATCTACTCTATCAGTTTACCTGCTCTTTGTTCCACTTAACCTTTTCTCATTTATGTTGCTTTAAATTGTCTTGTTAAACTTCCCTCATTCTTCTTGAATCTACTGTTCAAGAAATCATTTCTCAATCATACGTTATCCTTCTTAATCCTTTCATACTTTTCTTAATTTTCCTTGATCCTGTTTCTTTTACAACTCACAAGTTTCTAAACAAATTTCTGTGTCTGCAGATTATTGTCCTTAAAATTTTTGTCATTTTCTCTCAAACTTGACCAAATTTCCCTTACCCAAATTCAACCTTTGAACTCTTTATTTCACTAGTCCGAACCCCTTCCAAGGTTTCATATTCCTGTCAATTCCTTCTCCTTCACTTATCCCTCTCCTCCCATAATCATCCTCCATGAAAATCAGCAATGGAGATGAGATGGCCAATAGACAATAACAGAGGCATTCTCTTTTTTTCACTCCATTTCATCTTTTTTTCAATATTAATTGAAATAGTGTTGCATTTTCAAGTCTAAAGTTTACAGTCCTTAATGTTCTTCTGAATTTCTGGTTTCTAAGCAGATTTGCTAGCTAGTTATTCCATTGTGTCCCACTCTTGTGTGAATTTGTAGACTGTGGTGATGATGTGTTTTTTGGCGATGTTTAGCCATTTCCTTCTCCAGTCCTTTAAGATAGAGGCAAAATGACTTACCCAGGATCACATAGCTAGTAAGTGTGTGAGGCTGAATTTGAACACAGGTCTTCCTGACTCCAGGCATAGTGCTCTATCCCCTGAGCCACCTAGCTGCCTCTTCCCAAACAGATTACTGAAGTCATTAGCCCTATGAGCTGTTTTCAAAATAGTGATATCAGTGATATTTTCCCAAAAGTAAACATTCCTTCCAGACTCAGACTCCTACTATCCAATAAGTGTAAGTTATAGAGGACTCCAGGGAAGAATTTTTTTTATATACTTCTTTTTTTTTTTAGGAATGCTTTAAGGTTGTGGAAGGGGTTTTGCTCTCTCATTTTTGAATTTTGAAGTAAGTCACCTAATCTCTTTCGACTTCCATGGGAGAAGTTGTGGGAGGAAAAAGAAAAGAGAAGGACTTGAGATGAATACAAGGGAGAAAGAAAAGTTGAATTAGACTGGAAGGGTTTGGGATAATGAAGTAGGGCAGAGATTGAATTTGGATAGGAGAATTCGACAAAATTTGGGAGGAAACAATGAAATTTTGAAGGACAGCAACCTCCAGGCTCACTAAGGGTCAAGCAATGTTCCCAGGATAGGCAATACAAATAAAGGCAACAAACAGACTAACAAAAAACAGTCCTTGATCTCAAGGAGCTCAAAGTGTAATGGAGAGACAACATGCAGAAAACTATGTGCAATATGAGATCAGTACATTAGTCTTCCTTACCCCTGGTTAAAACAACTCAGAGCTTTCTTATATCATAAAAGTTGAAAGAAAATTGTCTGTTTATAATAAGTGTAATTTTTATCAGTAGTGAAAAGGAATGTCTGCTCCCATCTGCCCTCTTGTAGCAGAGAGCATAAGAATCCCATATGGTACTCTTTCTGCATTTACTACTATGATCCTAATTTGTAAGTCTGATGTTCTAGAATGATACATTTGTGTAATAGACATACACACAAATATATATATATATATATATATATATATATATGTATAGATATAGATATATATTCATTGTAATACACACACAAATATATATATATGTATATATATATATTCGGTGTAATACACACACACACATACACACATAGAACTTTGCTCATAGTGGGCCCTACTTGATTATTTAGTTGACTGGACTAAATACAGCTAAAGCTTTGAGAATAAAATTTATCATGAGCCACAGCAATGTTCAGAAAAGCTGGAGACCTACTACTCTTGTTGATTTTTCAGATGGCCCTGTTTGGCAACAGAATTCTGTGTACCATTCTTTTCCCAGCTACTTTTCTGCACTAAGGGTGGCCTGCTTTCTCCTGTAATTTCAGGTATCCTACAAGAGTAATGCTGAGTCCCCCCACGAGCAGACTTTTATATCTGTGGAACTCTGCGACACCTTTAGCTTGTCTTAGTTTAAAAATATTTGGAATATCTCCAAGCTAAGTCGCCACAGTCACTGACTTTGTTCTTTTTTAGAATGCCTCTAGGTTTTACACAGTGCATTTTCTCTTATTGTTGATGGGTGGAAGTGTTCCTTTCTGGGGAGTGAAGAAGGAATGCGCCCCATGGTCTTTTTAAAAAGTCCTTTTCTGATATACCATTTAGCAGTAGCACTAACAGCTTGATCCTTTAGATGAATTCAAGCAAACCCTCTCCTTGACAGGGGGATACCTATTGCTTGCCAGCCTGAGAACAGCCTCAGCATCTTCTGATCTCATCATTAGCAATGAAACTGGTAACCCACTTCTGCAAATTGGCAGATTGAGTGGGGAGTCTAAGGAGCAAAGTGGCAGCATTTCCTTTATCCTGGCTTCAGACTTTAAGAACATTTTCTGCTTTTTAGTACTGCTGTAGTGTGCAGTAGGGAGAACTTATAATGGAGGGAGAGGAGGAGGAAAAAAGAGTCACAAAACTAATGATGAAAAAGGATCTTCTAGTTATAGCAGGCATTGACCAATACTAGACCATCAAACTTATGTAAAGCCTGGTAGATTGAAGCCTCCAAGGAAAAAGACAGGGACTATTTCCTTCCAGATATTTAATTTATACAAACTTCCAAGTATGAATCATCTTTAAAATATTAACCCTATGACTAATACCAGACTTAAATATCAGAAATGCTATAGTATTTCATCAAGTTATTATTAATTTTTGTTTGTTGGGCTCCTTCTTATGTGTTGTTTTAATTAGTGCTTTGTTCAACTGTCATAATATTGTCAGTGAAAAAAATTGGACTATTAATAAATCCATCAAATCAATCAACAGATATTTTTAAGAGTGTATTATTTGCCAGTCTCAAAGACCTTATATTTGGATGGAAGAAATGCACAGACATGCACATTTAGAAGACAAATAAACACAAAGTAGTAAAATATGAAGCATCAACATTTAATTTCTAAATAATGCTTGGACAAGCACTTGTATAGAAGATAGTAAAGACATTGTTAATGATTATTTGCTTAATTTAAATACTCCTGGTTTCTATTATACTCACCTATTTTAAGAAGACAATAACATAGACATACTCTGCTCCCCTGCCTCACATAATACTCCCAAATTTGCAAAATCCTGATTAAAAGCTAAATGTTGTAACTTATTCATTTATTTTAAAAAGGCACTTTACTGCCACTGTCATTTAGCAGTGTAGAAATTAAAAATGAAATGTTCATAACAATTATACATAGTCCAACAAAATCAATTAAACTCATTGGACTTGTCTTAAAAGATGTATCTCATTTGGCATTTGAAGTACATTTCCTCTCTGGCAGGAGATGGCTGGTGTATTTCATCTTCAGGCTTTTAAATTTATTGTTGTTGCATAAATTGTTCTTTGCATTTTGCTAACTTTTCTCTGTGTTTGTTCATAGAGGTATATCAGGCTTCCTCTGAAACCATATCATTTGTCATTTCTTATAAGATAATGATATTCCATTCCCTTATATCATTGCATCTCAGTTTTTTTACTTATTCTCCAATATGTAAGTCCCTACTAACTTTCGTTTTGGGGCTACTATACAAAGGACTGCTATAAAGATATTTGTGCATACAAGTTCTTTTCCTTGTTCTTTGATCTCTTTGTGGTTATAGGCCTAGTAGTAGTATAGTTGTGTCACACTTAGTAATTATTTTTAACTTAGTTGAAAATTGCTTTCTAGAATGGTTGGATCAGTTAAATCTCCAACAAAAATGAATTAGGGCTCCTATTTCCGCTATTCGGGTTCCAAAAATTTTCATTTTCTTTTTTTTGCTATATTTGATAGCTTCCTAGGTATAACATAAAACATCAGAATTGCTTCATTTTTCATATATCTAATTAGTAGTGATTTGAGGCATTTTTCTTTTCTTTTTAAATAATGTTTTATTTTTCCCCAATTACATGTAAAACAATTTTGTTATTAGTGTTTTTTTTTAAGTATGATGTCCCAAATTCTATCCCTTCCTTCCCTCCCAACCCCAGGCAATAAATAATCTGATATATGTCATATGTATGTAATCATGTAAAATATTTCCATATTAATCACTTTCTGCAAGAAGATGAAGAAAGAAAGAAAGAAAGAAAGTACAGAAAGAAGGAAAAAAGAAAGAGAAAGAGAAAAATAGTATGCTTCAGTTTGTATTCCAACAACATCAGTTCTTTCTTTAGAGATGTATATCATTTTTCATCAGTCCTTCGGGATTATCTTGGATCATTGTATTGCTGAGAATAGATAAGTCCTTCATAGTTCTTCAGGTGACCATAATGCTCTCCTGGTTCTGCTCACTTCACCTTCTCCAATTCATGTAACTCTTTCCAGGTTTTTTCTGACATCAACCTGCTTGTCACTTCTTATAGCACAGTAATATTCTAGGACAGTCATATACCACAACTTGTCCAGCCACTCATCAAATGACAGGCATCCCCTTGATTTCCAATTCTAATCCATCGCAGAAAGAACTGCTATAAATACTTTTGTACATGTGGTGAGTCCTTTTGTCATTTTTAATATCTCATCTCTTTGGAATACAGATTTAGAAGGGTTATTGCTAGATCAAAGGGTGCATACAGTTTTATAGCTTTTCTCTAAAAAAGCTCTCATAGTGATTTGGAGCATTTTTCATATGGTTGTTGGTAAGACTAGATTTCTTCTTTTGAAAACTGCCTGTTCATATCTTTTCCTCACATTTATATATAGGGAAATGCCTTTTTAAGATAAATTTTAATCAATTCTTCACGTATCTTGGGTATGATTATCCAAGAAACTTGCCTTAAAGATTTTTCCGCAGTTACCTCCTTCCCTTCTATGTTTTACTGCATTAGATTTGCTTGTGCAAAACTTTTCAATTTCGTATGATCAAAATTGCTCATTTTATTTTCTGTAATCCTCTGCATCGATTGTTTACTTCTGAATTTTCCCTCATCCATAGATCAGAAAGGTAATGAAAGTGATATGTTTGACAACCACAGAGGAGATCTGGAGGCAAGTTAGTCATTATACTCATACTCTTTGGCAGCTGAATCTTACTTCCATGAACACTCCTTTTCATCATGAAATTTACCACTACAGCTGCATTGTTAGTTTTCATCAACTAGTTCTTTCTCTTGCTTCTTGCTTATACTAAGTTCCCTATGTACTCTTATCCCTATAAAAGAAGGTAGAACTGTGTTTGTTTCCCTAAGACGATAGAGATATTTTCCCAGTGAACAACAAGGTTAATTCTGATTAAGCCAGAGAATTATTTCCAAATTCAAACTATATTTCAGAATAAAATTTATCAAAATTCTCTAAATTATTCTTCCTCCTGATATCTAAAGTAGACACATAATTCTCAGAAATTCATCCGGGGCTAGCATAAAAGGATAGGAGAAGAATAGTCATATGTTTTTTATCCGTAATTTAAAAAATGAGGACCTTTACTGATATAAACTGCATTGAATCAAGGGAAGAAAATGTCACAAACCAGTTCTTAGGGACTGCTAGTCTAGAATCTACACAAGAAACATTTCAGGGAAGAGCCTAGAAAGAACTATTTCCCACTCACAGTCTTAAGTGGAGTTTAAATAATTTAAAATCAGCTTCTTATTTCCATCTTTTGTTTTCAGAATTATATTGGGGTTAATGTCAACAAGCAATGGTCAGTCAGTATAACTTTTTATATATAATGGTTATACATATAATGATATATCAACATATATATCAATATTATGTAATATTAATTATTGTTGTAATATTATGATTCAATATTATAAAAGTTGTTATACTACAAACCCTGTATTAGACATGTAAAAAGGGAGCACAAGCTAGAATGCTTCTGACACCAACAAAATGAGTTAGTTTATCAAAGACAAGGAGAACTTCTATGTCTCAGTGCCAAATCTAGTTTATTTCCCATTATCTCACACTATGTAATAACGACACTGGAAAAGATACCAGTGAAAGCAGAGATGATGTTAGCTTCTAATTCAAGCATGACTTATGAACTCAGTGAACTAGTAGCACTTACATGACTGGGACTATATAGACTAATACAACATTTTCTTTAGCAGAGGAAATTGGTTCAGAGTTATCTTGTCCATTTGGGATCATTTTTGTTCTGTACTTCATGAGTGCAATTTATTTTTGTACATTTCTGTAAGCTTGAAAGATTCATAATTAGGCTAGCTCTGGAAAATTGTTAAATAAATTTTTAGGGCACCAGAGTCAGCTTTGAAAAGCATGATGGAGTTTTTGTCACTATGGGAAAGGGTCCAACTGTTTAAAGAAAAATCTTCAAATGCATAGGGTGTTGGGAGGGGAGGTAGGGGAGAGGCACAAATCAATCTATGTCTAAGTCAATCAATCTTAAGCCTTTATCATTGACCAGGGCCCAGTACTACATTTACATTTCAGAACTGGACAGGGGAAAGTTAAGGTGTTATCAATATTGCAATCCTCCTTAGCTATCTGGATCTCAAATTAACTGGAAGTTTGCTGTACACACAACCATTTCTTCTGAGTCTTGTCTTATATGGATGGAAATAGGAATATGAATTTTGAGAAGAAACAAAATGAAACCAAACCAAAAAAAAACTTCATATTCATTGCAATTTCCTCATGTGGAAAAGAAAAACACTTTTTGTTATTTTTTTGTTACCACACTGACATATTTCTTACTAATGATATAATTACTTCAATAGGTAGTATTAATTAGAAATTATGTGAAGTATGAAAAATGCCTAGTAAAGGAATATTTAATTTACTACATAATTTTGCCTTAAATGATTGTCAGCTTGAAATCAGAAGTGGCTAAAAGCCACTGTTTTGCTAGTGCCACATGATAGCATAATTGCTCAATTATCAATTAATTACAAACAGCAGTGGCCTTTATTTTTCCTTAGAAGTAAACCGATTTTCACTTTTTCACCAAAATGAATATTTATAAAGCAAAAGGAAAAACTCAGTTCCTTCATTAGGATTCTATAGGCACAGAAACGTAGTTTAATGGGAATAGCATTAATTTTGGACTTAGAAGACTTGAGTTCAAATACCAAAACATTTTCTTGCTAGCTGTGTGACCCAGGAAAGTCTTTGAGACTCTCTGATCTTCCATTTCCTTATCTTAAAAAGCAAATGTCATGATCTGTAAGGTGTCCATCTTCTAACTATAAATCAAGAAGCGTAAGGCCTATGGAAAGTAAACTTGAATTTCTAAAAAGATCAAGAAAGACAAAAAGTTAAATTAATTCTGATGCCTGAACATATAAAAAGATAAAATATGATTGTTGATTGAAAATATGGTGATGAAATTAAGAAATTGTTGGATACTTTCATTTTCATGTTGATTCCTACTAAAAAGAGGGGTGAGGGTGGAGTTAATGCTTAACTGATTATTTTTCTTTTCCTTAGTGAAGATCAGAGTGCCTGAGAGAACTAAGTTAAAAGTGTCACTAATTGAATTGTCATGTCATAATACATTATTAGGAAGGTAGGCATGTGTCTATCACAGAGCATTAAAATTAAAGTCAAAGAAATCTGTAATTGCTGAAAGAACTCTGTCCTACCCATCAACCTGAGAAAGAACAAGTGAATGAAAAATATTTATTGCACAGATTCCAGAAACTGAATGGATACCTTTCCAATGGCCAACTTGGTCAATAGTAAGTACATCAGAGATGAACAGTAAGTAGAAATTAAGGAAACAAGGAAAAGTAATGAGGATGAGAATGCTTTTAGGAAATTGTAAAGCATGCTTACGGACTTCTCTTGATGTCAGAAAGTAAGGAATGACTGAAGCCCACTGGGTGGATTCCTTGTGGTGATCTTTTGGGAAAACATGGACAAGGGTTGCTATAACAGTAAGCACCCCAAAATACAGGGGGCTACTATCACAGGCTCTTAGATCTGCATTCATAAAAGAAAAGGCAACTTTTTAGGGGTTAACAATCACTTTAATCAAGCACATGCATCATTCCTTTAACCAAGTACATATATCATTCATCTAGTTCAAGGGAGTCAGCACCCTGAACTTCAAAGAAAATATAGAGGAATTAAAAGTCAACAGACATGGTTTTCTCTGCTTGAATTCAACAGACAGTCCAACTGTTTGACCATTGTCACCAAAGAGGGAAGCACTGACATCTGGGTTTTCAAAGTTGGGGACTCCTTTAACAACTTCCCAGAGTTTTCATGTGGCCAAACACTTCCAGTCAGTAAGCCCCAAAGTGAAACCTCAACTCACAGTATTTATGCCATTTTTAGAGGGCATCACAATTCTTGAGAATCAATACCTCATTAACAAAAGGCTTGGGCCTTCTCACAAATGTTCCCTAACCAAACTTCCCTTAATGGACAGGCTCATTAATGGGTGGGGAAGATTTTAATCACATTACAATAATTAACAATACAAATACATATATTGTTTCTAGTTAAAGAAACTCTTGTTTCTGTTCATTACTCCTAGTAAAGACACTTTATTGATAAAGGCAAGATTCAATAGGAGTCGCTTTCTTATACCAAAACAAAAACAGCAAAAGATGCTATTTTACTTGCCATCACAGATGCAGAGGATAAGTTGGAATCTTGAATGATGGGATCATAGAAACCATTGAGTATGTGAGTCATCTCAGTAAAAGAGTATTAAGGAGACAATGTGAAGCACTGACTTTGGAAGTCTTGGGGCATGGATTCAAATCTTATCTTTGAGGTCATGTTCAACCTATGTAACTTTGTGCAAGTCATTTAACTTCCCTAGACCTATTTTCCTTATCTGAAAAAGGAGGAGGTTGGACTATATGATTTCTACAATCTGTTTCAATTCTTGATCCATAATTCCATAAATAAAGATGATACTGTAAATCAGGTATGTCCTGTTTGTCCAAATATTGTTATGTGATTGAAACATGCTATGCATAAGTTATTATACAAACTTTCCTTTAGCCATTGTCATATTTGAGGTAATAACATACCTTATTTAGAATAGGATATAACCTATACCAAAGAAACTATATTTTTAAAAATAAATTATCTTCTTTGGAATTCCAGTATAGAACAACTGAATTTTTAATGAATTCCTTAATTTTTTCATTCATTGAAAAATTGTTAAACATCTACTATGTGGAAAATACAATTCTATGCTCTAATAACAAATAAAATACCTTAATGTAATTAGAAGTTGAGGGTAAGTTAAATGAGTGTTGCTATCTCCTAAGAGACACAAAAAAGTATAAGGAAAGAATTACCAAACCAAATACAATTATCCTCCATGAATGAATGAAGAAAACATTACAGTATTATCTCTGAACTATATGCTGGAAATATTCCTTTTATTAGGAAAATATAGTATTCCTATATTTGAATTTAATTTATTCCAAATACCCTATACTGAGTGAGATTAAATGCATTCTTCAGAAGAGTTCATTTCAAGAAAAAATGTAAATGTTCCTTCGTATGCATTACATATATGCCAAAACTTTGTGTAAATTAGGATTGCTATGGGGACTACTTAGGTTGGTTGGTATTACCTTCTGTCAGTACCAAATGTCTTGAAGACTGTAAGGACTCTTGAGAGTTGAGCTTATTGAGATACATTATTTGAATATTTATCATTTTATTCATTTTAAGAAGATAGTTTTTCCCCCATCTTAGAAATAGGATGCATCGCCCTGATTCTCAATTAGAAATTTAATGTCTGTAATGGCGGTGACTAGACTGCTGCTCCTAAACTGCAAAAATGGTAGAATGCATTACTTCCAGAGTCATCGAGGGATGTGTTTAAGTGACCTGATATAAAAATGAAAATGACAAACTTTCTGTGAGTGTTTAATCTTGTTTCCTTTAAAAACAAAGATTATAAACAGCAACAAAAACAATCTGACAGCCTGACTGCGCCCTTGATTCTCTTTAATTGTTTTTTTATTCCCTGGGCTAATTTAAGAACATTTCATTGAGAAGCTGCTGGAGCCAAAAGGTAGGTTTAGTTATGTAAATTAGGTGTACAATGAAAAACTATGTCTCCTCCTAAATTTCCAAAGCAGCTCATTTCTGCAATTCAACTTTGTATAACAACTGAATTTGACATTTCAGCATGAACGTAGACATAATGAAAGAGGTTCTTGGACCTTCATATTATACTAACAATCAATCAATAAACACTTATTAAGCACTCATTATGTGATGAACACTGTAATCACTGGGAATATAAAAAGAGAACAAAGAGAGTCTCTGACCTTAAGGAGTTTACCATCTAATGGGGGAGACAACATTCAAAACAACCTATCTACAGGATAAATAGAAAATATTTAAGTTGGGAAAGTTTTCCTGTAGTTTAGTTGGGACTTGAAGCCAGAGTGCCAACTAGTTCCCTTCCATCTCTCACATTCTATGATTTTTGTAATTGTGTTGAAGTTTAAGGGCTCCTCTTTGTTTAAGAATGTTTAAATGGGCTATTGAAATCCCCCAACAGAAATGGATGGGTCTCACACAGTGGTTTAAAAAGGGAAGCAGTTCATTGTACCAGAAAAATGTACTGGTCCTAGAATCAAAGACTTGAGTTTTAACCTTAAATATGCATATGAAAGGAAAGTCACTTAACTCTTGTGAGATACAGTTTTCTCATCTGCAAAATGTAGATAACACCCAAACTATCTATTTCATATGGATTCTGTGTGGAAAATATTTTTTTAATATTTTACATACATGTAGGATATTATTAACACAAAATTTGGTAGAAATGTTATCATAATGAAAGAAAAAATGATATGTGTTTTGCATAATTTAAAATAGAGAAAGGAGCTCCTGGAATGATTCAAGAAAGAAATATCTTCACTTATTCATATATTCATTCATTCAATAATCTAGAAATAAAAGATATTGAGTTGTATAATATTAAATTTTTGTTGTTTTTTTTTTCACAAATAAGGATACTGAGTTCCAAACATGCTAACTTGTTTATCTGATATCATAGGTTCAGCAATATAAAAAAAAAAAGTATTAGAACATCACCTGTGATTTATAAAGGACTATGGAATGTGTTAGGAGAAATAAATCAAACTATTGTTTCCCTCAATCAGTTTAAAGTATAGCCACTGTACCTGAGAAAATCATAGTCATTTGTAATTTAGTTAAGAATATTAACTCCAAATTGATAAGCATGAGTCAGTCTACCAAGTAAAGTATTGTTAACTTGATGGTGATTGATAGGCGGAGCTTAGCTTAGCAGGGATGCCGTGAAACAGAATCTATACAGTAGTATGCCACAGATCTGTAATGACCACCTTATCATCCTCCAAAAATAGAGGCATCATCAATAAGAAGTCAAAAATATTTTCCTTGATGCTCACTGTTTTCCTAAAATATTGGTACTTATTTCTCTTCTTAGAAAATCAGCTTTATTTCTCATAAATTGTACTGCCTATGGACTGAAGGAGTTGTAAGTTTCAGTGTCCTGTTACTAACGAGCCTCATCCTTCAGTGTAGTATTTTTTTCAAGATCTTCTCTTCTATTTATATGAGTTTCTATTTTTATCATGATAGAGGACATTGGGAGTTTCACAGAAAGATCAAACCTGATTGTGCAAGCCAATTACTGAATTTTCAGTGTATTACAGTTTGGAAATTGGAAAACACTAAAAATCAGGACTTGATTTATTATTGTGTGGATTTCTAGGCTTAAGAAAGTGATGGAGGAAATGGTAATAATGCAGATTAAGCTTTTAAAAAACTGTCATCAGCACACTTCCTTTTTCCTCTGGAGATCCAATTGTTAAATATTTACCAGGATAGCATTTCATGGCATCCTAACTTTTGGAAGTGATCTGGAATAAGAATTAAAACAAGAATAAGGAAACTTTCCTCCACAAACACAGTCATTTCAGATGACATTTTACTCAATGCATTGGCCATATTTAGGGAAAAACTACCCTGATCCCAAATATCCATGTCAAAAAAGGCTTCCCCACAACTATTCCCTCTTGGGGTTAAGCCTTCAACCATTTCAGCTTTCCCCAGGCTTAACAGCGAATGAACATTGTTCTCTTGTCCTTAGATAGAGATCTGATTTTTGTTTTTCCTACTGGATCACTAGACCTTGGCCTTGCTTTAGTCCTACACTGCATAGGTGTGTCTTTAATGGTACTAGTAGTTATATGTATAAGTACAACAATGTAGATAAGCTCCATGCTTTTATAATTGAAAATAATACTTCATGGGGACATCAGTGTTAGGAATAAGGGCCTGTCAAGATTAAAGGTGCAGTTCTATTCCCACTACAATTACTCAGTCAATCAAAAAACTAAACTAGGCATTAAGGAAATTTTATGATCTTGCCATAATGCACCATAAGCCCTTAATCAATTTCAAAGACTCATAGGATTTTTAGGCAAGTCTAGTGATGGACCAGTCTAGCAATGGAGGATTTCAGTCTAGATGAGTCCAGTTTTTCCACTGAAAAAGAATCACTCTTGGGAGAGTGAAGTAGAGAGTTTCTCTTTCTCTGTCTGCTCCTATTCACCCTCTTTTCAGAGTGACAAAGTCAGTATCATACAGTTCATTCAGCTAGATACATAATGATAACAGATAGGCAAATGTGGACACATAGAAATGCAGAAAGATAGCAGCTGGAGAGAAGAAGAAGCTTCAGGGAATGTAGTCCTGAGAGACAGTTTTGGGCCATAGGCTCTCTAACAGCACTAACCCTAGGAGTCAAGCAGAAAGCTATACTCTATGGAACCAGGAGAACACTGTACATAGTACTAGCCACAGTGTGCGATGACTGATCGACTTAGTAATACAAGGACCTAGAACACTTCCAAAGGACTCATGATGCAAAATGCCATCCATATCCAGAGAAAGAACTGTGGAGTTGGCATGCAGTGCAAAGTAGACTCTTTTCCTTTTTGTCTTGTTTTTCTTTCTCGTGGTTTTTCCCTTTCATTATAATTCTTCTACACAATATGACCAATGTGAAAATCTGTTTAATAGGAAAATATGTGTAGAGCTCATATCAGATTGCTTGCCATCTTGGGGAGAGAGAGGAAGAAAATTTAAAATTTATGGAAGTGAATGTTGAAAACTAAAGATAAATACTAAATTGGGGGGAAAAGTCACACTGAATAGAAACTTCATGAGTATTTTACCAAGGACTTGGTAAAGAATTTCCAAAAATTGGGAGTCGTAGGTTACCCCTTTGCTACATATATTTGCAATTTTACTCTGTTTAATTATACTCTTCACATGGACCCTGTGTGTATCTATGGAAGATTATGGTTATAAATTTGTAGAAAATGCTTTTTTCTAACTATTGTTCCTACTATGCCATCTCTGTAAATACCCTTTCTACAAAGCAAATGAAATATTTATGTAATGCTCACCAGTGAGGGTTTGTAACAGTAGAAACTCCAGCCCCTAGGATAAGCCCTAAAGTCCTGAAAATGGTTCATATCCCACTCTGGGGAACCCCACACTACAAGTTCAAATGACTATTTAAAAGAATGATAAAGGTCATGGGATGGTGATACAGAGGCCCTATAGGCTAGATTTTTTATCTTAAGGGATATTGACACTGCCCTTGAGATTTAATTAGCTCAGGGGACTGAGGCTCCAGCAGTAGCTTCCTGGTAGCATGCATGAGTACCAAACCAGCCCGGACATAAGGATCTAGATCTCCTTCCTCAGGCTTCTGATCATAGACTATTGTTGTCAAACAATGGCACAGGAATGCTGTGCTCAGCTGAATCAAGGCTAAATCATGAGTGAATATGCCTTCTATGCTTCAAATGGCCTTCCCCTGCTAAGACTAAGTAAACCTTTTGGTAAGAGTTAAAGAGATGAAGGGTGTCTCATTTCATTCCAGTTTTGAAAAGGCTTATTCAAAGCCGGCCTACAACAATGAAAATATCAGCATATTCTCAAATGCACTCCTTATGCCCTAGTAATAGAACAAAGACATTTTCTCACATATGAATATCAGGAAATAGTGTAAAGCAAAGATTTTAAGCAGGAGAAAGATCAGAAATAAAGGGATGTGAATATAGATTGGTTAAACAGATGCAGAGAATCCATGTGGCAAGTGGGAACAGGTAAAGCTGAAAGGAAATAAATGTCTCTAGGCCCCTGGGGATGTTTTCTCAATCCAACCCTGATTCATAGGCTAACTCCATTAGATCCAGCTGCATGAAGTTCATCTGTCACAGGAGTAGTAAGAGACAGGAGTTGAAGCCAGATGCTCTGGCTGAATTCACCATCCTTTTCACCAATCTACCTTAGACATAGAAGTGTGAAAGTTAAATATTTCCATAGGAAATCACTTCCTAAGCTTAAATATGTCAGTATATTTCTTGTTCCTGTATGAAATTTCACTCCTTTTATACAACCTGAACTCACTGTCCTCTGAAGCGCATGTATATGTAAGCACAAGTATATATAAATCCAGTAATCTCCACAATAAAGTCAGTATGTGAAAAGATGAAAAGAAATATTATAGCTGATTCACTTTCAATAAGCTTCTATTGTGGGAAAAATATATAAAATACAGCAATATATTGAAAACAGAAAATATAAACAGAAAAACTCTGTAATAAATATAAGATAGTTTGCAGGGAGAGCATTAACAGTTGGCAGGGGGTGGAAGGGAAAGGAGCCATGTAAAAGATGCATCTGAGTTCAGTTTTGGAAGAAGCAAGGGAGTCTATAAGGTAGACATATGGAGTTCATTTGAGACATGAGGATTAGCCAATGCAAAGGCACAGAGATAGGAGATGCAATGTCATGTGTAAGGAAGGCAAGACCAATTTGTATAGATTGTAGGATGTGGGAAGGGGAGCAATGCATAATAAGACTGAAAAAAGTCAATCTGGAGCCTGGCAACATGGGATGGAAAAGATGAAAAGAAAAAAAAATCACATTTATTCTAGATGCACTAAAAAGTAACCAAAGTTTACTGAGTTTGGGAGTAACGGTCTGACAGTGACAGATCATCATTCACCAGCCTCTTGAAAGCATGGGTGGTCTCACTCTTTGTGTGCTCAGTTCCAAATAATGCTCCAGGTATGTAGTACTTGCTTGACAAATAATTGATTGATTATAAAATACCACAGGAGCAGTTGGAAATTGGTTGGCATCTTGTAGAAAATGCAATAGGCAACACTGTATTGTTGACTAACACTTCAATATCACCTTGTTTATTTGTCATTTTCTGTCTGCTAAAAGTCAAGCACAAAGACCATCTGATTAACTGAAGGTTTAAGTTATGCTGGTTAAAGACAGTGGTAGTTTGAAAAACCAAAAAGCAATATTTTAGATTTGTCCTGATATTTGTAGAACAATAGCGGGACCATTAGTTCTTTTTTTGTGTTGCCATGCACACACATACACACACACATACACACTGGCAAAAACATGTTTAATGAATAATAAGGCTGACAATATAAAAAATATGCCCTGCAAACCAGTAGGCAATATTTATCTCTTCCCTTCTCCAACAATCACTAGAAGAATCTTTTAAGTGCCTGGTTATCTGGGAAGAAAAACTTAGAGTGAGTAGTAGTAGCTAATGTACTGATTTGCCCAATAATGTATATTAAAAAAAAACCAAATATCACATTTTGACTCATGCCAACTAAATTTACTGTCACCTTAAAACATGTACTTTGTTCCATTTCTCAGTGGCAACAGAAAACAATCACTCTCAATTCTAAATGGGTTGCCACTTGGCTGTGAACTCTTGACAGATTTGTACACAGTAGACCTGAGGTAACTGACTAAACTGAAGAAGCTCCATGAATTATTAACTTTGTGGGAGCTGGGGTGGGGTGTGTGAGGGAGGGAGAAAGAGGAAGAGAAAAACCTTGAATTCCCTAATTTGTTTAACAAAAATATTTCATATCTAAAGGAAATCACATGTATTTATCAAGTAATATGTTATGTGTCACTGATGGGCTAGATTCTTTGCCTCTAGCTCCCTTAGTTCCGTTGTTTGGGGCATGATGCTAATGAAACCAAGGTGCCAGGTTTAATACCCACATGAGTCAATTTGTTCCAATCTGTTTTGTGGCCACAGCATGAACCTCTAATATCATTCAATCATCTTTGCAAATGGTAGTGCTTGGTCCTATTCAGGGCTTTATTAAAACTAAAACATTCCTGGGGTAAACTATCTCAAAGTTCATAGAGACCTCATAATATTTCAGTAGAGGTATCTTCATTCACAAAAAGATGGCACACTTCACATCAGATGCTACAGAGTCTATTTTTAATCTAAATCTTGTTTTTATGGCATATAAGTTAGACTATGGCATGATTGATTTTTGACATTTTCAAAGTAATAATTAGAACATATTGACATAGGCCTTAATAGTTACAAAGAACTTTTCCATCGATATTTTCCAGGTTTAACAAGGCATGTAGTATCAATATTGCTATGTACATTTCACAGAATAGGAAATTGGATCCTTAATGCCTTTAATACTCTATATTTAAATCATAGAGCTAGCTCAGTGACAGAGTGGATAGAAAGATAGACTTGGAGTCAGGAAGATGTGAATTCAAATCGAGCTTCAAACACTAATCACTTAACATTGGTCTGCTTCACTTTACTCCTCTAAAAAAAAAGGATAATACTAGCATCCCCCTCTTATGGCTGTTGTGAGGATAAATAATAACATTTATAAAGTACTTTGCAGACCTTAAAGACTGTAAATGCTAGCTGTTATCAGATATGGAGGTATTGACTTGCCCAATGAAGTAGAGCTAAGACTCTAATCTGCAGCACAAGGAGTGAGTAATGGCTGAGAATTGGGTGGGTATGGGGGATCCTAATGTATAACAATGACCTCTGATCCACAGAATGTTGGACTAGCAGATTGATTTGCAAGAAATACTGAAGCTATCAACCTGGTTCCTACTCTGAATTCTTCATTTATGGAATCCTTGGCTCTCATTTGTAGTCATGTTGCCTGGATCTCCTTTATCAGATTCTGACTCAGTCATTCCTGTTTCAACTTTGAACAGATTTTCTGTTATGAAACAAGTGCTAGAAATAGCTGAAATATCATCTCCCTCTGTACCACCCAACAGCAATATGGCCACATCCACACATACTTGAACATGGCAACCATCTAATGGCATATTCAAGATATAAACTATGTTGTCTGCCTTCTAGCACTTTTCGGTATGCAAGTTATCTTAGTTCAGTGCATTACAAAACAATTTTGATACCCTTGACCACAATTATAAGCTTAATTACATGACTACTCATAAACTTTAGGAAATTGCCCCATCTGTTATTTCATATCTTTCTCATCTCCAAAATCTTTAAATTGGCTCTTTCTACCATTCCTAAAAATAGCCTATCATCCCACAAAAATGAAAAAAACTGATAAAAATAAATAAAAACTTCTCTCGATTCATCATGCTGTCAAGTTATCCCATTAATCTAGAAAAAAAAAGACTACATATGAAATTCCATCTACCTCAATATACTTTTACTTTCTACCATCTTGAATTCTGACCTCTGACTCCATTACTCTACTAAAATTATTTTCCCCTCAAGGTCCTTAGTGTCAACTGAATTTAAAGCCATTTTACCCCCATCTTCATCTTTGCCCTATTTGAAGCTATTAGCTAGCCCTTTCCTTCTATATATTCATTCCTCTGTTTACTTCAACAACTTTACCACACAGACAAAAAAAAGTTCCTATTTAAGTAATCTCTCCTTTCCCATCTCTTCTACTGATTTACCATGCTTCTTTTTTGTTGTTGCTTAGTTATGTCTAACTCTTTATGACAATGTTTGGGGTTTTCTTGGCAAAGATGCAAAAATGGTTTGCCATTTCTTTTTCTATCTAATTTTACAGATGAGAAAACTGAGGGAAAAAGGATTAAGTACATGCACAGTCTCATACAACTCATCAGTATCAGAACCCATAATTTAATTCAGAGGTTTCTGACTCCTGGCCCAGTACTCTTTCCACTGTGCCACATAGGGACCTTCAACCAGGTTCAAAACATGGCTATTTCCTAAGTATTTATCCTTGCCTCACTTGTGTTTTCTTTATGCTCACGCAGTGACCTCATTGGCTCCCAACAGTTAAATTTTCTTCCCTTCGTAAGATGGTGTGTTAAAATACATAAACAGGTATCCTCTCTGCACTTCAATCCTCTGTTTCCATCAGTCTGCCAAATAAATCTCAGCATTTGTTTCATGGTTTCTTAAAAGTAAACATTTCTAAAACACAAATAATCACCTTCCCCACTCCTCTGAATTTTCCTGTTTCTGTTTTAACAGAAACAATAATTAAAACTCAGAGACAATTTGATCCAGCCCATGTCAGGGAGAGAATTCACATCTTCCATCCCTAATAGTGATAATTTACCCTTTATTATGGACTTCTAGTGAAAGGAAAATTGCTGCCATTGATGCAAACCATTCCACTTTTGGAAATCTCTAATTGTGAGAAAGTTTTTCCCTTGAATGGAGCCTAAATCAATCCATCTGCAACTTTTAACCATTGATTCTTGTTCTTCCATCTAAGACAAGGTATTGCAAGTCTAATTCCTTCTATATTTTAGCCCTTCAGATACTTGAATAAAGCCAACATGCACCTCCTAATTCATTTTTTTCTATGCTAAATGTTCCTCTGAATCCCTTATCTTGATATTTGTGTGGCATGGTATAAATTTGGATATATTACAGCTAGTTAATATTATTCTTCACATCTAGTATACAGGAGTTAAAACCATTTATTTGGCCTTTGACCTATGCAAAAGATAGCAGCAGGATTCTCTTGTTGTCTCTATGATTCATTATGTAATCAAAATTTACATTTATTTGAGGAATTACCTTGCATTGTAGTGTACAAATTTAATGTGGATAGAGTAATTAAATCTCTTGATGTACACAATAAAAATCAAAATTACACATAAACTTTTCATATTGAATATACTTTTCTGTTGGGATCATATTCTTTTTTTCCCCATCAATAACTTCTCTTTTAGTGGAATCATTTAACCTATTGTAATTCCCTTAATTTTTCTATTTGCAACCTCATATCTCATAATCTTCCCACAAAAGCAATATAAAACTTAAAAAAATACTTTTCTGTATGTATATAGGCCTTGATGCTTCTCTGAAACAGGTATTCTGCCAGAATGAATGAAGTTGGTATGATATTATGTGTTATTGAAGTTATGCTGACTTTTACTAGTCCCTCTCTAATTATTCACAAATGATTTCTTTAATAATAAATTCTAGGATTTTAGTGGTCCGTGAAGTTGTTTGTCAAAGTGAATTAGAGATTTCACTTCTCCATTTTCAGGACAATATTTGTGCTTCTTTGGAACCTGTTCTTTCTGTAATTCCTATTTCTGCCATTGCTGACAATAACTAAGTAATCATACCTAACAGTTCTTTTACAGACCTTAGGATAATATTGTATATTCCTGAAATCACTAAATGAAGATATTAAATTCATTGTGGTCATTTTCTACCATCTTTTTACCTATCTTGTATTTTAATTTCTAGTTAACTGTTTTTGATCTCTCCTTTCCAGTTCAAGTTATTCCCTTAGCAAAGACACCAGTAACAAATGAATTGCATAGGATCATAGACCTAAAACTGGAAGGCATCTCAGATAATGTGTACTCTACTCGCACATTATATAAAGGAGGAAACTGTCTCAGAGAGGTTATGTAACTTTTCAAAGGCCTCAGGTGGGTGATAGTTGAGCCCAGGTCTTCCAACTCCATATTTTTCATCTTTCCACTTCAACTCGTTGCTTTTCTCTTTTAGTAGCTCTACATTTTTTTTACATTGTTATTGTATGGTATACTCAGATCATTAAACCAAATTCTTTGATCTTTTCATTGGCCCAACATAATTTAACATCTTTTTTGTTGTCTTTGCCAATCATCAGTTTTATTTCATTATGACCTTTAGCTAACCATTCTTCATTGATGTCATTATTTTTTGTACATTAGCTATCCACCCTTATTTCTAACTTCCAATTTATTTATTTCTAGATTGGTCTAGACTTTCCACGTATATGATCATTTGTAGTTTTTGAACAAACAAATCTTCTTGAAAGAAGCATATTTTTTCAATTTTAATTTCTTGCATGATTTGGTTTTGCTGTCGTATCATGATAGTAAGTGATTAGAGTGGGCTTTTAAAATAGAGCCTTACTGCTTAGGTTCCTGGGAGATGTAGTTTGAAGAAGCACATTGTCTTCTTCTGGACTTGACTGTGCACAGAGATAAGGTAAATAATTTTGAAAGGAGTCTTCTGTGGCAGCAGCAACAATGGTAACACACAATGAGGAAGGAGCTGTAGTGTGAGAAAGATCAGAGCAACTAGTGACTTCATATGCCAGAGTAGACTGGAGAGTTTTAACGCAAGTACAAATATTTTCTGATCTATGGTGGCCTTCTGCCTACCTGAGGAACCAATAAGATGATAAAAATCACTTCCAGAAAGTTAAGTACCACAGGGCATAGAGTACTAGATTGGAGTCAGGAAGACCTGACTTCAAATGGTGCCTTAGAGACTTACTAGCTTTGTGACTCTGGGCAAGTTACAAAACTTCTCTTAGTTTTTTGTTTCTTCATCTATAAAATGTAGAGAAGTATAGCACCCATGTGAGAAGGTTGTTTTCCCTTATTCCCTCCAGCATTTGCAATTTCTGATAGGTTTAAGATCATATCTCAGAATTATTTTACTTTGCCTTTCTATAGATCAACACTGATATTTGCATCTAATGGTAGCCATTTCTAGAGCACTAGGTGGGTGTAAGGTACAGGAGGGAGAAAAAAAGGAAAAAGTTACATGGTAACTTAAATACACATTTTAAAAGAATAGCAGGTTATACAGAATAGATTTGCTGTTTTATGTACATTTTTTAATCCTACTGTGTTATGAAATTGTTTTATTACATAAAGTAAAAATAAACAAAAGCAAATATATTAAAAAATAGTGGTTTAGAGAATTTTGCATGACTATAAATAGCTTTGATTTCTTCTTCTGGAAACTGTCTATTTCAATCATTTGACTATTTATCAATTGGAGAATGGATTTTGATTTTAGATATTATTTTAAAGTTGTTTTCGGGAAATATTGGGAGAGTTTGACTGAGTTCCTGCCTCTATTCCACCATCATGGTTCTGCCTCCTCATAGGTAGCATTTTCAAAAGCAAGACTAATATAGATTTAAATATAATTTGGCTTGATTGCTTTTTAATTATGTGAGTTCTTAATTAGGATCTGGGGCTATAAGAGAAAAAAACATTTGGTTTTGCTATGTGCTGAAACAAAACAAACCATGAACTATAGACTTATGTATCGTCAGTCCTTTTATTCTCTGTAGAGGTGGGATTGAGGGTGAAATAGTTTTCTTGTGAAAAAAAGAAAAGTTATGGCTAGGGCTGATTGATAATGGCCATATTCAAATAGTGAAGCCCACCTCAGTCAGGAGAGTACTTCACAGACCCATGGAAACGCAGATAGAGATACGTAGTATCCTAGATATCGTTGCTTAGAAGCATTTGAAATCTCTAGAATCTAGATGTGCTTAACACTACACCTGAGTTATGTAATTTTTCTGGATTTTAATATTGAATGATCTTTTCCCTTAAATCTCGTCTCATTTTTAGCTCAACATCCATTTGCTGTTTTATTCAGAAGCAAGTATAGAATAGAAATTTCTCAACCTCTTGAAGTAGTATCATTAAGGGAAATCAATTAGTTACAGATCTAATATGACCCTCATCTTCCCACTTTCCCAGGCTAGAAAGCTCAGAATAAGCTTTAACTCACTTCTTCTCCTCAATTCTGTAGTTACAATGGCCTATTGATTCTACCTCCACACTATTTCTCACATCAATAGCCTCTATACTCAAACTGTCACCAATCCAGCTTTGGTCCTTTCATCAGGACCATGTATATATATATATATATATATATATATATATATAGATAGATAGATAGATAGATATAGATAGATAGATAGATATATGTATGTATATTTTACCCTAACTGATCTTTTTGCTTTCAGTCCCTCCTCTCTCCAATCCATTCCTTTTTCAGTTGCCAATGTATTTTTTTCTCCAAATGCACATATTTGAAACTGTTATTCCCCACCTCAAAAAGCTTCAGTGGTAACCAATTACATGAAGCTTGTTTTAGGTTGTGTATCAGTAAGCACTCCAACATACGCAGGTGGGCCTGCTATCACAGGTTCTTTGATCTGTTTCTCTAAAAGGAAAGGCAGCTTTGGAGGGGTTAACAGTCAGTTCAATCAAGCACAGGTATTAGAGAAAATAAAAATAAAAATCAACAGGCAATGCTTCCAAACTGACCATTTACATACATACATCTTTACCATAGAGGGAAGCACCAACATCTCTCTGGGTTTTCAAAACTGGAGGCTGCTTAGCTGTTTCCCAGATTCTCATCTGTTACTCAAAACTGCTTCCAAAAACTAAACCTCAGAGTAAAACCTCACCCTGATAGTATTTATATACTTTTCAGAGCCATGGGGCATGACCCTCTGATCCAGTGATTCAATAGAAAAAAATAAAAGGTACTCGGGACCTTCTACAAAACAACTCCTTCAATCAAGCTTCCCTCAATGGGCAGGCCCAATAATGTGTGGAAAAGATCATCCTTGATCACATTATTCAGAGATGTTATACTTCTTAGTATGGGGCAGCTAGGTGGTGCAGTGGATAGAGCACCAGTGCAGGAGTCAGGAAGACCTGAGTTCACAACTCACCTTAGATACATGACACTCACTGGCTGTGTGATCTTAGGCAAGTCATTTAACCCCAACTGCCTCATCCTGGGTCATCTCAAATCATTCTGATGAATATCTGGTCACTGGATTCAGATGGTTCTGGAGGAGAAGTGAAGCTGGTGACCTGCACAGCCCTCCCTCACTCAAAGCAAAGTCAAGTGGCAGTCATTATTTCTCTGATGACATGGTCTTTTTTGGAAATGAAAGACAAACACACCCATATACACACACTCATACTCCTTAGTATATACAAAAACAGCACAAACGATCCTTCTTTGCTTGCCCTCACAGCTTGGAATTTATGGCCTCTATAATCTGGGTCCAACTACCCTTTTCAACTTTTTATTCATGTTGCTTCCCCTATTATATTCTAGCCAACATGGAATACTAGCCATTTCCAAACATTGCCTATCATCTTTTGACTTTGCATGATTTTGTAATCTTTTCCCCACTCATGCCCCATGCTTCCATTCACTCCCTCAGCACACAGCTCTCCAAGTTTTTGACATCTTTTAAGACTCACCTCAAGTGCCACCTCCCCTGTGAAGTCTTCCCTTAGAACTTTAACTTATTTCTTCTTAATTATATCTAATTCTACTTAAAACTTCACTGCTCAATGCAAGTATATTTTGTATACATACATAACTATATTATATATGATGTTAGCATTTATTATTCTCTATTATACTGAGGAGGACGAGAAGCTCACCACCTTCTTCTCTACAATGGGTCCTTTGTGCTTTGGACACAAGTGTATGGTAGTCAAGGTTCAGTTCTGAAAACACTTGGCCTGTAAAGGGAAGGGTCACTGAATCTTTTCTCCAACATTTTGTCTCATTACATCCCCACCAATTATTTAAAGTTAAAATATGGCTTATCTCTACAGTGTTCCCAAAGTGGGAAGTAAAAAGGTGCTCAATAGAAATTATATATGAGGAAATATGTATTTCCTGTATGCAAAAGCAAAGCTAAACCTTACACATAAGCAGCCATTGACAGGAACACTTTAAACAAAACCCAGCAGTTATTTTATAATATATTATGATTAATATGTATTTTCAAAAATAATATTTAAAAAAATCACAGTAGTACTTACTACATTGTGCCATGAAGTTTGAAATATGAGAGAATTTATAGATAGAATTGACAAATGTGTATTGTTAATGTTACCTAGGTTTTAAAAGTTGACCATTTTGAGATGTTACTTAGAAGTGACTCTCCAAATTAGTCAAATGAATGATGACTGTCCCTGCCTGCATGAAGGATGGAGAAGAGATGCATTTTTCATTCACAAGTCCCTCATTTCTAGCTTTATTCCTTAGTTATTAAAGGGAATTTCCCTTTAGTGAAATCAAGACCTCATTTGGTTGACCTAAATCATTCCTAATGGGAGAGCTAATTCATCTGTGTATTTTCTGTTGTATTACAGTCTGTATAACTTCTCTAATTGCTATTTACTAACAGATCTGATAAAAGTTTACTCACTATTCACAGTTTTTCATGATCTTTTGTGTAACTAGATTATGGTGGGAAGGAATTGAATCTACTAGTATAAGATTGGGATTACCCTTTCAACTTTAAAGGATAAGGAAAGTTTCTTGGACCTAAGAAAAAAAGAATTACACCGCTAAATCAGAAGTATTTAGATGGGCACATAGAAATAACTCTCTCCCAAGAGTTTCACTTCTCTTCTCCTCTTCTCCCTTCTCTTCTCTCTTCTCTTCTCTTCTCTTCTCTTCTCTTCTCTTCTCTCTCTCTCTCTCTCTCTCTCTCTCTCTCTCTCTCTCTCTCTATCACTGCCTGCCTGATAGCCCTTCTCCTGCCCCCTAACAGGAATCAATCAATATTTTCCTACTGAAGTTTAAGCAAGATTCCAGAAATAACTATTAATGCTTCCATGTGTGATATGTACTGAGACAATCTGTGTAAACATAAACATCTTTCATGGACATCACACACTGTCAACCTTAAATTTCACCTAGGCTTTGTATTATCCAAATGACTCCACCCCCATATATTCTTGCAAGTAAGGATAAGATTCATTTCAGCTTTTTATTAGTGGTCATATTTTCTGATACAGAAACTCCCCTTGTTTCCCGTCATATTTAGGTACTAAATTCTGGGTCTCCTACTTTTAAAAGTCATGAGGTTGCCCATGAGACAGGAATTTTCCCAAGTCTGGCTCAGTATTAATAGTTTTTGTAGTAATAATTTTTGTTCTTGTTGAACTATGTTTTAGTCACGTATGACCTTTTGTTATCCCATTTGGGATTTCCTTGGCAAAGATACTAGAATAATCTGCCATTTCCTTCAAAATTTATTTTACAGATGAGGAAACTGAGGCAAATGGGTTAAGTAACTTGTCCAGGGCTGCACAGCCAGCAAGTGTCTGAAGTTACATTTGAACTTAAAAGTATGAGTCTTCCTGATTCCAGGCCTGGCACTCTGTGCTACCTAGCTATTGTAGCTGCCTATAATAAGACAAAAACCAAGATAAAGTCAACAAGCACAAAAACAAAACAGAAGAGGCAGCCAGAGGTTCATGCTAAAGATTACTTCCTTTAGACCTCTCTGCTACATGAAGTAAAAATGATCAGACTCTACCCACAGCACTTCCACGAACCATTTGAAAGGAACAAGCATGCTCAGCAAATGGGAAAGATAGTAACAACTGGGGGTAGGTTATTGTTCTTTAATTGAAGTTAAGTACGTCTCCTTGTTTAGCGTCCAAAAACCATATTACTTTATCATATCTATAGCTCCCTCTCCTTCAGATCTCAGGACTGTGTTTTTTAACTCTTATTTACCCATGGTAGACTGAAAGCATCCAAGAGATTTTTCATTCTTAAAGTTCTAAGTTAATCCTTGTGCCCAGCCAGAACCAGACAGGGAAACTGAATTCTCTGAGCAACTTCTTGTTATTTAATGCAAATATGTTTACTGCATATGTAATATATTTTATAGTTTGCTTTTTGAACTAAATTGTATTAAAAACACATACAATATGCATAGTCATAGGTAACTAATTTCTTATTGGCCACATCAAAGAATGTATGTTCATTCTGGAGATTTAGTCCATCACCTCTCTGTCAAGTTTTAAGTAGCACTCTTCATCATTGGTCCTATGGAATGATTACTGATCATTAAGTTCACAGAGTTTTTATTTCAAAATTATTTATTCATATGGTCTTGTCATTTGTTTCTGTTTCGTCTCACTTCATTCTGCACCTGTTATTGCTAATTTTCGCAAATTTATCTGAAATTGTCCCCTTCATCTTTTCTTACCTCTTCTTATATATTATGTATATATATTCAGTGAGAAAAGAGGTAAAGGTGGGAAAAGCCTATTGCAGAAGTTAGAAGTTGGGTTTTGAAGATATTAGGGAAAGCAAAGAAAGAGGTAAGGAGGAAAAATATTTCAAAGGCATGGAGTCAGAAAATGTATTTGTCATGAGTGAAATTCAACAAAAATATACTGAGGCACATTTTCCCCCAAGCAAGATCGTAGTTTATTAGCAGGGATGCTAGCTACTTATAAATCAGATCAATGACTGTCTCAATTCAAGCCAAAGAAGGAAAGTTCCATTTTTTATAGTTTTAGGAGAGTACAAGAAAAAAAAAGACTAGAACAAATTTGGTGAGTAAATAATACAATTTTATAGGTTTGGTGACATCATAGGCTTGAGGACAACATGATTGTTTGCATAGATGAGACGTGGGGAGCAATATCATTGGTTCGAAGTAGGGAATAAATGGTTGACAGTCACCCTCTCCTTCTTTCTGGAGACTAAGAAATATTTATTGAGTCCACCTACAAGGTGGAACCAGACTTCTTTAGACAGCAAACTAGACATTCTTGAAGGATAGCTTGGTTGTATAAAGATATGAGACTTAATTACCTGGTTTCTACTCACATTTCTCAAAGATAGCGGATTTTCTTAAGACAAGAATAAAACTGGCATTAACAGGAGATCTGGTTTCTAAACTTAACTCATTATAGACTAGATGAATTTCTGCACTAAGTTCAGAGACAAAGATCCATGACTTTAGGAAGGTACAGGAAAAAAGTCAATTAACTGTAAATAGGATCAATAAAAAAATGAAACAGAATCTAGATTAAATTATCTTATATTGAAGTGTGTTAGTATTAATGAGAAGGTCAGTGTTGTGGGGTCATGAAGTCTGTAAAAGGGCATAAAGTGTAATAAGACTGGAAATCTACAAAGAGGTCATATATTTTGAAGAATTTTAAAAGAGTTTTATATTTGATCCTAGAGTGAGTCTTGGGATTTATTGAATGCTGTGTGTGTGTGAGTGTGTGTGTGCACTCCACGAAAATGACTTTAGTAAATAATGGAGAATGGACTGCAGTGGGGAAACATGTGAGGCAGGGAGATGAACAGGAAAGTTATTGCAATAGTCAAGTTGTGTGATGATGAGGGGCTACACCAGGGGTGGTAGCAGTATGAATGGAGAGGAGATGTATGAGAGATGATGTAACAGTAGAAACAACATTTCATCAATGTTGTGAACCTGTGTGATTGAAAGAATAGTGGTGTCCTTGACAGAAAAAGGAAAAATTAGAAGATGATAGAATATGGGGGTGATCAAGATTATTAGTTCTATTTTGAACATGTTCATTTTGAGATATCTACAGGAAATTCAGTTTGATATGTTCAATAAGCAATTGATGATGAGGGATTGAAATCAAGGATTTTAAAACTAAATCTAAGCATATATATTTTATCCTGAATGCAATAAGAAACTAATGAATTTACTGAGTAGGGGAGTGATACAGCTGAGAAACTTACTTTTTTTTACTAAGGTGTGGAATAGACAGATATTTTGGAAAAATAAGCATAGAGAACAATGAAGAGGCTATTATGATACACTACTTTAAATTTGATAAGGAACTTAATAAGGTAGTAGCAAAGAATAAAGAGATAAATAAATATTTTATAAATAAATAAATAAGATAATAAACTATTGGTAATGCAGAGCTGGACCTTGTGGAAAAGATCAGATACAGAGAAAGAGACACACAAAGGGAGAGAGAGAGAGAGAAACAGAGAGAGAGAGAGACAGAGACGGAGAGACAGAGAAAGACAGAGGCAGAGACAGAGAGAGAATACATATATGGACATATATGCATACATACGCAAATATATACACATACATATACATGCATACCATTGGTAGAGAGATCAGAGTTATATTCATGATCACTTGGAAGTTTTCCAAGATATTGTAGAGAGAGAAGTGGAGAAGACCTGGGACAGAACTCTGTTAATCACCTGCCATTGGGGAGTATTATATGAATGAGCAACCATCATAGGGTGGAAAACTTGCTAGCTACCAGAGCAGCCCATTCTACTTTTAGACAATTCTATGTTATTGTGTCTGTCCTTTAGCTTCTGGTTCAAAATTACTTGCTCAGCATCTTTTAACTACTCTAAAAGTATGGCACTAAGGCAATAAGCTAAAGAATCAGGCTAAGCAAATTCCCCCTAACCTTACGTCCTGAGTATATGCTTGTATTGATTTAGTACTATGGACAGAGGTTCAGATCACATAAGCATAAGAGTCTCATGCTAGCTAGAGTAAGTCTAAAAAAAAATAAATTGATAGTACTTTCTGGAAGTCCCATCACTTTGTGTACTCAGTTAGGGGTTTAAGTATGTCTTAAGGAAAGTACAATCCTATACAAGTATTTCTAAGAGTCTTACATAAGGCATATAACACCAAAGAATTGAAGAATGAAGCAAGAAAGATCAAAAACAGAAGAAAAATTGAAAGATCTTTATAACAAACTCTTTTCTCCATCAAAGATAAAATTGTTCAGACATCATATTTAGATACTAAAATTGCATGCCCCAGTGTGATGCATTAAGAAGTAAAAATTGAATTAAAGAAATTAAAGATCAGAAGAACTGCTTGACTAAAACCAAACATAAAGAAAGGAGTCCTGTACTAAAAGCAGCACAATTTTGAAGGTATTGAAGATTCTATTCTCAATATAGTAAAGTAGCAGAGGTTACTGAAGGTTTAGCACAGATGCGAAACTTATTTTTGCCACCAAAAAAAGAAAAAAATTGACTCATAATGATAGCATCTGCTTTCCAGAGCTGTGATTATAAAATGAGATGTTTGTAAAGTGCTTTGCAAAACTTAAAGTGCTTCACAAGTGCTAGTTATTACTATTAACTATTGTTGATGTTATTTACCACATAAATCCACATTTCTGCCTTCCCATATTTACAATTTTTTAATGAGATACCTGAATCCAAAAGCAAGGAGAGAAGCCAGTATGCATAAATGATACTACGTGGTAGTCAGACAACTGACGGGAGGGTGCAGGGAATATGAGCTGCAAGTGTGATTATTTTAAATTAAACATAAAAAAGCATTTCATCTGACAGAATAAATTGTCACCTGAAAGGTTTTTCTTCAGCAAGGTATATATCCAATATGAACGTAAAAATCCTCCAATATTTTTGAAAGTGTTAACAACTTTAAAAATTAAATTTTTAAAAAATAATATTTTTAAAAATAGACTGATTTATTAATATCAAGTGATGGTTGCAACAGAAGGATGATGTTCACTAAAGAGGTTTGCCATTTTTGTGGAAGTTATCAGGGCATAAATCCAAAAGGAAGAGAGATTTTGCATACTCATAAATAGAGAAAACCTACAGACTACCCTGTTTAACAGTTTACATTGGGTTGATATAATTATATAGAAATAGATATAGTTATGTATTTATACATTCATGCACATATACATAGAGATGAATAGACAGATAGATAATAGATAATACATATATAGATACACAGAGCAAAACATAGATACAGAGATGCATAGACAGATGCCTAGATTCCCTGATTAGTCTGGGCTGTGTGTGTGTTTGTGTGTGTATGTGTGTGTTTATGTAGGTTGTTTTGCTTATATTTAGAATTTAGTCTTAGCTACTTTAGCTCCCTTCCCGCAAATCAGTTATGACACAAAAGATAATCATGTTTAGTGAGTAAACATATTTATCAAACCAAATAGTAAGACAATAATAGAAGAAAGCATAAAGATTAGTTTAAGCAGAACACCCAAAATTCATGGGGCTGCAACTGAAACAGAGAGTACAGAGGAAATGAAATAATAATCCTTATGGTAAAGAGAATAACCTCCCTAGAGTCGCTCTACTCTCCTCATTTCTGCTGATACGGATTCTGGGAATCAAAGAACAGATTGAAGTAAAGGATCGTTCTTTCCCACATTGTTGTGTTCATCCTTGGTTGCCAAAGAAGACCATGCCATCAGAGAAATAATGACACGACTTGCATTTGACTTTGTTTTGAGTGAGAGAATGCGCACTGAATGGGCATTACCTCACCTAAGTGAGTACCTGAATGGGTCTTGGCCTAAAGGGGCCAAGGTCTCCCATTGCATCCTGGGCCATCTCTAGTCATCTTGATGAATATCTGGTCACTGGATTCAGATGGCTCAGGAGGAGAAGTGAAGCTGGTGAATTCACAACAATCTGTGAATAGAACTGCCTGAAGGAGCTACCTAGGTAACTCCTTCCCTCGTGTTACCATTCTAAGGACCCATCCTGCATTCAAAGTATGTGCCTTCTTTCCTCTCATGCTTCATTTATTTTTCTTCCTCATTCACCTTTCTCTCTTGGAAATCTCTCAGTTACTCAGGAGTCATATTTCCCTGCATGTACACAACATAAGATTATCCTTCAGTGTGTTACCAAGTTCACATTCTGGTTTGGGTGGGTTATACTATAACTGTTCAAAAAATTTCAGGTTTACTACTAACGTAAGAGAACAGTGATGAGAACAACTGGATGAAGAATGCTCAATTGCCAGGCCGTCACATAGATTTGTATTTTGGAGAGATAATGAAATGGACAAGGAACTGGCTCCAGAATGGAAGACCAGGAAGTGATTACTGAACTATAATCTTTTTGTGAAACTGTGTAGTGCTTTTAAATATCCCTGAAACATGGGTTGATCTTTCTAACATCAATATTTTTCCAGTGATGCTATATGACAACTGCCATAGAATCATGCAGTGATTAAAATGTTAAAGCGGCAAGTCACAGCGGGTAACAGACAGGTGCATGGTAAATGTGATTAGGAAGCATCATAAAGCCAAAGAATCACAAAGGGGAAGCAGCATAAGTAGTTTTGTCACAGAAATATATGACCAGAAAAAGATCTAGAAATAGATGATGAGAAGTTTATTTGCTCCATTTGAATTAGACCGGACTTTTAATTTCCATTTCCTTGACTGTTTGTATGCACTTGTCACTCCCAGTTCAGTTTTCCGTGGCTTTCCTATTATCTGGTGAATCTATCTATGTCATATATATGCATATATGTATATATGTATGTCTGTATATATGTATACAGACATACACATACATGTGTGTACATATTCCTTTCTTCTCTTCTCCTCCCATGTTTGCCCCATCCCAAACTTGAGCCAACATTCTAGGTATTCCTCCCATAATACCAACACATTCTCAGTCCTGTGTCTTTTCTCAAGCTGCATGTTTTTAATAATCTCCTCTAACATTATTACCACTGAAATTCTAAATTCTTTGCTCACCCCAAAGATGAATGCTTTTTTTTAAAATCTGTATCACTATACCTGGAAGCAAAGGTATCATAGTTGATAGTGGACTTAAAGTCAGGACCCTTGGATTCAAATCCTAACATAGATACTTACTAGCAGTGTGGTCAACAAGTCATTTATGCTCTCAGAGCTTCAGTCTTCCCATCTATAAAATGGGAATTCAATGACCCATGAGGTAACTTCTAGTTTCAAATCAGTAATCTTTAGTGCAATATTTATCCAATATTTAAAATATTTAATTTAAAATACTTAAAATTTCATTTTATTTGATTCAGCTCAATATTCTAGTCTGCCCAAGTTTCTTTGAATTCTGTCATCTAGTACATGATTTAATCCTTCTACTGGCAAATTTTGTAAGTATACCAACTATATCAGGCCATAGATTACAGGGCAGCTAAAATTCCAGATGGAATAGAATATAGCATGCATGAGAAAGAACGATATTAAATGTTTGGAAAGATAGTTGTTGGGAGTCATCTTGTGGAAAAAACATGTCAAACTGTTGAGTCTGTAGCTATACCTTTATTTGTTGATTTAGATAGCTGGATAGACAGACAAATGGATACATGAATAAATAAATCTGTGAGTAAAATAGATGAATACATACGTAAGTAAATTTATGAATGAAGCCTGGTCAGTTCAACTTTTTTAAAAATTCTCAATTCTGATTAATTCTTCCTTATCTCAAAGCGTGTGAAATTCTTTCCTTGCTTCAACCCTGTGAGCTAGGTATTCTCATTTTATCCTCATTCTCTAAGACTCGGTGAGGTTAAGTGACTCATATGTAGCCATACATCTAGTAAATGTCTGAGGCACAATTTAAAGCCATTCCTCTTCATTCCCTTCACAGAACTCTAAAGAATGTGGTTTTGTTTTGCTTTGTTTTAACTTTTCTCAAAGGAACTCAAAGCAAAAATTCTTGCAAAAGCATCTTTATCTCACTGGTGATATGCAAATAGTTATTACAAACCTGACTTTTTTTGTGCATCTCCCAAGTACTGCTGGTACTGTCATGATGTAAAGACGAGCTGTTACTGAGTATCATCTCCTCCATAGGTTAAAGAAGATACTTAGGGATGAGGTATTGGCTTGTGTGCCATTCTTGCTTAGTGGAGGCACTAGGAAGTGTCTGTGTTGCTGCGATGTGGGATGCAAATTATTTGGGTCAGCAATACTTTTGATATATTCCTATATGATTGAGACTGTTTTTGCATTTCATGAATCGTTACTATGTATTAAAGATTGTTTCCTTTGATGTGGACACTAGCTGATATTTGGAAGGAAATTAATTAATTCAGTGAGTTTTACAGTGTCCGCAATCCCATTGAGGTGTTTTTTTTTTCATGAAACTAATTAGTTTATCCACTTATCCTATAGATCTGTGGTTCTCAAGCTATACTCAAAGGTTGTTAGATGGAAGGGGTTGTGGAAATATTGACAAGGGTACATATTAAGTCATATATTTTCAGAGGCATCAATATAGAGTAAACCAAATATTTGGTCTTAGATTGTAGAAGATAAGCAATCAGATCTTGCCTCTGACACTGATTAACCTTGTGATCACAAGCTAGTCATTTAAGGTCTGAGACTCAGTTTTATCTTTTGTAACACATGGTTAATAACACTTGTGATATTTCAAAGGGTTGTTATAACAATACATATAATACCTTATAAACTATGACATGATACTACCATCAATTATTACTCTAAATCTTGGCTATTTACTAAATATTGAAAATAAGAAGTCTTTATTGTGGCGAGACCCTAAAATTTTTTTGAGTAAAACAAGATTCCCAATAATAAAAAAGCTAGCCATCACTGATGTACATAGAATTCTATTCTGTTTAAACAGATTCGTAGGTGACAGCTATGCACATAGATGCTTAACCAAAGTCCCTTGTTTACAATCCAATTTGATATTCAGGCATTGTGTTGTAATGAGAAAGAAGATCATCCTAGTCACTTTCATGAGAAAGTTGAATTGTACAAGAAAGGCATTCCTTAATAGCAATGAAACAAGAGAGATGCCTATGTTCCTCAAGTTGTTACCTGTAGTGTAGGTCACATTAAAATGAAATGAGTTTTTATCACTTCCCAACTGAACTTGTTACTCCATTAAGGTAGATCAAATTACTTATCTTGACAAAGATTGATTACCAATTAACTCTAGCATAAGCCGACCGAAATGAAGGGATGGAAAATGCCTTGAAGTTTATTGAGACATCTTTATTAAATACAGAGATCTCTGGGATAAATATTCCTAGGAAGAATTGTTTTAAAAAAATGTTTTAGAAGCCACATAGGATGCTAATGTAATCCTGACAAAATCAGAAATCTCAGGAATTCTGTAGGGAAAATAAAGGTGACCTTGCAAATAGCCTATATAGAAAACATTTGCTGAAACAGATTCCCTTGACATTCTTTATGTCTTTCATGATTTGATGTCAAGTTACATCCAGTAAAATGAAACTGTATGAACAACCATCCTTCAAGTATTAAGTTCCATCATTTTTCCTGCCTCCCAGGGCATGAAATAGCTACCCACCACCTGCTGTTTGCATGTTACTTTGTCACCTTGCAAGTCCAGCTTTGATACTCTCCGACTTTCACAACACATCAAACTTTATTACATCTGTGGCAGTCCTCAGATAACCATGGCTGCTTTACACTGATCTAATAGCATTAGCAAATAACATTAGCATTAAACATTTCCAGGACTTGATTGGTTTTAAGTTTCCTCTGCATGTTTGGTAGAGCTCTCCTGAAACGGCAGCTCTAGGCTGGTCGTATGCCTCCCAGGAGAGAATTCATGAAGCATCTGCGACCTAAATTATGTTGGCTCCACCAGAACCTGCCCTTTACAGAATGATTGTCTGGTAGAAGGCTACTTGGTTTTATCAAACAAGTACTTCTGTTTTCCTAAACCTCTGAAAGTGGCAATAGAACTCTAGTACTGAAAAAAAAAATGTAGTTATTACATATCCCAAAGTTTGTTACAATGCTTTAAAACTCCACATCTCCATGCTACTCAAATTCTTCAAAATAAAAAGCAAAATATGTGTGCACATACCCACACACACACACACATACACACACTTATCGGAAAGAGGAGGAGGGTGTCTCAGTGATTTAATTGGTGTAGAGTATGCCCTCTACCAATGTTGTTAGTGAGTGTTCTATGACTCACACTTAAAATAAATGCTATTGACGCCTTTGATTATTGCATCACCTTGCCAACCCCAATATATACTTCCTCTCAGCTAAGGAGAAAGACTTTTCCTGTAACAAAGAACTAAAAAGAAAGGGGGAAAAATCAGGGCAAAATAATCGATGGACACATCAATCAAATCTGACAATATGCTGCGTACCAGCTCACAGACCTACAATTCTGCAAATCAGGGAAAGAAGAACCATTTCCCAGCTCTCTTTTCTTGGTCATCTTGATTATTTTAATTACAGAGCATTCACTTTCATTTATTTTTGTCACTTTCATTATCATTGCCTTTTCCCTCCTTCTCCTCCTCTTTCTGGTTCCCATTCTCCGAGTTAGGTAGATACGATTTGGTTCCTGCCTCTGAAACTACCTAGCTGTGTAACTGGGCAAGTGAACTTAATTCCTGGGCAACTCTTTAATAACCATAAGTTGCAGACAATTTGCTGAATTATATTGATATAGGAAGTTTCAGTGAAATGAATGATCAATGAAAAATAACAGTAAGCTTGTATATTGTTTTCCTGGTTCTGATTACTTCATTCTGCAGTCTATAGTCTTCAAGAATTTCCTGGATCATTAAAAGGTTACCCAGGGTCACATTGTGAATACAGGTTAGAGATCAGATTTAAATAAAATTTCTCCAAAGCCAGTTCCCAATCCACTATATAGTCCTACATTTCAATAATAATTACATGAAATATCTCAGGAAAAAGTGAGTTTTAAAGGCTGAAAATAAATAATGAAATGCCATAAAGGCCTTCTATAAAATGAGCAGATGAGAGAGTGTCTGACAAGGCTTTTCCCTTGCTGCTTGCCTGATGGATGCAAATCAAATTCCTTGACCTTAGGACAGCGATCATAAAATGTAATCAAAGTTCCCAGATCGGAAGAACCTCTAAATGGTTCAGTAGGCAGCTGCTTCCTTGCTATAAAGTATCATGACTGCTACCATAGGTCATGTTTCAGGAAAACAAACTCAGAATCTGGCACTTAAAAAAGAAATTTGGTCAAGCTCCCAGGAGCAATAATGGTTACATTTATATGACATATAACACTGTGGATCTCCAAGCAATTTACAGATTTTTTAAAATCTAATTAATCTGGGCAACATCCTGGTTAGTTTGTTTTCAGAGACAGTATTTTTCCCCATTTTCACAAATAAAAAGCCTTAAATGTAAGAAGTCTAGTGACTTGCCCAAAGTCACAGGCAAATCATTAGCAGAACTCAAAAATTCTACCTTTCTCCTGTCTGGCTAGAAATCCAGAATATTTAGAAGCTATAATCACAAACTAGTCTACCCTGTACAATGAAAGAAAATAAAATTCTACAACTGGGGACTGGTGGGGTTGGGGGAGTGATCAGTTTTCCATTTGGCCAGTGCCTGAGTCCAGGGATACTCACTGGGAAAAAAAAGATGGAAGCATTACACTGCATTAGATCTGTACTATAAAATCTCATCATAGAATGTTACAATCTTGGAGTTGGAAAAGACCTCAGAGTTCACCTATTCCAGCCTCCCCCTGCAATGAAGAATTCACTCTACAACATTCCTGAGTTATCCAATTTCTCTTTGATTACTTCCAATGTCAAGTCATATACTACTTCCTAGGGAAGGTCATTCCCCTTTGGATTATTTCTAATTATTAGAAACAATTTCATTATATTCATCCCTCTCCACTGCAACTTAGACATATTTTGGCTTAATTCTGTTTTTTCACATACAATAACTCTGAATTCTCTTCCATATGATTTTTGTTTGTTTTACATGTAGACCTGCTCTGATTTCATCTGTATAGGGCACATACTACTAATGCAGGTCTATATCTCACCTCTGTCAGTCTTAGAGAACTGCCTAGTTATATGGAAAGTTTATGAAAGTTTACCATGGTCACCCAATCAAAATAATTCAGATGTATTCTTGTAACCAAATTTATCTAATTTAAAGGCAATTCTGACTCAATTTGATGCCAGTTTTTAAAAATATTTTAAAAAATATTATATTCATAGCCAAACCATGTTGCCTATTTTCTGACCATCCTTAACTTCCTTGTCTCCTTCCCACAAGAATCTTGGCCACTGTCCCTGAGAAGCTGGACTCTGATAAGTGGATTTCTGCCTTATTTTACCTGAAAGCAGGCCTCCCTAACACTTCTATCCATTCCTCAATTACCTTATTCTTTTCTCTAGCTCCTCTTTGTATGTGTTCTTATTCCATCATAATGTAAGTGCCTTTGGATCAGGAAATGTATTGCTTGTATTTGTATCTTCAGTAAATAGTACAGTACTTAGTAAGACATATAGTAAATGCTTAATAAGTGTTTCATCCACATTTACTAAGTAACTGTCTTTTTACCTTTATCCCAGTCTGAATATTCCCAGTTCCTTCAAACTTTTCATTCATTAGAACAAGACTGATCTACTTGGAGTTTCTGATTATTTCAGTTCAAAAAAGATTTGGTGAATATTTGTTATTTAAGGACAGGGTGAGAAGAACAGAAACAATATGTTATCTGACCCTGTCCAGGCTGAAAATCATGCTATTTTTAAAAAGGCTTATTAAATAAATTAGTAAAATAGATAAGTTGTGACAAATATGCTCCTTCCTATCCCAAAGTGATTAGAAGTCAGAGAATAGCCCTGGAAAAAGGACCAGATATGGAGATTACAAAAAAATAAATATGTAGAACTAAGCATTTTTAAATGTTTTAATTAAAACCAAAGCTTTTCTTAATGAGATGTATCAGAATCTTGTAGCTAACACATGTTAAAATATAGTCAGGTATGTGTGCTAGGTATAAGAAACTGCTGTAGATGAAGCTTGCAGTATCTTTGGACTGGTCCCTGCTCTAAGAAAAAACATATAAGAGGCCCTATAACTGGGGAACTAAGCTACTTCAGTACTGAAGTTTGATTGCTTCTCTCCATTTGTACTCCTGTCTGATTTTCCCTGTCCTGTTGATTTCAATGATTTTTCTGGTTCATAACTACCTACTTTTACTCTTTTTGTGGGTATGTCATCCCCATTAATTATTCCAGCCAACCCTCTTTCTTACTCCAGTGTGTAGTATCTATCTACTTATCTATCTATCTATCTACCTATCTATCTATCGATCTATCTACCTACCTGTCTGTCTATCTATCCATCTGTCTGTACTTTAACCTCCATTGGTTTCAGCAATCCCACTCTCATTTTGGAACTGTGAATAAATATCTCAAGGTATAAAGAGCATGAGGACTGAAATCATAAAATCTGGGTTCCAGCTTCAGCTCTGACACCTACATGTCACAACTTCATTATGCCTCAGTTTCTTCATTTTTAAAATAGTATAATTATTGAGTATTGATCTTATCTCCTTCACCTAGATTTTATTTAGGAAAGTATTTTGGAAGTAAATAAGGCACTGTGTGTCTTTTTTTGTTCTCACTCCCAATTTATCCACCAACCCTGTCTAGCAGATAACATGACTTCGTACTTTGTTGGAAAGATTAAAGGTACATGTGAAAAGCTTCCTTTTCTCCCCTCTCCCCTCCCTCAAAACCACAAGTGGAATACATTCATCTTTGTTTTCTCATAGGACCATTCTACTTGTGTCTTTGACACCCTTTATTCTTCAGAATTTGCTTCTATGATTATTTTCTGACATTCTCTCTCATCTTCAGTCTCTTCCACACTTGTTCCGTGCCCTTTGTCCACATATATTGTCAGGTCTTCGCTAACACACCTTCCTTTCCTTCACACCACCTTATAATAAAGTAATGCAATCTCCACAGATACAGTGGAGGCTCTTTGAAAGTATAGATCATTCCATTTCTGTCTGTGTACCCACAATGCCTAGCATCATGCTTAGCAATATAAAGACTTAACGTTTCTTGCTTGCTTGATCATGCAACATGCTTAATATGTAGTGTTATATCTCTTCTCCCTTCCATACCTTTCTTTTGAAAAAGAGTTGGCCATACCTGGTGCTTCCATTCTTAAGCTCCTTAAGTGTTTATAAAAAGTGGACCTGATATGCCTGGGGGTACTATCACATCCAGCCCACACTGCCCACTCACTCTAGAACTTTTAAAGTCTAACCTCAGTCCTCACCGTGCTACTGATATTTCTCACTCCAAGGTCTCTAATACCTATGAAATTCCAATAGTCAATGGACTTTTCTCAGGCCTGATCTTCCTTGATCTTTTCTGTAATATTTTACAGCAGTATTTACCTTTTCTTTAGTGATACATTTTTGAAACCCCATAAACTGTTTTAATACAGTCCTTCCAAGTTTTCCTCTAATCTGTGTCTCTACCCCACCCACTTCTTGCAATTATTGTTGTGTTTGTCCTTCGTTCTTGAAGAGGACCATGACATCACGATGATGACATGACTCACACTTGACTTTGATTTAAGTGAGGGAGGGCTGTGTAAGATCACGAGTGTCACTTTCTCTTCAAGAATCATGTGAGTCCAGTGGCCTAATATTCATAAGGATGACTGGAAATAGCTCAATACTCACCCCCCCTACACACACACACACACACACACACACACCAAATCACCATAGGTGATTCTTAATATTTTGCCTTATCCCTCATAGTCCCACTCTCTATACTCTTTACACTATTTTGGCAATTTAGGTGATTTACGTGCAGATTCCCTAATATTTGTATGAAATCTTGATCTCTTCCTTGGACTCTATTGTCATATTTCCAATTCTCTTCTGGGCATCTCCACTTGTACTTTTGTTGGCATCTCAAGGAGCATGCCCCCAAGTTGATGACCTCTGTGGACTCTTCAACCCCATATGTATGAGCAAGTTCATTTGGGGTGGGAAGTCATTAGAACCTGGAGGGAATCAGAGAATTCTTCATAGAAATTATGTAATTTGAGCTGAATTCTAAAGAATGTAAAGGACTGCACAATGTGGAAGATATTAAGGAATATCTTCCAGGAGGAAGGGACAGTCTATACAAAGGCGTGGAATTATGAGACAAAATACTGTTTGCAAGGAACAGCAAGAAAGATCATTGGTCTATACTGCAGCATTTGGAAGGGGAGTAATGTAAAATGAGGTAGAAAGGAAAGCCAGCACCAGCATATGAAGGACTTCAACAACCTAACAAATAAGTTTAAATGTTCTTCAGAAGGTAAAAGTGAGCAACTGGAATTGACTGAACAGGGAAGTGACATGGTGAGAGTTTCACTTAAGGAAAATTACTTTGGTACCTCTGAGGAGAATGAATTTGAGGAGAAAGAGACTTGAGGCAGAGAGAGCTGTTCTTAAGCAAATGCAATCATCTAGGTGAGAACATATGAAGGTCTGAATCCAGGTTGGGGTTATGTGAATGATGAGAAGGGGATTAATGCAAGCAATGCTGTGAAGCTAGAAATGACAGAATTTGACAATTGATTGGATAAGTGGATGTCAAGTATAATAGTGAGGTTGTGAACCAGGAATACTAGAAGATAGTATCCCTAAAAAAATAGAGAAGTTTTAAGAGGAGACGATTTGAGGGAAAATATAGTGCATTTGATTCTTGATGGGTTAGATGTAAGCTGCTTAGGAATTACCCAGTTTGAAATAAAACATAGAATTGAACTCAGGAGAGAGACTGGGACTGGACCCATGGATGTTGGAATCATCTCTAAAGAAGTGATAAAGTAACCCAATGAGAGAATACTGAGAGATAAAGCAAGAGAATCCAAGACTGAACCTTGGGTACATATAGAGTTTGTGAACATAGTACTGATGAGTCAGCAATGAAAGTCTTGTAATAACTCAGGCAGCAATCTCCACCACCTCTAATACAGTGCCACCATTCCAGCTCAGGTCCTCATTACTTTCTGATTTGAATTATTTCAGCATCCTTCTCACAGCTCACCTGCCTTCACTTTCTCCCCTTTATAATCCATTCTTCACACAGATGCTAAATTCACAGTTCTGATCATGTTATTCCCCTTTTCAAAGACATATTTCCCTATTGATGAAAGATGAGAACATCAGCCCCTTAAACATTTAGCTCCTCTATAATTGGTCTCCAATTTTTCTTCCCAGCCTTATTTCATGTTATTTCTCTTTACCTGTTCTAAATTTTAAAATATAAATAATTTAAAATAAAAAGCAGACTTCAGTCTGTTTCCTTATTTTGTTAAATGATTTTCTGAGTTCATCTTATGCACACATCATCTCTTGCCCTTCAACAAACTTTTCTTACATGTGTGTGCCTGTTGAAATCCTCTTGTTGGAGGGCCTTGCTTAGATGCTACTTCCCATATGAAATCTCTCAAATGATCTTTCTGTTCTCAGATTTTCTTTTAGCTCTTTATGCAGATCTCCTCTTCTTTGCATGAATCATAGCCTAACTTCAAGATATAAATAGGGATCAGAATTGTGATTTCATCGACATAGGGAACTCCTAGGTGAGAAAATTCTCTTGACTAAAGCACATTGCCAGTTTCTTTGCAATTTATTTTCTTGGATAGTTACTTAGAGCAGCCATGTCAAACATACCACAGTCCAAAATGCAACTCAAATCAGATAAATTGTAATTGAAGAGTATTTAACAAAATAAAAATAAAATAAAACACAGATAACACTATGTAATTTTCTAAGTCAATGGGCGATTTGTCTGGGATCTTTGTGTAAATTTTATTTTAGTGAACCCAACTTCTATGTTAGTTTGACACCACTCACTTAGATCACTGATATACAAAGTCATTTGCCTAGGTTAGGACAGTGATAGGTGAGATCTAAGGTCTTCCTGATTTTGATAACTGCCCTAGTCATTCTTCCACAGGGAATCTACATACCATATTCAATCATATACATGTGGTTATCTCCACTAATATTCTGCAAGTTCCTTGAGGACAAATACTGTTTTTTTTCTTTGTGTCCCTAGCAGTTATTATAGAGTAAATTTCAAATTATTGTAAGCATGCCAGCAGGATCTCTACTTCTATTTAAATAAACTTTAGGAGAACAACTCATGAAACATTTTTGATCACCTATTTTGCCTTGAGAATTCTGTTAAGTGCAATACATACAAAAGAGAAAACTTGCACACATATAAGCATATGTAAAAATTTTGAAATTTCACTTGCACACAGATATATCAAAGTCATAAATAGAGGGCTACAAACCATTTTTGAGTTCCTGTAAACATTATGAATTTGAAGAGAAGGATTAAAAAAACTTATCATAGATTATTATGAAGATTTGTAGGCAATAGAAAGCATATGATATAAAAATACTTTTGTCCTATAGAAATAAAGAATAGTATATGGACTTTAATCATATGTATATATAACAATTCATAAGAAGACTGGAAAACGTGCATACTTGAATTATCAAAACAATTTAGTTCCTCTATTTTGAATGGAGTAATCTAACTCTCATTGCATTTTCTACTGTGTAAAGGCTGTGAATGATTCCAGGTTGATGAACTGCTAGGCCCAAACTGGAAAGTGAAGATCCACTCAGTGATTGAGGCCATAAATGAATTAAGGTTCTTTCTTAAAAGCATAAACACCATCTGCTTACTAACCAAAATTGAGTCTAGTTCAAATAGGTAAAGATTTTACATGCCAGTTTCACATGAGATTTGCTACCAATGCATTTCATCAGTCAAAAAAGAAATGTCAAATATTCTAAGTGCTACCTCATTGCCCTATGTCAGATGAATCTAGAAATTTGTGCTTTGCTTCAGGAGAGAAGAATAAATACAAGGAAAAGATTATGTTATTGGATTTCAAAGCTAATTAAAAGATATGGTGACTCTCAAGCTTTTATTGAAAAAATAAAGGGAAAAAATTAACTTTCCAAAGTTTAAATAAGATACTTAGTGGAGAGGTTTTGTTATCAAAACACATAAGAGGTGAGAAATGAAGCTTCAGAGTCCATATTAAATGAGTATTGTGTTTTACTAACATTGATATTCCTTTTCACCTCACCATGACAACCTTTGTTCTATTTCCAATAGTTTCTAAAGCCTTATTAAAATTTTCCCATTTGCATTTTATCTTTTTTTTACTTCATTGTATCAATTAATTTAAATTAATTTATTTAGAATTTATTATGGAAACATTGCTTTGCTATTGATCTGTTAGAAAACAAAATAGAAGAACCCGCTGGTGATGCAATACAAGTAACTTTTCTCAAGGCACAGTTGATTGAGAGTGTCCCCTGTATAAAAATGAAATGCATTTCTGTGGATGCACTGACGCTACACCATCTGTCCAATGTCTCAGATTTACTCTCCCAGATAACTTCATATTTCACCCAGCAGTCCCTAAAGGAACATCACTTTAAACAGGGCCACATGGAAAAATGCACTTCAATAACATTTGAAGGTCTCGCATTTAGCTGTAAAGGCCTCAAATCTAAATGAACAATGTACCAAAAGAGTAAGCTCTACTTGGAGTTATGAAAATAGGGAGGAGTAAATGCAAGAGATGTTATGTATATTAAAAAAACAGGGATGAGAGTTTCAAAATAGGATGATAGCAGTGAAAGACACCAGGATTTAAAGATAAAGCCAAAAGAAGTTGGCAGCCATCTATCAGTCTGCCTTGATGAAATAGGTATTGGAAATTAACTCAGGAACCCGATGAATTACATCCAATCCATGCTCTGGGCTAAGCACTTGTCAATTTCAGCTGCTATTGCAGCCTATTACTTACAGACTACATGCCTGGAAAGCTAATAGGAGTGGATAGTATTAAATAAACACCATAGAGTAATACTTGTCACTGACGGAGCATACTTTCCTGTAGTCCAGCACAAACACTCAAAGCCCAGACTGTTCAGTGTCTCCCAGGTGAACGCTTAACCTTATACACATCATCATTTTCTGTAAGGAGAAGAGGGTTCTTGAAGAATTATTCACCAATTATCCAGACATTTGAAAACTTTTACTGGTATTTTTTGGTATTAAAAAAAAACTTCTTGAGATTAAACATTTTAGAATGTTCTATTTGGTTTTGAGGAGTTAAATTCAGATGGTAGATATGGCATCATAACTGACCCTGCCGTTGTCAGCTCAGTGGTTGATACTTTCTTGAAATAGGTTGTGAAGGCTCCTTAAACCACAATGCTTCAATTTGTTTTTTATTTCTCATAAGAATAAAGTTAGAGAGAAGTTCTATTTTGTGTGTGTGTGTGTGTGTGTGTGTGTGTCTGTGTCTGTGTGTGTGTGTGCTCTGAAACGTCTTTCTTTGGACTGTGCTTGGAACCTAACAGAGTCTCTTGGTACATACATTACTAACACTAAGAAAAGCACATTAATTCAGCAGAACCATCCTTTAAGAAATATTCAGCCAATACTCAGGAGCTATATTGTATTTTTGAACTGATAAGCTTGTCTAACATTGAAATATTTTAATAAGCAAGCACATTCAAAGTAAATGTCAGCCAGTGCAATCCTGTGACTAACAGATGCTGGTGGGCATGCAAGGGGGGAGAAAGAAGGGAAAATGCTGAAAAATCAAGCAAGGCCAAATTAGAACAAATGTTTGTCAAGTAAAAAGGGCAGCTCTTCATCTGATGGAAGGGATTTAATTAGAAAAGTCACAGAGAGAAGCTGTCTCAAAAGAACCAGTCCCATTTTCTTCAGATAAGCTAATGAACCTCATTGAACTTTGTAAAGAATTGCTGAACCTATAATACAACCAAGAGGGAATCCATAAAATGTGCTACAGGAGCCCTCAGACTAGAGAGGGCAATTGTTTATGCCACTCTCACTCATAATAGAAGAATATGGTGGCAAGTATCTCTTCTGATTTTTTTTTCAGTTAGGTAGGTAAAGGAACAACTGAGTCATGAGAAGGGATGAGGTTTTAATATGTCCCTCTCATACAGTGGTCTATAAATTTTATACAATTAAGTCATGTGTGATATGTACTAGGCCACCTACATGTCATTTATTCTAACAAGTTCATTGACTATGGTTATGGTGTTTTTTATCCCCCACCACACTGCTCCCCAAATGAATCCATAACAAAAATCTATTAAGGTACATAATATTTTGCATTACACTAGGACTTCTAGAATATATTATAGAAAATAATAAAAATAAATATTTTTTTAAATGACATGGCCATAATGATCCAAAACTCCAGAATTTGTTATGGAGAAATCTGAAGTAACTCGCTAATTACAATTACAAAAAGATTTTAAACTCTTGTGATTGCATAATGCTCCATTGCCTTGCCTTGCCAGTTTTATTTTCCTTTTTGGTTAGCCTTCTGCAGAAAATTAATGTCTTGTGTAGCACTTCTTGAGAGAGTAATAAAGCACCTATAGTACAGAGTATGTAGAATTAGATTGCAAAGTTCTTTTAGCAGTGTTGTCCGATGTGGCATATCTACCAACTGACCATTAGCAAGTTTCAGTTGCTCTTTGGCAAGAAGTAAACAAATGCATTGGGCATACAGTGAATTAATCAAAGTCCTTCCTAATCCACTTGATGTATCATAGTACAGATGTGACAAGAAAAATTGTTGTTGTACCAGGATACAATGAAGAGTGCAAAGGATTGGGGATGTTTAACATAGATAAAAAGGACATGGGGATATGTTAATTGTGTTCAAGTAATTGAAGGACTATAATATGAAAGGAAAATTGAACCAGTTCTCCTTGGTCTCAGATGGCCAACCGAAAGCAATAGATGGAAGATGTGGAAAAGTAAATTCAGGTTCAATGTATAAAACTACTGACATGTATGTCTATATTTCTAACTATATACAATTTATATGAGAATCATAGAACCACATGTTGAGGACATTAATAAAAAAAAGTATATGATAGGGAACAGGTCAATCATTTATTATGAAGATCAATATTCCACAATATGCCACATTTTTACCATCACACAATCTAATTAATTATTTAGAAAATATGAGTAAACTGTGGTTCTTTTTGCTGATTAAAAAAATAATCTCACCTAGGTTTCCCTGTTTCTACCCTGTCTCCTTTATTTTTCACATCAGAGAATGGAGATTTAATTAGTGAAACTTTGTTTTAACAAATATTTCACTTTTAGTCTAAAGGCAACATAATGGCCTTCAGGTTAGTATAGACCATTTTTGTTATTTTGTGGAGTATATATTAGATGTAAAGTTATTAGTATAATCACTCAGCTCAGCACCTTCTGTGAGGAAATTTCTTAAAACTAAAGTCAATTCAGCAAGCATTTATTAAATGCTTACTATCTGCAGGTTCTCTAGATATAACCAAAGGCTAAAATATTCCCTGCCCTCAAGGATCACATTCTAGTGGGTGAAACAAGATGCAAACATTATCTACAAAGATGATATAAATGCAAGATAGGATGGAGAGAAGGTGCCAGCATTTAAACAGACAAGTAAATTTTTGTTGAGAATTGAAAGAAGCCAAAAAAGTCAAGTGGAGAAAGAAGTGAGAATTCTAGGCATGGTAGATATTCAAAAAATGCCTGGAATTGGGAGATGGAATGTCTTGTGTGAGGAATGGCCTTGGGAACTCAGCTTTCAGTTCTAATTTAAAATTTTACACATCACTAGCTAATCTCTGACCTTTTTATTTTTGAAACTAAGTTCAGCATATATGAAATATTTAGTTTAAGTAAGTGAGAAGGGTACATTACAGTTTCTATTGCTAAGTCTACATAGTGAAGAGAACTTGGGAAAAGAATGGACCTTTTAAGGGGGGGCTCCCTTCGGTCCTTGAAGAAGCAAGTATCACTAATAGCTTACGTCTGAGTCTTCATTTCCATGACAACTTTAGGACTCATGGGTCTACTTGAATATCTTCCTCCTCTGCCACAGCTCTTCCCTACTTACAGTTTCTCCTTTGGGTAGTTGTTGCCATTACCCCCCACCTCCCACTCAGTTTACTAAGCCCTGGGCAGTCTAGGGATGGCATCTCATCCATATTGCTGCTACTTCTCAGGTTTTATAGCCCTTACTTTTTCTTCTTGCTATGACTCACAAAGACTGTGTATGTACCCATTTACAAACTCCCTGTCATGAATCATCTCCCTTCAGGGTCAAAGATCCCTAAAATCCTGAGTAGTTGTTCCACTGAATTACAAATCCCAAGACACCACTCAGTTCTGGTTCTCCTATAATCCTGCTTGTACCAAGTCCCAGAGTATCACAGATTCTCTTGGAAGATTTCCAGTTCAAAGAATTTGTCCTTTTTCCCTCCCGCTATAGAAAAAGCCAAGAGGTGCAAATATGTATATTTTCCCAATGAAGTTATATAGACAAATATGTAGCTTATTTATGAGTACATACATCTAAGACAGATAATACAGATGGACACAGTTCACTCCATAGCAAAACAAGTGTGGAGTCAACAGAATTTGTATTCAAAACATCATGGAGCTGTAATAATTGCATAAAACTTTTCCTAAGAATGAAGACCTATATTTTAATACCAATATTATACCTGTGGTGTCCATGTCTGTGACATTTGGAACACTAGTCTGAAGAATTTAAAAGGAGTATTGTATGTTTGTCCTTCATTGCCGAAGAAGACCACGCCATCAGAGAAACGATGACATGACTTGCACTTGACTTTGTTTTTGAGTGAGGGAGGGCTGTGCAGGTCACCAACCTCACTTCTCCTCGAGAGCCATCTGAATCCAGTGACCAGATATTCATCAGGATGACTGGAGATGACCCAGGATGAGGCAATTGGGGTTAAATGACTTGCCCAAGGCCACACAGCTAGTGAGTGTCAAGTGTCTGAGGTGAGATTTGAACTCAGGTCCTCCTGACTTCTGCACTGATACTCTAGCCATTGTACCATCAAGCTGCTCAAAAGGAGTATTAGAAGAAGGGCAATAGAGTATTACACCATTGGTGACAGCATGTTGCATCACATAATAAACAACTCCAAAGAAGAGGAGAAAGTTAATAGACATGTGATCCAAAAAAGAAGATGTACAAGTAATATAGCAAAAACAAAGGATATCCAGTACCCTCTATGTATTTTGGTGTCCTTGGGATCAAGAGGAAGCAAAAAAATCTCTAGCACATTATGTAGATCCCTAGGAGTAAACCAATGGAAAATTAATTGGATGACCATCATTCCTCCTGGATAAACTCTATAATCCTTATGAATGTGGACAAATAGCATATTGGATGGGCAGGAATAGATGATGCTTATAGGTATCATTGGAAGGAATAATAGCACAGATCTATTTGATCATTTAGGTATAGAGAAGCTACGTGGTAATGTATGTGGCATTGTACTGCAGTCAGAAATGTCAGAATTCAAATTCTAGCTCTGATGCTTGCTACAGTATGTGATCATGGGTGAGTAACTTAAACTCAATAAACTTCAGTTTACCCATCTGCCAAAGCGGATAGTATTATCTTCATTATTCATAATATTTAGGGGTCCATTTATGAGGATCACATGAGATAAGTATATGTAAAATGTCATGTGTACTTTAAAATCTAATCTAAATTTCAGCTTTTTTTCTTAATTTGAGTATATCTTTCCAATCATATACACATTACCTTCTAGATCAAAGGTGCCAAATATGTAGTTCATGGGCCATTATGACGCCTGCAAAACTTCCAATAGCCTCCTTATCTAAATCAAAATGGAATTGTGAAATATGTAATGAAATAAATTTAAAAATGCAATAAAACATAGGTAGCATTGCATTTTAAAACTGTTTATATGTTGCTTATGGGGATCTTTATTTACAGATTAGTGGATTTGTTTGTTTTTGAATGTCACCCCAATATTATAGATGATATGTTTATCTCTTTTCTATTCAATTCAAAATTAAAATAAATTCATCAATAACTAAAATAGTCAAAAATATTATTTCAAATATTCAAAATGTAAGATTTGTAGTCTTAATATTATATCCAAGACATTACAACTCTCCTAAACTTCATTTTTTAGATTATAAAAATAGGGTCCTATACTGCATTATCCCTAAGTTCTCTCTCAGAGAAAATATTTCATGATTTATAATTTGTTCATGCCAGTGTATACATATTTCCTTTTGCTTGATGGATGGGAAAAATTATATTTTTTTCTACAGTACATCTTACTTTACATATAAATTTAAATATATTGTTGATCAACCATTTTTAGAAAATGAATATTTTCATAAATCTAGAGTAAGAAGCAATCTCTGAGGCCATTTTTTCCAACTCTATAACTTTATAGAGATGGTCTAAAGATTTTAATTGATTTTTCCAAAACTAACTTTTAGAAAGCATAGCATAGATTGCTTTATTGCAACTCACAAGAGTTGCTGACCTACTCCACCCCAGTACAGTACTCATTCATTAATGTTGTACTCATTCATTAATGTTGGTATTGCTTTTAGTGACCGAAATTAACCTCTCCAGTTTCAAGATTCTTGGCTATTTAACAAGCGTCAACACCATTCTCATGTTGACAATGCTATTTTAGCTCAAGACTAGAACTTTCTCAAAAGGAGAAGTAGGAAAATTTATTTAATGTATAATATAAAGCAAATATGGAACAAAACTGCATATATTGACATTTATTACGTAGAAATAATGAATAAATGAATGAATGAATGTCCAACTTTGATCTTCCTGATGAATTCTTTCCTGTGGTTAAACAATGTGGAATTTTTCTTGATGTTCCCCACTGTTGCTCTGATGAGCTCTACTACCCCAACTATGACAGTAGATAGTATTACCACCTCAGCCAAAGACCTCTCTAGAAATTTTGAAACTCACAAGTTTCCTTAATTAATTTCATCTCAGGATATGTATTCATATAAGATTGGGGGGGTGAGTTGGAGAATAAAAATAAAGCAAGGCAAAGGTAATGAGGGATTTGGTGCAAAATCTTCTTAAGTCCTCTAGTAACAACTGCCATATGAATGATATTGTCATCACATTATGATAGAAAAACAGTCTTATCTTTCCCTTCCATTCACAAAAGTGACCCAATGGATAGAGCACTGGACCTAAATTCAAATTTGGCCTCAGACTAGCTTTACGAACCTAGGCAACTCATTTAACCTCCATTAGTCTATAATGGTAATTTAAATGGGAAGATCTTTCCCATTCATTAATAGTCCCATATGACCTGCTTAAATCACATGGAAACCAGTATCATGTGTGGTAGGAAGAACAGGAAGAGGGGAACAGGAAGAGGTACACTTAGTGCAGAGATGGGAGGAAACTGGTCAAAAGGCAGTGATAACTGAAGGACACAGGAAAATCGGCAGCTGGCTGTGAATGAGAGAAGGGTATTTTGTTTAAGGAAACCTGTTTGTGCTTTAAGGGAGTTGGTTTGTGGGAAGCCTAACAAAAGGAAGGCTTGGTGCTGGTGTTATCCTCTACGTTGTTATTGTACAAAGATTATGATGGATTTGGTTTTCTTGTGTCTGAATGAATGTTTTGGTTCTGTCTTTGGTGTGAAGAGAGAATCTGTTGTATTTTGCAATTCATAATTGCACCTGCATATTCATGACTGTGGCAAGTGCTGTGAACATCACATTGGCACCCCACAGTTTCATTTTCTTTATCTGGGGATATGGAGAATAAACACTCCTACCTTCCATATTTGTTTCAAGAGTAAAATGAGGGAGCAGAGCCCAGCTCTACCTTGGCCATGCGGCATGGAGAGGACCAGATCTGAACAGGCTTTAGGGATGGAATCTCCAGCAGCCACACAGGTCCATCCACCCACAGACTCCAAAGGTTAGTGAGAGAACCTGTCTGGCTTACCAAGAGGGGACCAGGGTATCCCCATAACTCAGGCCCCCTCAGGAGGCAGCAGCAGAGGCAGCACTGGACAGGGGCTCCCAAAGCAGGCAGGAGCTCAGATACATTGTTGAAGGTCTCCACATAAACCCCCTGAGGTAACTGAGCCCCGTGTGGTGGCCCTGCCCCCAACTCATGAACTTAATCTCACACTGAATAGCAGCCCTAACCCCGCTGAAAGCCCTGAGGCTGGAAAGCAGCATTTGAATATCAGACCCCAAGCATTAGCTGGGAAGGTCTGGAGGCCAGGTGGGTGTGGAAAGGAATCTCAGAAGTCAAGTAATGGGCTGGGAAAATGCCCAGAAAAGGGGGAAAAAAATAAGACCATAGAAGGTTACTTTCTTGGTGACCAGATATTTCCTCCTTTACTTTCTGATGAGGAAGAACAATGCTTACCATCAGGGAAAGACATAGAAGTCAAGACTTCTGTATCCCATACATCTGAAATAAGTATTCAAAGGGTTCAGGCCATGAAAGAGCTCAAAAAAGGACTTTGAAAATCAAGTTAGAGAGGTGAAGGAAAAACTGGGAAGAGAAATGAGAGAGATGCAAGGAAAGCATGAAAAACGGACCAATATCTTGCTAAAGGAGACACAGAAAAATGCTGAAGCAAATAACACCTTGAAAAATAGGCTAACAAGATGACGGAGTAGAAAGACACACTTATGCTAGCTCCAAAACCACAGCCTAAAAAAATCTCTAAAGAAGAACTCCTAACAAATTCTGGAGTGCTGGAAGCCACAGAACAACAGAGCGGAGGAGATTTCTGTTCCAGAAAGACCTGAAAAAACCCTCACCAAAGGTCCATCATGCACGGGACCAGAGCAGAACCCAGCCCTACCTCGGCCATGCAGCCTTGGGAGGAACAGACCTGAGCAGGCGTCAGGGATGGAATCTCCGGTGGCCTCGGGGGTCCCTCCACCCACAGATGCACAGGTCAGTGAGAGAGACTTCCGGGCTGGCTGAGAGGGGAGCAGGGTGTCTCCATAACTCAGGCCCCCTCGGGAGGCAGCAGCAGAGGAAGTGGGTGACCAGAGGCTCCTGGAGCAGGCAGGAGCTATGCAGGACTTCAGGTCCATTACAGAAGGTCTCTGCATAAACCTCCTGAGGGAACTGAGCCTGGGAGACAGCCCTCCCCCCACCTGGGAACCTGATTTAATCTTACCCTGAATAGCAGCAATGCCTGATGCTGAAGTCCCTGAGGCTGGGGAGCAGCATTTGAATGGCAGACCCCAGCACTAGCTGGGTGGATCTAGGCAAGGGTGGAAAGGAATCTCAGAAGTCAAGTAACTGGCTGGGAAAATTCCCAGAAAAGGGAAAAAAAATAAGATCATAGAAGGTTGCTTTCTTGGTGAACAGATGTTTCCTCCTTTTCTTTCTGGTGAGTAGGAACAATGCTTACCATCAGGTAAAGACACTATGTCAAGGGCTCTGTATCTCAAACACCTGAAAATAGATAACCAATGAGCTCAGGCCATGAAAGAGCTCAAAAAGGATTTTGAAAATCAAGTTAGACAAGTGGAGGAAAAACTGTAAAGAGAAATTAGAGAGATGCAAGAAAAGCATGAAAAATAGGTCAATACCTTGATAAAGGAGACCCAAAAAAATGCTGAAGAAAATAACGCCATGAAAAATAGGCTAACTCAATTGGCAAAAGAGGTTCAAAAAGCCAATGAGAAGAGGAATGCTTTCAAAAGCAGAATTAACCAAATGGAAAAAGAGGTTCAAAAGCTCACTGAAGAAAATAGTTCTTTCAAAATTAGAATGGAAGAGATGGAGGCTAATGACTTTCTGTGAA